>OY856409.1:1115572783-1115907783 GCA_963693085.1 Alisma plantago-aquatica | reverse complement strand
AGAAATCTAGACATTGGGTTCTTACTTTTTGATACCTCACTTTTTAAACTCTAGCAAATTATATAGGATAGACAAATCATTAGAACCAATAATTCTTTCATATGATCCTTGTAGGTCATGTTGGAGTAGATCTGACAAATATTAAAGTAGTTATGTATTATAACGAGACGTGCAATCCAATTGACATAGAAAGTAATAGTGTATATCTAAGTATTGCATAATATAAATACAAGACACAATATTATACCTCCTGCTCATGTAGTAAAAAAAAACAAAGTTGATTATTATGAGAAAAGTCTTTTGTTAGCTAAGAACTCACATGTATACCCTGATTAGCAGAAAAAAAAAATTAATTATGCAAGATACGCTAAAAAAGACTAATTTGGTATTATCAACACCAGTTAGAACCAAGATCTTATTTGTGCTTGTATTTTGACTTATATATGGGCAGAAGAAGTGATCTTTTCAGTTATTATACCTCTTAGTAGTTAACTTTAGTATATAGTAGACATTAGATGTGTATTATAATATTTGGATTCCTGAAAACCATCCCTTCATGTCTAAGGTGAAGTTACACCTTAATACCTATAAGTTGTTGAATTAAAGACTGGATGGTATTAAAATGGTTTGAAACATGAAAGTGAACTCCTGTGAAAAGTTAGTTGACCTTGGTCACATTGATTTTGAATCCACTTTTTGCTTTACCTTGCACTTTCCATCGTAAAAACTTACTTTATTATATAAAATATATGTAAAAAAATTATTTCTTGATTTTATTGAAGTATTTCAGACCAAGTCATGACTTTTCACAAGAATAAATTTGGAATATTGACCCTAGATAAAGTAAATCCCATTGTTTGATTGACTTAAACCACAACCATTATGACTAAGTAGTCTTGTGACCATGGATGGCGGTAGAAGGGAGAAAAAATATAGTATTGTTGTTGATATATGGAAGAGACTTGACCCTATACCCCTATATCTTTGACTCATGATAATTTTTTTCCTTTGTGTGGCTAGAGTATGGTCACATATTAAATTTTGAAAACATACTAAGAATGGTAAATAACATATATGTTATAATGGAAATTGTAGTACATGTTTAACAATGCCTCCTTTGATTTATATTAAATGGTTAGTTAAAATCAATTAAATTGATCTCTTCAACAATGAGTCACATAAATGTCATTACTAATCATGAATCATAAAATGAACACCAAGGTGCACCTCCTTTTCTGGGAGCCCATCACTAAAGAACTTCATAGTTAAGCGTGCTCAACTTGGAGTAGTATTAGGATGGGTGACCAATCGAGAAGTTGACCCCGGCTTGCATGTAAGTGAGGATAAAGAACACAGTTAAGGCTAGTGGTTGGTTGTGGGGCCAGTCGTCATTCTTGAAACTCTACAAGAGCCTAGGGCAACGGGCCTGAGCATTACAACTATAGTACGATCCCATACCCACACTATATTGGGATTGTTAACCCTTAAATGAAGTAGATGGCCTAAATTAAAATAAGAGAAACTAGTGCTACCCCATGATCAAAAAATCAGCAACTTCCCATACCAATTCCTTCATCAAGAGCTAACAAAATAGCATCTTCATAAATATGTGATTCCCCATAAGTCTTGGACTAGTTTTACAAATGAAAGTACCCTACAAGTAAATTGTAGTACTGCCTCAACCCACCATCTATACATCTCACACCAATATATCAACGATAATATTTTCTAATCTAACACCACCAAAAACATGAAACCATCTATTTGTCCTCATATCTAATTTTAGTTCCCTTGTCTCAATTGTTCAACCCCAAACTCTAAAATTGGACCAACTCACAAGAAATCCATCTCACAACAAGTGATATACTAATGAAAAAATTAGACAGTAATATACCATAGTAGTGATAAAAAACAAGAAATTTAGTAGAAATTCATACCTCAAAAGTCACAATTATCATAGAAGAACTTCTCGAACCATCTTGAGAAATAGTTATTGACCCACTTGAATACTCTAGAATCTCCTAGATTCATAAAAAGAATATGTATGCATCAAGAAAATGATTTTCAGTGAATCCCTCCTAACTTAGAGTTGGTTTAAAACTCATAACCTTTGATAGATTTTATCATTGAGTTTTTTTTATCTTGATTGCGACCCATCTCATTGACCATTGCCCACAACTCCACTACTATATAGTCAGATTGCCTTTTTGTTGATCCTCATGAGGCCTTTTTCCTTTTCCCTTAGACTCACTCGAAGAGACATTGCCCTCTTTTGGTTTATAAATTTCTTCATAATCCTCAAAAAATATTGAGATGCTATGGACACTTTGACCACCTGAGACAGTGTCACCCTTTTCAACATGAAGTGACTCACCGCTCCCTCTAGTAAAAACACAAGTTGCATAATCATTTCCACTAATTAGATTAAACTCCTCATACATCCAGATTGTCTTATTGATCTAGGTTTCATATTTTGGATGACCCTAAGCAAGATAATGTCAATATATCAAAAGATAACATTACAAAAACATAACACAAACAATGTGACTATTATAGTAATAACACATTACCTTTATATAATCAACACATGTGTCTTTATCCAATCCAATAGTATTTGAGACATTGTCAAAATTGCAACCACTCAAACCCAATAATTTCACAACTTCTTTCCAAATCATTTCTAGAGTCCTACAGTGGTTCTCCATATTACTCCCTTGACATGTCTCATTAAACATTTCACTCATAGCTCGAGAAAGTGCAACGTAAGCCTAGTGCTTAAATCCTTTATCAACTTTGTTCCCCTTTTTCACTTATTCAACAAGTGTCTCTATTAGAAATCGAGACATGTTCTTGGACCACTTGAAATTTGTGTCATTCTTCTCACTTTTATCTAAATTTTTTGCCTTTAAATCATTCATGATCCTAGAAGTTTTATTCACATGTTAATAGATATAACATGCAACACATCAAAATCTTAAAGCTTGAATAGATCATTAATCAAACCCAAATACATGATGTTCGAATACATGATATTTTAAGTGCAAAAAACATAACTATGCAACATCTAATGTTAAACATCTATTAATAAGATGATCTTGAAAGCCACATATTTTGTGCAATTGTGTCTCTCCCTGCACAACACTCTAGATTGTTCTTGTTGATATTTGTATATTGTGAGAGTTGTTATTCTCTCTCTCAAATCTTTCTCAACAACATTGTTTAAGTGTTCTTGGATGACTTCTTGTGAGAAGGTTGTTCGGGGTCTTGTTAGAGAAGGAGTCTTCTCGTTGGTGCTCTTCCTTGGACGTTTAAGAAGAAGTGGAGGTTTAATACTCTTCAAAGCTATCAAAGAAGAGGTAAAGGTTTGGTGGTCTTCCTTGGTCGTTTAAGAAAAGTTTCAATACTCTTCCAAGCTATTAAAGAAGAAGCAAAGGTTTGGTGCTCTTTTTTGGCCGTGAGAGAGGAGAGTAACAATTGTATTTTTTATTATTAATGATTGTTACAAATCTTGATTGGGAACAATTAGGTAGTGGACTAGCGTCTTTTGACGGAACCACTATACATTGGGTGTTTCTTTTGATTTGTTTTCATTGTGCAATTACTTGCTTTACATTTCCGCAACATTATATTTTAAGCAAGTTACAATCTAGCCTCATTAGTGTTTGAAATTGCATAAAGATTGTATTATCTCTATTCACCAAAATGGAGCACATCAGTTCTCTCTTTCAAGTGCACATGTGCGAAACAAAGGAGGTCTAGGGTTTTCAACTGATTGTGGACTATCATCCATTAGTGCTTCTCTAAACATGTCATCTTCTGGATCATTGTGTGCTATAAAATTATGCAAAATGCAAAAAACTAGCACAAAATCGACTTGTGTCCTGAATGAAAACTGAGTATTGGTATCCAAGAGTCCAAATCGACCTTTTAAGAAACTGAAGGCTCGCTTTGTTGTTGATTGAAGAGAAGAATGATGCAGATTGAACAACTCGTTCATATTTGTAGGTATGTTTTTATTTCCAAACTCATTCAAATGATACCTTACATCCTGAAAGGTGCAATGAAAGTTGTACTTTATTGTATAACCCGCATATGTAAGATAGTATTTGCCTACAGTAAAGTTTTCTTGCTACTATAAACGATACAATCTGATAGTTCATATTTTGAGAAATTGAAATACCTTCTTCATATATGTTTGGCATTTTTGGATTGGATATGATTTAAGTTCTCGTAAGAAATGAGTAGTACCCTTGTTGGGTCCCACTCATTACAGCTGTAGATGCATAGGGTAGGGTAGGGTTAAAGTTTACTCAAATCCTTACATGTGTTATTGTTTTGGACAGTTAGTAGGGTAATTACCCAGTCCTTGTAAACCAATACAATACCCTTGCTCATGCACTTTACACACATGGTACGCATATAGGATAGTAGGTAAATGAGAAAAGGAACACAAGCCAAGATGTCTATTATCTACAATAGTCTATAATACATATTTCATCCAAGGAGTTCACTCTTCAAAAAACCTTTGATGTAACTACAATTATCAGTTTCATTTATGAACTGAACACCGGTCAAATTAAGCAAGCAAATTGAGGCTAGTTTGTTTTTCATATTAGGATTGAGTACACATTACTCAAATTAGTGATGTCATATTATTCTAATGGGTCAACATGTGAATTGACAAGGTAAGATGTGACTTCCTCTTTTATCCTTCGCCTTATATGCACGGATAATTGGAGTGATGGATATAAGTCTTATTTTCTGGTACCTTACTTTACGGTGTACGGATGATGGGCAAAAAAATTCTGCCTTGGATACTAGCCTAGTTGCATGTCACTCCCTTTTAGTAATTTCAGCGTTATTTTTCAGCCTCATCCGTATTATTTAAAATATGTGAGAATTCCAGATAAGACATGTTGTCTTTACTAACTTTTCAACGAACACATTCCCCACATCACGTGAATTTTTAAGTGCCCGCTAAAAGAACTATATTCATCAATGATAATACCTCATTTCTTTCCTACATGTTTGGTGTGTTTAGATTGGATATGATATAAGTTCTTGTGAATAATGAGCAATATCTCTCTTTCACTCATTATTTCATGAGCAAAATATCTATGTGGGGTTCCACTCATTATGACTTTAGATGCATGGCATAATGACTTTAGATGCATGGCGCAGGGTAGGGTTAAAGTTTACTCACATTCTTACAATGTGAACCAAACATTTGCGGAAATTTTAGATGATAATTGTAAAATAGTGTAGGAAAAAAATCAATTTAGCACACTTTTGTAAAAATATTTACCAACATAGTACACTTTACGAAATATTTCCCAAAGTAGCACACTTTGGTCTGAAACGCCACTTTGTGTGGAGTTTTTTGTAACTAAAACTAAAAAATGCCATAATAATTGGCGTGTCTATTTTTAAATTAAAAAATTGAAAAAAAATAAAAAATTTGAAAAACGCCACATGAAGTGACGTTTTCAATTTATACTCAATATATGGCATGTCTATTTTTAAATTGAAAAAATTGAAAAAACTTAAAAAAAATTTGAAAAACGTCACATGAAGTGGCACTTTCAACTTACACTCTATATTGAGTGCAAATTGAAAGTGCCGCTTCACGTGGCATTTTTCAAATTTTTTTATTTTTTTTTCAAATTTTAATATTTAAAAGTAGATACACCAATTATGGCGCTTTTTAAGCTCGCATATAAAAAAAGGCCACTAAAAATGACGGATTTCACATAAAGTGTGCTTTTTTAGAAAATATTTTACAAAATGCGCTATGTTGGTAAATATGTTTATAAAAGTGTGCTAAATTGGTTGTTTTTTCCAATAGTGTATGTCCCCATTTAACCTGCCGCGATGCCTTTATTTTCCAATTTGCATAGCGACGCCATGTTCACGAAGGCGACCCGTGTGGAAGAGATTCTTGGATCATCTCCTCCACAAATATAGCGATAGCTTTATCCGATGAACCACCGGCGGCGACGGCAGACCTTGCCGTCTTGCTCCACTCCGCCCCACGGGATCGGATCCTGGTAGCCGAATCTGCACCATCCATCACCATCTCCACACACCTCCCCACTTCCTGGTCACTAATCATCCCGTCATCCCCTCGACGAGGCTTCACCCCAACCTCTAGAACGTCCGTTAGGAGCTTGGCGTTGGTAGGTTGGTCAGACCACAGCGGGAAAGCAACTACGGGCACACCGGAAGTGACGGTTTCCAGCACGGAGTTCCATCCGCAGTGAGTCAGGAAGCACCCTACTGCTGGGTGCTGCAGCACCTTTCCCTGCGGGCACCAAGGTACCACCATGGCCTTCTTGTCCTTCAAGTCCCGGACCAGTACATCGGGCAGAGCCGGTGTCTGCTGGTTCCCGGCGACTGCCGGCTTGACGACCCACAGGTAGGGGCTGCTGCAGTCGCTAAGGCCCTGCGCTAACTGCTCCATTTGCGGCAAAGGGAGGGTGGCGAGGCTCCCGAAGGAGACATAGACAACTGACCTGGCCGGCTTCCCGTCCAGCCACTCGAGGCACGAGTCGTCCGACTTGAACATGTCGAAATCTCCACCGTATGCGGCGTGCTCGTTGACTCTGTCTGCCGGCGTTCCGCCTTCCTCAGCCAAAAGTGCCGGTGGAATTAGTGGACCAACGGGCATGACCCGGAGGCCTTCGGTGGCCAAGGAGTCAAATGCATCCCGCTCCATCTCGTAGAATGAGTTGACAAGCACCCACCTTAGCTTCGCCATGCCGTCGCGGAAAACATCCAAGATGACTCTGGTGATGTAGTCATCGGCGTTGGAGGGGAGCACGAAGGTCGGCAAGTCCTCTTTCCTCATGACAGGGAGGCCTTGCAAATGGATGGTTGGTTCAGCGAATGCCGCTGGAGGATCCTCTAGGTGGAACATCCTCTTAAATTGAGCTGGGTCAGTGAAGTAGTTACGGTAGATGATGAACAGAGCACAGGGCTGTATCCACAGCAGAGCGCAGGGGATCCCGTGCTGCTCCGCGACATCGGCGACCCAGGGGAGGAACGGAGTCGTGACGATGCAGGAGAACCGTGAGGGGCACTTCGCAATCAGGCGGGAGAGATTATCAGGCCCACACCGGTTGAGTTGGTCGAAGAAGGCGCCGAGGTTGCTCCGGCGGTCGAACTCGACAGGGAGCCCGTCGGAGAAGAACGCCAGGCGGATGCCGCCATCCAGCTCCTGTCGGTCGGCGGAAAAATTGGCTGACCTGAGCATGCGCTCCCGGGCCACGTCGGTCGTGGCGAGAGTGGGGCGGACGCCGCGGGTGGCCAGCAGCTTGGCAAGGTGGAGGACCGGGTTGATGTGACCTTGGCTTGAAAAGGCCACCAGCAGCACGTGCACTTCTCCGTCGCGATTTGCTTCCTTTTCTGCCATTTATGAGGCAGGCTCGGCGATGTTGGCTTGCTCCACGATGACTCTGTCGTCTGTTCCACTCCTGCGAGCGAGGTGCCACGGATATGGTTTCGCGCCGCCGCGGCAAGCGCCGTCTATGTTGTTTTGGCCTTACAAGAGAGGTGCTTAAATGATGGATGAGCGCCGTCTATTCTACTCCAGTCGTGCAGCAGGAATGATGGCGTCACGACCGGGATCCCTCACTCACCTAACTGATACCGCGCGGGTTGGCTAGGATGAGAAGAGGATGGAGAGAGACGACTGGCTGGTGATGGTTCGGAGGAGAAATGGGAGGATAACAGCTTAACAAGGGGATTCATGAGAGGAGGAGGTCCACCAATAGCTCCGAGCCAGATTCACCACGCTGGCCTCAGGATCATTTTCCATTTATGATGGGACAGATGGTCGCATTCAACACGCTAGACTATCACAATAAGAATTATTGGTAGATCTTACATATCTCAAAATCCTCTCACTTTCGATTATGGTACTTAAAATAATATAGAAAAAGACTATAGCAACAACAAAAACAACAAGAATATGCCCAAGTACATCGACGACCTCCTCAACCCTATCAACAAATTTATTGTCCTCTGAATCAACATAAACACACGATAGGAAGAACCCACTCGCTATCCACAATAAGTCCATATTTGGTTGAGTGTAGTGCAGTGATTTGAGTGATTTTAATAAGTAGGAGCTTGTTTGTATGCAGATTAAAATATCATTAATATGTTTGGTAGGGTGCACAACAACATCTTTTAATTGGTTGCCATATGTTATGAGGATAGATACAATGTGTTATATACATGGTTGTACAATAGTTACCAAATCGAGGAATTCGTTCTTTATTCACTAAATTCAAACGGAAATCCAAATTCAAATCACATAGTTTGTCTGTGTTGAACACGTTTGGGGTCCAACCAAATGACACCTAAACAAGAACACACCATGTCCACCACCAGGAACAACGACAACCTCCATATCACCATAAAAGCCCAAATCTTCAACCTAAAGCACCTCCACTATCTTGTATGCCGGAAATGCTACTCGTTGGATTGTGGTCCTGGTCAATTACATGTTGGAATCAACAATAAACCCCCCTCTACATTGTTTCTCTGGAATGATATTGGGCATATCTTGTCTACTTCGGGTTGGGATGGTCTCATAAAGCAACTCAAAGTTGAGAACGACTGCGTAATCTCCATCCCACCAATGGTTATCAATGAGTTAAGCATGCATATCTTTGTCTTTGATGGACTCTAGGTGCAAGCACCAACCAACTTCGTCAATGGTGGCTTGGCCATAATATTTCCCAAAAGATTTGATACTTGCCCAACCGAGGGGACTCTAGTGGGAACCATCTTCAACATATTGAAGACTTTCATGCCTCATTGTCAATGAAAAACAACACCACAGAAAGTAAAAAAGGGATGCAACTAGGTCACAATTCAAATGCAATATTAGCTTGTTGAATAATCATTTGAATAGTATTTTAGGGGCTTCAACCTAGTATGCATGACTGATAATTGTTGGAAAAAATTCATAAATATGCAAAGAATAAAATCGACTCACAAAAAAAAGCATATGTAACCAATGTAGATAATGTGGAGACAACATATTTGGTTATATCAAAGCATAACTATAAAGGTTGAGGATATTATGCTAGCATATGCCCTTATTTATTCAATATCCACATTAAACCACCCATCTATGTGCAAATATACCAAAAATCAACCAACCTAGATAAGAAATAAGCTAAAAACATTCGCAAGGAGGGGTTTTAGAGTCACAAATAGTAAGCATCTAAAATCCATCATCCCTAAATGTGATGGATGATCATTTATCTAGATGGTGTGGTGTCATCTCTATTATGACATGTGGGGATCTCAAAAACCATGTTAAGGATGTGTCACCAAGTCCATTGAACCCAAATCTTGTAGGGAAATCTAAGCGACATATAAGGCAGTGGAAACAAAACTTTTTATGACCGATTCTCTGATCAACAAGATTGTGTCAACAATGATGTATCTAGGAAGGAAGGTAACAAGAGTTATAACTGGTCCTAGAGTAATTCCAGCAACAACTCTTGATGCAGTAGCGTCCACCTTTCTTCAAGCAACATCAAACTTCTTCTTCAGGTAGCACTCGGGCAGTCGTCAGTGGAGGCCTCCTGGTGCAACACCACAGAAGGTAGTTGACGGCATCCTCCTAGTGACAGGAAACAAACTTCCGCATCTTGAGTAGTCCACATGGACCATTAAGAATTCCACATTGTGCTACCTGAGACAATGGGAAAGAGTTTTCCTTCAAACATCAACCTGCTAGGTGATTCACTATCCCACAATTGTCTCTCCCTTGCTATCCCTCCCTTTAATGGGTAGGACTTTTTAAAGCTCTCTATTGGTTACCAAAACTAGAGAGGACAACAATGGTCAAAGCTTATTGTTGTGTCTGGAAATCCCCCAGTACCCCTTTATTTATACGAGAGGTCAGGGTCAGGGTTTCTAGTCAGTCTGGGAGTCGAAGAGACGAAATTTGTGAATTTTCTGGAAACTATGAACGGTGAAACGATTAGTTCACTGTCTAACCAGTACGTTGAGAGGTGAACTAGTCAGTTCATTTCATGAACCAGTTGGTTCATGTACTTTCCTATTAGAATCTAACTGGAATTCAATATTAGATCAATACAAAATCATAACATCAACATCAATCCTTGATCCAATCGAATTGATCATGAAATCGAACGTTACAAATGATGAAGCAGTTGTTTTACTGCATGGAACATCCATTTCATGTCACAAAACATGGTCATTTCATATGTGAACCTATCATTTCACATATCCAATCTCAGGTAAATATTCAGCCAATGTTGTTTCCAATTGACCTGACACTCCAAGCGATGGGTTCGACACTTGAACTGGTCGGTTCGGGGCCCAGCTAGTCAATTTTGAACCTTAGTTGTCTAATTGAATACCAAAACACTTTTAGTAATCAAGTTATGATATCATTAATGAATAAAATCCTATTCCAAGTGCATCCTATGTGTGTGACCCTATAGGTCCCAAATTACGTTGGTAGTGAATGTCCATAACTAACTTATGACATCACAAACAATGAATGGTAACTAGAAACACATCATTGCTATCCAAGTACTTTGGAAAATTGGAGAACAAATTCAACCTACAAATTGTGATCAGTGTTACTATTATCGTATATTTCCTTTGCCTCTAATATCTTGATTAAACTTGAGACATGGGATCGTCATCCTCTCAACGTTCAATCCATGTTCCTTGAACTAGAGCAGACTGTCTGAGATGTATGTGCACTCACATATCACATATTGAGTCACATGAGTATGGCCATACATTTCTCAGTCTCACTTATCAAGAGGTCTGGATATCAATCTCGTGTACGAGGGACAAATCCCATCTACATTACTCACATTCAATCTCCATGTGTCATAGAGTACCCGAGCATCACCTTTATGACAACCCTTATTCAAGGTCATGTTAGATGATGTCAAAGTCCAACGAATTACATGTGATGAGTGTAGTGACTTCAAGTCTAAGAACCACAATCACACTATCAAAGTCCAACGAATTACATGTGATGAGTGTAGTGACTTCAAGTCTAAGAACCACAATTACATTATCACTATGAGAGATGATTTTGACTACCATTCCATGGTCTCCGTTTATCATCCCATGGTGGGTTTGTTCGATACAATGTTATCTAACATGTACATGTGTGTTTGACTTGATATCACATATCATGACTAATGAAATTCTGTCATCAATCAAAACATACTCTAGTCTTATATATTATTGTTGCCTATTTTGCTTCCATAGAAATATCTGACTAGGGAAATAACAAGAATGTATGTACTCTTATCATACATATGATCTCATTGTTCAGTTCATCAACCTGAAAACATGTATCATCAAGTAACATCATTCTTTAGACATCTATTTTTTTATGTCATCATCTCATGATTGAGAGAAACATAATAGAAGAGATTACCCTTTTTATTATCAAATTAGGTATCTAATGGCACATTGCAATCGTCATATGATTGGCTCTCTTGGCATACATACCAACAGACTCCCACTGGCACTTAGAGCCAATCACCCATGAACCTTATCCCAAGTCATCTTAACATGTCCATCATGTTTTTGTTGCACAAGAGCTTTTAGAGTGGGTCAAAAAAGTTTGCCTTTAGTCGGTATTTTGCAAATTTTCACATCTCCTTATTGTATGGCATCTCGTATGAGATGGATGTCTCATAGTATGTATCTAAGATTCCTTGCCAAACCAGAAGCTCCATTGTTGTCAAAATATCTCTATTGTGTCATCAATGGTTGGAACCTCCCACAAGTTCATCTATATGAACTTCTTCATCCATAAAGTATCCTATTTTGTTCTCATAACATCAAAATACTTGACTTCTATTGTAGAATTTAACAATGTTCGCTTGCTCGAAACATTTCCAACTTATAATTCTCATTTTAAGATCAAACACAAATTTAGATTGTGATCACTAATTTTATTTGTCATTTTGTAAGCTTCCATCGGTGTAACCCCTTACACCCAACTCTTCCTTATTACCATAACCAAGGAACTAATTTAATGCTTCTCAATTACTTAAGGATGTTCTTATGGCATTCTAGTGACTTCACTAGGATCTAACAAATATCCTCTCATCATGTCCAATACATATGAGACAGGGGATGACTACATAACATTGCAATACATGATAGATCAAATTGCATATGACTTTGCACTCATGTTTTTCCCATTCTTCACAAGAACTAGGACATTGAGCTGTTGAGATACTAACTCTATGTAACATGGACAAGTTTTCTCTCGTTGAGTCTTGCATGTTGAACCCCTTCAGCATCTTGCCCATGTATGTTCTCTTTCTTAGGTTACGAAGCTTTCATATCTATCTCTATAGATATCAATTCCTATCACATAGGATGCTTCTCTTAAACCCTTCATAGAGAAGGTACTTTCCTTTCCAGGTTTACATATATGCAGTATAAGGATGTTGTTCCCCATCATTATGTGGAATATCAATATGCTCCCATGAAATTTTCTGTAATCACATATTTCATCTTCATTCTTATCAAATGAAACTCTTTGACTATCTTTTCAAATCGAACATTCCAGCTTTGATATGCTTGCTTCAATCCAAAGATTGACCTTTGTAGTTTATAGACTTTATTTGCATTATATGGATTTATAAAACCTTTAGATTGTGTCAGGTACACATCATGTACAATATTCCAGTAAAGGAATGTGGTTTTAACATCATTTTGCTAAATCTCATAGTTACATTAAGCTACAATAGCTAGCATTATCTTGATGGATTTAACCTTGGAAAATAGTGAAAAGACTTCATTGTGTTCAAAACCTTAAACTTGTTTGAAACTCTTTGCAACCAATATGCCCTTCCATGTTGGTCTTCTTCCTAAAGACTCAATTTCACCCTATGGGTTTTACCCCTTCAGGTGGATCCACCAAGGTCATACCTTGTTGGTGTACATGGAGTCCATGTTGGATACAATGGCTTCAAGCCATTTCTAGATTTTGTTGCTTCAATAGCTCCTAGATTGGTTGTTATCTCATCATCTTATGACCATTTAACTATCTTTCTGAGCTATAATATACCATAATATTTCAAACTCAAGGTGTGTTATAATCGATCTATGAGGTTTTGTGTTACATAAGGAACTTGAGTTTACACAACAATTTGTGATTCTCATCGTTCCCATTGTACCTCTTTTGGTTCAATTTTTTATGATTTTCCTCAAACTTTTGAGTTATACTTTTCTCCCACTAATTCCTTTGGAATTTAAACTCCCTTTAGGAATACAGCCATCCTATCAACAAAACACTTTTCTTGTCGGATTGGAATATAAAAGCATCATTCAACAAAATAACATTTATGTGATTAGTAAACAAAGCTTTTTAAGAAAAAAATCTTATATAAGATTTCATCCCTAATCTTTTAAAAAAGACATATCCGGACACATCCCACGCCATATCTCATATGGTGTCTTTTAAACTATTTTAGACGGTACATTTTTTTAGTGTAAAGCATTTGCCCAGAAAGAAAATAGGAAGATTAGCTAGATTGATAATTGCACCATGACTTAACAGGGTGTGATTTCTTCTTCTTGATACATCATTACATTTTAGGTGGAGTTCACTGTGATACACTATCACAGTCTCTGTAGAAGGTCCTCAAACTCTTGTTTGAAATATCTCAACATCGATCATATTGAAGTGTCTTAATACTTTTACCAAGTTGGTTACATACATAATTCATGATCTCCTTGAACACTTCAAGAGATTCATACTTATATTTCATTAAATAACAGTTACCATATCTACTAAGAACATCTATAAATATAATGAGGTACAAGTAACTACCTTTAGCTTTTATTCTAAAATGTCTATATATATCAGTATGTATGAGCCCTAATAAAATAGTTACTCTCCCACTACATCTAGTGAAGATGCTTTTGTCATATTGACCAATAAATAAGACTTGCATGCCTCTATTGGTTTGATAACTAAAAGAGTTTAGATAACCATCACTATGGAATCTAGAAATGCATTTCTCATTTATGCACTCTAGTTGATAATGCTAGAGGTATGTTTGAGTCATCAAGTCATTCAGTATATGTTTCATATGCATTTATCTCTACAACTATCGAGTATAGATTGTGAGACATTGCCATATAAGATCTCATATTTTAAAATGAAACATCAATTTTTTCATGATATTGTCCATATAGGATACATTATGTTTTCATCAATGGAAGGAACGTAATAACAATTCACTAATTCTGTTACAAGCCCATGAATGACAACTTCCATCTATAGTGGCAACAACCCTTGCTCTGTATAGTTCTAAGTTACTTCTTCTCCATTCCTAAAGTGGAGATCTCTGTCTCCTTCATCTTCGCAAGATCCTCTATATAAAGAGGCCAGTTCTTGTTCCAGTGTCCATGCAGATGACAATGGTGGCACTTTCCTTCCTTAATCATTTAAGTGAAAAGGGTAGATTCTTTTGTACTTACCCCTCTCCTTATCTTGAGTGCAAAAAACTTGGACTTAATCTTAGTCTCAGAACTCTTATTTTCCTTGCCTTTGTCCTTAGACTCTACTCCACTAATCATCATCAAGGGTTTGTCCATCTTCATTTGTTCTTCAACATTCATCAACATGCCAAGCAATTTAGACAGTGGTTTGGCCAAGTTACTTAAGTGATAACACTCGTTAAATTGGCTATATGATTCAGGCAACAATTGTAGAATCGTATCCATGGCCAACTCTTGACCTAAAAGAAATATCAGTCTCTCCACATGCCCAATCATATTGAGGACATGGGGCTCTAGTGGATCTTTTTCTATCAGTTTCTATTCAAACAACACTTTGGAGACATTATACCTTTAATGCTTTACATGATTCTTAAGATGTGTTAATATCTTGAGAATATCCATGTTTTCATGTTGTTCATGCAAATCATTGTTCATACAGCTCATCATAAGGTCTTTGATGTTTGTGGCATCATTGGCATGCTTAAAGCAAGCATCCATTTCAGCCTAAGGTGCATTTGGAGCGGGTTCCTCTGGCACTGGTCTCTCAAGGATAGAGCTTTTACTCATGATTGAGAACATCTCTCAAAATTCCAAACTAGGTGCAAAAGTAAATCCTATTTAGTTTGTCCTGCTCAAGGACTTATCAGAATGATAATGTGTTTTTGTTTGTCATTAGATTCTACAAAAGAAAAATTGTAACTTTTGTCAAAACATTTTGATTTGATTTGATAATATTGTCAATATCCATTAGGCCATTAATTAATTATTGTTCCCACTATTCTATTCAAATTGACAACCCTCATGTATTAATTCGAGAGATTGTAATGTACAATCTTCCAGTGATCCAAGACCCAAAACAATTGAATTATTACTCGGCCAACTCCAACGCCATAACCAATTATAAAGGTAGGCAACTTTTGCTAATTGCAAATGCAATTCTTCGATAGATGTTATGCGCAACTCCTTGCCATAGTCATCTACATGCTTCTAGGTGCTTAATCTCATTAAGGTCACCTAGCTAAGCCTGACCCAAAAGCCAACATGATAGTAATGCAACATGCTTGGTAGGCCCACATGACTACCATCACACTTCTGTGAGAAGGACAACACACTACCCTTGGCATGCCCATGCATAGTCGATCAATCTTTTCATGTGTGATGCTAATGGAAATCAACTAAAACTTAATATTAGATTAAAGATTTTACACACACACACAGATATATATATAGAGAGAGAGAGAGAGAGTTGAGTTGTTATACACTCGAGTGTACCAGCCTTCTTATACACCTTAGTTTTCTACCCTTGGATCTCTATCCTGATCAAACCATAAAATAGCACTTTACCATCCACAAACGGCGTCAAGTGCACTATTCTATTTGCCTGTATTAACTACCTGACATACTATTTCTCTCTCTGTCATGCCACACACAGTCATGTGTCTCTCCCCTCCCTCAATCTGCCATTAATGCTCCCCTATTTCTGACCTTTCTTTCTTGTATACTAGTCTCATTGTATCTCTCTCATCAATTTCGTTGTAGCAGGCGCCATCCCTAATTTCTTTTGCTTCCACACGATAAGCTCCAGGAAATGTTTGGCAATGAATAGAAAATCTTCCACGCACGTTCTTTTGCTTCCACACGTTCATCTCCAGGAAATGTTTGGCAATGAATACAAAAACTTCCACGCACGTTAATAACATTTCCTTTCTGGTAATCCTTTCTATTTCATTTATTCATCCTTTTTGTATATTGATCCCTCCATGCAGCTGTCCTTCTTCTTTTCCATTTTTGTTCTTTTTCATTCAATTATTTGCATTGATTCAAGGAGCTGAGAGACACATTGGTATGTGCGTGGTTGTTGAATAGAAGATCTGGGAGTTAATGCTGCCAGACAGAACCAGGCAGACGGGGCTTTCAATTCAATTGGGCACTATCTCTTCTTTGACGCAATCATCTCCACATTTTTTTTATCATTAAATGCCCAAGTTTCTCGCACATGAGTGATTAATTACTTGCTGGTAATTCTTTTGTCTTTTTTCTACCATTTTGTTCGTTGATCTCTCCTTGCAATAGTGTTTCTCATTCCAATGCTAGTTTGTTAGCATTTAATCAGATCACATTCATTCAGGAAGGTCAGAGATAATGTCTACTGTGTGGCTGTGATAGAGAGAGTAATAGTAGCTCAAGGCATTAATGCAGACTGAAGAAAACTGATACTTTACCATATTTTACGGTAATCCTTTCCAGCATTTTCTCTATATTTTTTCTCCTCAAGGCATTTATGCAGACTGACAAAAACTATGTTGCCTTCTTCTTTTCACTTTTTTCTCCTCATTCCAATGTGAGTTTCATAGCATTCGATTCAATTTGTTCTTTTCACTCAATGATGACCATGTTACTGATCATAAATAGACCATGTAAGCACCGATATTTTATCAACCAAGAAAAATACTAAATTAAGCACCTCAATTTTATCAACTAAGAAAACTACTAAATTGAATGAACCATGAAAATTGTATCAAGGACTGAAATACTTATTCGACTACTGATCAGTGACAAGCCTTGAATTCCTCTGCATTTTTTCAATAATTCGTCCAAAAAATATTATTCAACTAGTTTGCATTGGATTCTTGTATATTTTTTTGTTCAACAGTCAGAACAGTATGTATAATACAAGATGTATTGATTACAAATATGGTATATAATAATAAAGGAATCTGGTTGAAAAATAGTTGTACATAAATGCCTGATAAAATATATAATCAATGAATATAGTGGTATTCACACCCTACTATCTCTGACCTTCCATTTTTTCTCCATTGATCACTCCTTCAAACTATGTTGCCTTCCTTTCAGTTTTTTTCTCCTCATTCCAACGTGAGTTTCATAGCATTCAATTCAATTTGTTCTTTTCAGTCAATGATCACCTTGCTACTGATCATAAATAGACCATGTAAGCACCAATATTTTATCAACCAAGAAAGATACTAAATTAAGCACCTCATATTATTAACTAAGAAAACTACTAAACTGAATCAACCACGAAAATTGTATCAAGGATTGAAATATTTATTCAACCATTGATCAGTGTTGAGCCTTGAATTCCTCTGTATTTTTTCAATAATTTGTCAAAAAAGTATTATTCAACTTGTTTGCATTGAATTCCTCTATATTTTTTATTAGTATGTACACCCTACTAATGTTGATGGTAACACTTGTAATATTATTTTAATAAATCTATTTTTTCATTAGGTATGGATTTCTCTAATGATGTTGATGGCATGACTGGAATAGATTGGCTAAGCTATGATGATGGTTTGTTTAGAAATGATAAATCAATTCAAGGAAATGATGACTTGTCAGAAATGGTAACCAAATGCTATATTTAAAAATATGTTTATGTTATTAAATTTGTGTGTGGCTGCTCATATGTAAATTTTCCTATGTTGCTTGAGGATGATGCACCACTCGACATAGATGATGAAACGGTTGAAGTGGAATCTAATCCAAAACTATATGTTGGCCTGCGATTTGATACGCTTGAAAAGGTAGAAGAATTTTATAACCAACATGCTTACACAGTTGGATTCAGTATACGCAAGGGGAGTTAGTATATTTCTTCCAAAACAAAATTGGTCACTGGTAGAGTATTTGTTTGTTCAATGGAAGGCTTGCAAAAAATAAAAAACAAAGCTGCAAATAGTGATAAAGGTACTCCAAAAAAATATATGACTTCTATACGCACCAGTTGTAAGGCTCGCATGAGAGTGAAGCAAGAAGAGGACACAAAGTGGGTTGTCACAAGTTTTGAAAAAGAGCACAATCATGAACTCACTCAAATTCCATCTAAAAAGTGATTTCACCGGTCACATCGACATCTGTCAGTAGAGGTATGTGATTTAGTACGTGTTATGCATGACCAAAATATTTCAAGTGCTCAAATCATGTCTCTCATTGCTAGCCAACATGGTGGTATTCGTTATGTGAGTTTCATCAGAAAGGACTTAAGCAATGAGCTTGTATCCTTGAGGAGGAAGTATATAGGCATTGATGTTTTCTCTACATTAGAGCATTTCAGAAAATTGCAAGCAATTAACCCATCATTTTATTATTCTATACAAATTGATGAGGATGGATGTACGGGTAGTATCTTCTGGGTGGATTCTAAGTCAAGGACAACATACCAGACATTTGGTGATGTAATTACTTTTGATACCACATATATGACCAACAAGTATAGCATGCCTTTTGCACCATTTATTGGTGTGAACCATCACAAACAATCAACCTTATTTGGGTGTGCTTTGCTTTGTGATGAGACTACAGATTCTTTTATTTGGGTATGCCAAACATTTTTAGATTCCATGTATGGAAAGCATCCTAAAGCAATATTAACTGATCAAGATCTGGAAATGAGGAAGGCCATTCGCATAGTGTTTGCTAATGCAGTTCATCGTTGTTGTCAATGGCATATAATGAGGAAAGCACGTGAGCACCTTGGTGTGATATATGGGACAACTTTTGGGTTTAGTGAAGAGTTTCATTGTTGCATAAATAGGTCTATCACTATTGATGAGTTTGAGGATAGATGGCAAATAATGATATGCAAATTTAACCTAATTGATAATGCACATGTATGTTTACTATGGAACATTAGAGATCAATGGATTCTAGTTTACTTTAGGGATACATTTTTTGCTAATATGTCAACCACACAATGGAGTGAGAGCATGAATGTTATATTTAAAGACCATGTCAACAATCATTTTCCTCTTTTCAAGTTTGTTGAAGCATTTGAAAATGTTTTCGGGAGTAGATATGATAAAGAAGATGAAGAAGACTTTAGATCTAAGCTTGTAAAACCTAATCTTTGGTCATTTCCACCTATTGAGTCGCATGCAAAGATGTATACACAAGAACAGTTTTTAAAGACTTTCGTGAGCAACTAAAGTTGACATCTTGCTATGATCTAGAGGATATCAACAAGGACTCCTTATATCACATTACACATATTTCTAGAGAGGAAGATGTATTCATGACAAGCAAGCACTACAAAGTGACGTTTAAAAGAGAAGTAGAAGAAATTACTTGTGATTGTAAACATTTTCAATGCAGTGGAATTCTATGTTCTCATGTACTTAAGGTATTAACTTTTCTGAAATTTCATAAAATTCCACCATTTTATGTGTTGGGGTGTTGGACATTGAATGCAAACACAAATAACAAAGTTGTTCATGTTGAAGAATGCCAAGTGGATCTGGGAGATAGTACGATGTTGAGTAGGTATAACTCCTTATGTATATCAGCTATGAAATTAGTTGGTCTAGCTTCTAAAGAAAAGGGAACCTACATTATGGTGCAAGAAATTCTACAAAATTCATATGATAAAGTGTTGGAATTACAACCAAGGGTGGATCCAATTTGTACAGAAGAACAGCTACCCACATCTCAGAGTTATATTCCAACTCAAGGGAGTCAATATCTTCCTTTGATTATAGATGGATAAGAGCACATCGGAGCAAGAGATCCTATTACTTCACAATGTAAAGGAACAAGAAAACCTCAAAGGTTCAAACCACCAGCTGAAATGAAGCCAAAGAAGCAAAGAACATGTAGTACATGCAATGCAAAAGGTCACAATAGTCGGACATGCACACATGGGGTATATAACTGAATTCATTTTTTTATAAATTTATATGAGTTTTTAAATTTCTAATCCATACTTACTTGCTGAATAGGGAACTAAGGATGCATCTAACTCATATGGGAGAACAAATTGAAGAGACAACCAAAGACTAGTATTTTTGAAATCATGGATATGTAACACAAACTTTTGTTTTTTGTGTGTTAACAAATGCCAAAATCATGGCCATGTAACAAATGTTTCTATTTTGTATGTTTACAAAAACTTCTATTTTTTTGGGTGTCAACAACTTATTGGCTCGTTTGGTATCATTTGCCCATATTTTGTATGTTTTGAACTCAGATCAATGGTTGATTAAATATTTCAGTGGTTGATCCAAATTCATGTAACAACTTTTGATATCAATATATTGGTTTGTTGGCATCATTTGTCCAGATTCTGTATGGTCATTGGAATTTAGTTTGTTGGTTGAACTCAGATCAGTGGTTGATTAAATATTTTAGTGGCTGATCCAATTTTTTTGTTGATTCATGCAACAACTTTTGATATCAATTTATTGCTTCGTTTGGTATCATTGTTATGGTTGTTGGAATTTAGTTTGTTGGTTGAACTCAGATCAGTGGATCAGTGGTTGATTCAATATTTCTTTGGATGATACAATTTTTGTGGTTGATTCATGTAACAACTTTTGATATGAATTTTTTTGGTTCGTTTGGTATCATTTGCCCCACTATTATGGTTGTTGGAATTCAGTTTGTTGTCTGAACTCAAATCAGTGGTTGATTAAATATTTCAGTGGCTGATCCAATATGTGTGGCTGATTAAATATCTTTCTTAGTTGGTAATATTGAGGTGATGAATTTAGTATCTTCATTTGGGCATGCTTAATTGGTTGGTATGTTTCTTGTAGACTAGTCCCATTGTATCTCATCATAAACTTGCTCCATGCCTACTGCATTCTTGCACTTATAATATGCTGCGTTCTCACACTTATAATCTGAAGTTTGAAGATCAGTCATAATATGTTTTGAGACATTGTTGCTCTAAAATAGTTGTTGAATGGTGGTATGAACATCCTATGTATGTGTATGCTTTAGAGACATCCTCACTGCCAACCTACTACATATTCTGTATAGTAACGTTAATTGTTTAATTATTGTCTTGGTTCACTCTATAATTTTTGTGATTACAGATTGTGGCTTTTTCATTTCATGTTAAATATTGTTTCTTTTTGGTTTCATGCTACAAATTCTATCTTTTTGATTTCATGTTATATATTTTGGATCTTTGGTTTCATGTTTCAGACTGTGGCTCCACATGCGTCATTTTGTTATACTTGTTAACCACCATGCATTCAACTAATCACAAAGACACGAGATTTGTTTATTCATTCAAGATTAACACAGAAACACATTCAGATCATTCATTCCATATTGTACAACACCATACAACGCCATATATGTACATGACCATCTGATCCTTTACAAATTAAACACAAAACATACAATACACAACACATAAGAAAATAAGAAAAACACAAAACTTTGTAATCCTCATTGCTCTTTGTCTGTTCTCCTTAGCCAGATTCACTTCAACCTCAAGCTCAACAAACTTTTTTGTCCATTCATCTACACAATTGCAGTGGTTGTCAAGCCATTGAAAGAAATCACAATATGGTTGGCCATGTTTATTGACAACTCAAGAACTTCCTTCCAAAATTCTTTTGTGTCCAAGCTGTTTTGGTATCAACCGTCCTCCTATAATAGCATCTAATCAAGTCAGTGGTAGTTTCCTGATTGAAGGGGCCTCTGCTCCAGGCCCTAAAAGTTGATTTTGCATTGCCTTCACTTGTCTGTGACATTTCACCAGTCCAAGGAGACACTAAGTCTGAAAAAGTCCTATGAAAGACACAGATTGTTACTCTAGTAGATCCCTTCTATAGTCGAGCCCCCTTGTTGTTGCGAATTGTTACTATGGATCCCTACTCGTTGATGGAAGTGACACAGATTTTTGGAATTCTATATAGGATGAACTCCATATGCTTTTGTGCCTCTGACGATGCACTTTTGGATGTTGGATCAAACAAGCATCCTTCTTTGTATTTTTGACCCAAGCTACTGAGAACTGGTTGAAATGGAGTAAAGAGATGTCCTTTTGATCAAATCCACCCAGATCTGCCTGGACATGAGGTTTTGTAGCCGTGACTCCTTGCCTTTTGATCAAAGTTGCTCAGATCTTCCTAGACTTGAGGTCTTGTAGCTGTAACTCCCTACCTTTTGACCAAAGCCACTCAGATCGGCCTGGCCTTGAGGTCTTGTAGCTGGTGACTCCCTTCTACTTCAGTGCTTGTTGGCTGCAACGGAAAGAAAGATAAATTTGGCATAAGCATTTATTTGTATGCGGCAATACGGAAGGTTGTAAAGGGGAATAGAAGGAATCGAATGGAAAATAAGAGGAGATGCATATTCAAAGGAGAAATTAAGAAATGATAAATGAGGAAGGATGGCGAAGAAAGGAGAAATGGAGAAATGACGGAAGGAAATAGGAAACGAGAACAGAAGAATAAGGAAGAAACCGAATTGGAAAAAAGAAGGAAAGGGATGCAGAATCCTAATTAGCTTTTCGTCAAGAAGAACAGAAAAGAGTGGATATGAAACTGGAGAGAGAGATAATTACCGGTTGTATAAAAAACAAACAAGGAGGATGGTGGGGTTGTGTGTGTTCATGACAGAGAGAGATATATCGAGGTCAGAGATTAATGCAGGCCGACGAAAAGTGCATTGACGGCCGTTTGTGGCTGGTAAAGTGTTATTTTCTAGTTTGATCAGGAGAGAGATCCAAGGGCAGAAAACTGAGGTGTATAAGAAGGCTGGTACACTCAGAGTGTATAGCAGCTCAACTATATATATATATATACATATATATATATATATATATATATATATATATATATATATATCCAATCACCACATATGATAGGACATATCATATACATGTTATATCCCACTAACGAAAACATGCAATAATAAACACAAGCGATGATTATGGCCATACTATTATAATTTCTTAGAGCCACAAGGAATTACTACAATGCTATAATAAACACAAGCGATGGTTATGGTCATACTATTGTAATTCCTTAGAGCTACAAGAAATTACTACAATGCAATAATAATCATAAGTTATGGTTACGACCATACTATTGGAATTCCTTGGAGCCACGAGGAATTACTACAACATAAGGTCTACCTCACATACAACAACTTGTTGTTGATGAAGATCTATGCTTGAACCAATCCAGGTTGATCGGTTCAACTCTAGAACCAGTTGGTTCGTCTCCTGACCGCTTAGTTGGGTTCTTGAAAAGGTCCTCTGGTCTCAGGTTCCAGCGATGTCTGGACTCCTCCAGCCAATCGGTTGGCCACCAGTTGATCGGTTCAACCTCTTGTCATCTTGCCTCCTCCATCCTTCAACCGATTGATTCGACTCCTGAGTCGATCGGTTCATCTGGTGTAGAACATATTCTACTGACAAAACATAACTTAAAACCATCCTATTTCATGTTACATTCTAAAGGAAAAATCTTTACATTCAAGGAGAAATAGGAAGAAGAGCATTAATTTATATTTAGAAAGGAGGAGAGAAGCTTGGTATGCAAACCGAGATATAAACAGGAATAAACAACCACAACCATGGACACAGATCTAGCATTATTAGCCATAACCATGCTAACATCTACCATTAAAATAAACTTCTAGGATGAGGCATGTGAATTTATAATTTGTGGAATCGTATATGGTAATTAAATATATATGCACATAACTAGTTTAATATTTGTATTGTATGTAATAAATAATTTTGACCATATCAATTTAAATCTAAATACACCATAAATTGACGTGGCTCTGATACCACTGTAGGGAAATCTGGGCGATAGATAAGGTAAAAACATGATTCCCTAATCAGAAATATTGCATCAACAATTATGTATCTTGGAAGGAAGGTAAAATGAGTTACACCTGGTCCTAGAGCAAGTCCAGCGACAACTCTTGATGCAGTAGTGTCTGCCTTTCTTCAAGAAGTAGCAAGCTTCTTCTTCAGGCAGCACTCGAGCAATCGTCAACATTGGCCTCCTGGTGCAACACCATGGAAGGCAGTTGACAACGTCCTCCTAGCAACAGGAAACAACCTCATGCCTCTAGAGTAGTCTATGCGGACCACCAAGAACTCCACGTTGCACTACCAGAGCCAACGGGAAGGAGTTTTCCCTTTGAATGTCACCCTGCTAGGGTTGATTCTCTCTCCCACAATTGTCTCTCCCTTTCTATCCCACCTTTTAATGGGTAGGACTTGTTCGAGCTCTCTATTGGTTACCACAACCAGATAGGACAACAATTATTAGAGCTTATTGTTGTGCCTGGGAAGCCCCCAATACCCTTCTATAACAACCCCGCCTTTCGGTAACCCCCAATTAAGGGAGACTGAAAGGTCGGTGCCGTTATCCAATTAACAGGATCAAAGGATCGACAAATAATCAATAACAATTATGAAATTCTACTAACTAACTGGAATTTGGTATAAAATTAAAACTTTACTTACCTTTGAAAACCTTGGAAATCTATCTATCCTGGTCTTGAATCATTCTATCTAATCCTCCTTGCACTTTATTTCTTTTTCCACAATGCATCACTTTACTGTTTGTTCTTTCAATTGTTGTTCCTAAAACGCCGACAAACAAAACATCAGTCAGTATATCGAAATATACTGGTATGTGGGAACAACCAAAATCTTGCAAATATGGCTAACAATTTAATATTCACAATCAAATTAATTAACAAGCCAATTTACACTTTTCAGTATGACATTCTCCACCGCTTTTGTCCTAAACCCTGGAATACCCACCTTAGGGTTCCCTTTGCCAATGACTTAAGGCCACCTTCTCAATCCCGAGCTTGGTTCCTGGGGGTCACCACTCATGGTGCCCACTAGTCATGCAATATCATAGGCCACCTTCTCACTCCCGAGCTTGGTGCCTGGGGTAACCGCTCAAGGTGTCCATTGGTCTACCCATCTGGGCCTGACCTTTGGCATCATCCATCAGGGTGGCATGTGGGTGCGAGAATACATACTTCTATTTTTAATGTGATAATCATAGTGACTTTATGATTTGCAAGTATGAACATCCAACAGATAATTTGCATTCAATGCGATTAATCATCCGGAAAATCCTCGGGAAACTAAGGCGGTTATCCATAATTAACCACATACCTAATCCAGAGCAACTTGATTGTCCAAGCAATAAGGATAAAGAATCAATCAACAAGCAATCAACAATATCCTGAAATTAATGCATATGATCCAAGTGTTATAGGTTATCCAGAACATTCAAAAGCTAGACTTGGATTCCACCTTAGGCTTTCTAGACCATATTAGGGTTTTATTAGGGTTTCCATTGCAATTAGGGTTTCCCTTCATCTTTTACTATTTTAAACCCTAATTTAACGCAATTGATCACAAACCCTAATTATCTCGTCTATTCTTCAACATTAAGGTTATCTTAACAACATATAACCCTATTTTCATATTACAGGCACATTAACCATCAATTAAGCTTCTTTTTCATTAAAGCTACCATTTTTATCCCTTTAATCTATGACAAGATCATTATACACATTTATCATCAATTCATAGTTCATTATAGTCCAATTCACATATGAACTTGATTTGCCATTAATTCTATTCTTTATTCATGAGAAAACCCTAATTATTACATTTAGGGCATTTATTCACAAATTAGGAACTTAATGCTCGAAATATCTTAGATTCAACATATTCTAACTTTAATCATGAAATTAATCAATTAAAGCCATTAATAGGCAAATCAGTCAATTTTAGGGTTTCAAAGCCCATTAAAGTATATGGATGCATATGAAACTCTAAGTTAACTAATTATATGCAAAGTCCATCCTTTTTCTTCCTAATGTTCATTTTTATCATTAATAGGATAATATCAACTTTAATCATCTATTAAACACTTTGATCATACCAAGATAGGGTTCTTTAAACATTAACACATTAAAGTTGATATCTTCCATTATTTTTTCGAATTGCAAAAGGAATCAGGTTTCATTTATAATTTATTTAGATTCCCCTCGATTTTCTGATCAACTTTCATGTATAACATGTCCTTATTCGACCTACCAATAATTATATATGATTTTAGTAAGGAATCACTTACCACAGCCAATGGCAGGACGCCACGTCGCCTTATGCATGCAATACGACTTGCTTTCTATGGAAACATTTTGAAATGTCCAGGATACCCTCGGTTAAGTTATTGCTTCCTTCTACCTCAGAGGGGTAAAAGTGTCTGATGCACCCAAGCTTCTTCTTCATCCTCGCGAGTTGCCAGGGCGCCGACCTGCAACCCTAGCCGCGCACAGCACGGCCTCCCTACCTCCTCCCTGACCCCGAAGGTCGCTAGGGAGGATACTCCTCCCTCCGCCGTACACCCACGCACCAGATGGTGCCCTCCTCTCGCAGCCAGGGCCGCTGGCCTATGCTGCCCAGACCTGATACCCGCTGTCGTCCTGGAAGCCGCGCTGCAGGTGCGGCGGGGTGGTGGCGGGCAGAGAAGGGTGGAAAACCACCTTACATCATTGGAGTTGCTTCGTGCTTCCTCAGAGATCCTTCTACCAAAGCTAGTTTCCGCCAAGAGAACCCTAGGTGTTCTTGTTTAGGGTTTCAATTGCAAAGAATAAGAAGAAGATGGGGAAGAGGGTGGGAGCCATGGGATCTCTGGAACTCGACCCAGAGGGTCTACCCCCTTAAATAGGGGAGGTCATGAGGCCCCCAGGTCGGCTATTTGTGAATCAAAGAGTTCCTTTCCAACTAGGAAACCAAATCCAACAATGAGAAATAGCCTTCTCTCTCTTCTTTATCTCCTTGATATTCCTTATGCTTTGATATTAGTAAATTCGAGATTTATCACTTTTAATATCCTTGCCCTTGGATTTTAATCCATTGGCCTCGAAATTTAGTTTTCCTTATAGAAAATACTTCCTTTTTATTAATATCTCAAAAACCATTAATAATGTATCACATTATCCTTTTATTTTGCAATTTTGGTATTTTCTCTTTCTTTCCTCTTTATTTTCCTCATTAGTATTCCTTTTATCATTAGGAATCCTTGGAATACAAAATTCCACCAAGGATTATTCCATTATACCTCTTTTCACTTATTTTCCATATTTCATCAATGTTTTTAATTTCTTTATTAACAAGGAAATACTTTATTGGTCTTTTCTTTTCTTGTTGCTTTATCTTTGCAACTTTGGACTCCTTGGAACCCAAGGAACCCAAGAGGCACGAAATTCATTCTTGGATTACATTCCTTTGCCTTCTAGAGGTTTCTACCTCATCTCTCTTTTCTCAACAACTCAATTATTCATTAATTAATTGAATTTCCTTGTTATTGGGCCCAATAGCCAATAAATCCCACAAATCAAACAACAAGGCTATTGTAAATGAATTCCATGTATTCAGATGAAATTATATCATTCTTTGTTCAAATATCTTTAATATGGTTGTAACATCCTTCCCCTCTTATAAGAATTTTGCCCTCAAAATTCCATCAAGCAAACAAACAAACAGGATAAGCCTTTCGTATGTCCATCATGGCTCCCATGTGGCTTCACCCTTTCCATGGTGCTTCCCAAGAACCTTCATCATCTCATATTCTTCCATGTGAGTTCTTTCTTACCTTGGTATATCGTACCCTCATAGGTGACTCAGGACATTTCAGCCTCTCAAAAGCTGAATAGGTTCAGGGCTCAACACATGGCTTGGGTACCTCACATAGTGTTCTAGATCGGACTTATGTAACACATTATACATCATGTTATCCTGAGGGGCAAGGATAAACAAAACCATATCCACCAATCCATCTCAAATGGACCCATATATCGGGGACATCAGCTTTCTCAGTTGTAGCTTAGAGGGGTCGGATTTTCACATCACATATTCTCCCACAGCGAACTGCATGTGAGTCTGCTTTGCATCAGCTCGTGACTCATTTCACCACTGACCTCTCTCTCTCAGCCATTTTATGATCAAAGCGACTTCATCTGCACACACTGTGGTTCTTTTCTAACCTTCGCGAGGCCTCCTTCACCAACATCATCTTAATGAAGTGGTGACCGACACATCCTCTCTATAAGACTTCTTGCATCCCGATAAAGGTTATGGTGGTTAACATCACATCGTTAGAACTGTCTCTTGGTATCACCCTAAACAAGCACACTTGCTCTCATCAGACCCTCTAGTCTGGATCATACTAACCATTAGTTAGGGGTGATAAACTATACTATCATCAAGCTTGTCATGTATCTACTTCCACTTCATGGAAGTGAACCTTGGTCATATCCAAGAACTTTTGAACTCACATCTTGGTGTGGTTGAACCATCTTCTCCCTTAAGTAGTTCAACCGAATCTGTCTTGTGACAACACTCTTCCTTTCTCATGTCATCTAGGTAAGGCGATCTACCATAACCCATATTGCACCTCGACCCTCCTTGGTCTAGGGGAGTCTTACCACAACATCCATAGTAATGAACTCCCATTCTCTCTCGGGGACTCTTTTATCCTCTATATCGATACACTGGGTTACTGGTGTTCATCCTTCACTTCTATCATGCATGGCCAAATGCCACATGCATCTTCATCTTAAGCATCCAAAGTGCTACTATCTCTTATTCTCTCAATAATATCATGGTATATGATGATCTTAAAATCATGATCTCCAATGTGTCATGATTCCTCAAGCTGATTCCTCAGAAACCCTACACCACTCTAATCAGGGTGTCATTACCTTTCTTTTCAGAGGAGTACATCTGGGGTTTCACAACCATTCTTCTGGCTTTCCAAACAACCACCATTCTTGTTCAACTTATCTCTTTTTCCCAACTTAAGGTTGGCCTGACAACCTCAACTTCTTCTAGCTTCCCGCTAAACTAGGCACTATATCTCAACCAGAGCATTCATCACAACTTCTTATCCTTAGGTATTAGGTAACATACTCCTCCATGTATTATACTTATCATCTCATCTTAGCCCTAAGTCCATCTTCATCAAGAATATTTCGAGATTATACCTTTGGTTTTCAACCTCAACCTGGTGTAACTCATAGCTCATGCTAAAAACATCCTTATAAGATGACTATCTTATTTTTCTTTAGCGTTTGTAAACCATCCATGTATCATTCATTTTACCAGGGTATGTTATCTTCTCTATCCCCGTATCTCGTGGCAACGTTCCAAACCACATTATCTTTTATCCTTGGTGTATGGCATGCGTACTGTCCTATCTCTCACTCCCATAACAAAAGGAAATAAGCATTTGGCTGCAGTCCAAATACAGAGTTCTTCCTGTTCTAAGAGTAGAGATGGTACATCCCACTTGCCCGTACACCTTTAAATCTAAGTTGAAACGTGCCACATATGTCTCTATATCACAAACATCGTGATAGCCACACTACTTCCAGGGAAAATTGGTCTCAGACTTACTTGGTCCAAGCATAATCCTAGGTCATCTCGTCTAGGTCTATAGGGTTTCGGCACTTTTGGGGGCATCCCTCTTCCCTAATGCATCCAGAGAGTGCCCTACTCATATGCCCTTTGGGTCCCATGAGTTCATGAAGGTGATCAATCTCCTAACCCATGGCCCTCAGACAATGATAGCTGTTACCTCCCGACCCTATGGTCATGTGCAACTAGGGAATTAGGCAACTCCTTCTTCCATCGGTCTTATCCCTACCTGACCCTAGGACAGACTTAGGATTCTCTTATAGTACATGTTCAACTTAGAACCTTACCCAAGCATTCATCATCTCTCTCCACATTCTCGACTGAATTCCATCCCTTCATAGGGGTCAAGGCAACCTGCCTACCTTGGTCAGGCCCCATACCGGTTACCTCCATGGTAACACATCCACGTGCCCTTAGAGATGGTTATCTATGGGCCTATAGGTTCATTCTCATTCCATGTACTCTTCACTTGGCTTCTCAAGATCCTAATGGACTTCTTTAGGTTACCTCAAAATCAGCAAAACTGGTATACACCCTACCAAAGGGTCCCTCGCTCTCCCAGGATGGGTGGAAACTACAACTCTTGACAACAAGGTCACAAACATCCTTAGGGTTTACATTCACATGAGCATGCCTAACTCGACAACTACTAAGGCACAAGTGTACCTACCAAACCATGCTGGATCACCCTTGTTCTCATCCTCCACATTAGATCAACTTAGTTGTGAGGGGTTCATCAAACATACCCTTACCTTAAGGGGTTTTCTTTACCTCTACACATTAAGAGTAATATGCTCAAAACTATAGAGACTCAAATCTCACCATGAGCATTGGATACACTGCTTCCCCTCTTAGGCCTAGGATCCCTATGTTCTCCTTTGGGTATCTGAATCCATGCTTAATCTCTTAACCACGAATCAAGCATGTCATGTACTTCCATGATCCTTCTACTCGCAACACTTCGGAGTTGAGTCCTCTTCCAGGACAACCAACTAGGTATAAAACCTCACAACAGGGTACTTAAACCTCCTCAGGCACTCTTTATCTCATCCAGCAGGTAAACACTTACACCCTGGGTACTAGAAGCATCGTCCTCTCTCTAGGGTTTGGTTCCTCTAAAGGCAACCAAGATATCAACAACCTACAGGGATCAAGCACAAGGCAACCACTATCATCCACTTAGGTCACATCATTCTCGACTCCCCACTATTCCTCAAGTTTCGGGGTTTTAGGCTTCCAACCTCCCTGTCTAGAGCTAATTCCACTTCCAACCATACTTACTAGAGGTCCCTTCTCCATGAAGTCTCATGCTCACGAGTATACCCCTATGTGGTTGAAGCCTATGTTCAACTCATGTTTGGCTCAAGAGCATCCATACCCCTTTCATAAGCCATCCATCATGATCTCTTAACCAGGATTTCATCAAGCTATACCCTACTTTCCTAAGCCCATAGGGTGACTATAGGTTCTCTAACCTCATCCACGAAGGAGCTATCCTTTGCTATGGCATGCACGACCATCTCCAGGGTTGGGTCGCCAAAGGTACTAGGTCATATACCCTCTTATGGCATCCCAAAGGCATGACCAACCAAACACTCGGTCAATCATGACATCTAACTCATCATGTCATCTCTCTCTCTCTCTAATGTTCACTTAGGGTTAGGGTTAACATCATCCTCAAAGGATGTGCTAGGTCTCTCCTCCAAGATTAATTCTACTCATCCTCCAGACAAGGAGGTCTATCCTCAGGTCTCTCTTGAGGGCAAAGACAACTCGTGTCCTACGACCTAAGCATGTATCTATTCTTTAGTTTGCTCTTAATCTATTAAGCTTATGTTCATGACATCTTATTTACATGCCTTTTATTAATTTGGTGGAGGATTCCTTAGACCTTATTAACTGTTCCCATACCTCAAGAGGGTGAGGAGAAGAGAAAAAACCCTAATCCTTAAGGTCCTTAATAGAATTTGAGTTGAGAAGGGATGAACAAGATGAGAGAGTCCTAAAGGTATCTTATTTCGAATCATACCCTAAGACTTTGGCCAGGAAGTCACACGGATCCGGGAGTCCTCGTATTCCGACTAGCGGTGTGGAGGAAAATATTGCCATCCCCCGGTCGTGATCCTTTTCTAGACACCTCTATCTTTCGGATAATCCTCTAATAACTCCCTTGGGTTCTATAGAATTTGTAAAATTTAATAATTATTAAAGATTAATTGAGGAACCTATGCTCTAATAACAATTGTAACAACCCCGCCTTCCGGTAACCCCCAATTAATGGAGACCGAAAGGTCGGTGCCGTTATCCAATTAACAAGATCAAAGGTTCGACAAATAATCAATAACAATTATGAAATTCTACTAACTAACTGGAATTTGGTATAAAATCAAAACTTTACTTACCTTTGAAAACCTTGGAAATCTATCTATCCTGGTCTTGAATCATTCTATCTAATCCTCCTTGCACTTTATTTCTTTTTCCACAATGTGTCACTTTACTGTTTGTTCTTTCAATTGTTGTTCCTAAAACGCCGACAAACAAAACATCGGTCAGTATATCGAAATATACTGGTATGTGGGAACAACCAAAATCTTGCAAATATGGCTAACAATTTAATATTCACAATCAAATTAATTAACAAGCCAATTTACACTTTTTAGTATGACATTCTCCACCGCTTTTGCCCTAACCCTGGCATACCCACCTTAGGGTTCCCTTTGCCAATGACTTAAGGCCACCTTCTCAATCCCGAGCTTGGTGCCTGGGGGTCACCACTCATGGTGCCCACTAGTCATGCAATATCATAGGCCACCTTCTCATTCCCGAGCTTGGTGCCTGGGGTAACCGCTCAAGGTGTCCATTGGTCTACCCATCTGGGCCTGACCTTTGGCATCATCCATCAGGGTGGCATGTGGGTGCGAGAATACATACTTCTATTTTTAATGTGATAATCATAGTGACTTTATGATTTGCAAGTATGAACATCCAACAGATAATTTGCATTCAATACGATTAATCATCCGGAAAATCCTCGGGAAACTAAGTCGGTTATCCATAATTAACCACATACCTGATCCAGAGCAACTTGATTGTCCAAGCAATAAGGATAAAGAATCAATCAACAAGCAATCAACAATATCCTGAAATTAATGCATACAATCCAAGTGTTATAGTTTATCCAGAACATTCTAAAGCTAGACTTGGATTCCACCTTAGGCTTTCTAGACCATATTAGGGTTTTATTAGGGTTTCCATTGCAATTAGGGTTTCCCTTCATCTTTTACTATTTTAAACCCTAATTTAACGCAATTGATCACAAACCCTAATTATCTCGTCTATTCTTCAACATTAAGCTTATCTTAACAACATATAACCGTATTTTCATATTACAGGCACATTAACCATCAATTAAGCTTCTTTTTCATTAAAGCTACCATTTTTATCCCTTTAATCTATGACAAGATCATTATACACATTTATCATCAATTCATAGTTCATTATAGTCCAATTCACATATGAACTTGATTTGCCATTAATTCTATTCTTTATTCATGAGAAAACCCTAATTATTACATTTAGGGCATTTATCCACAAATTAGGAACTTAATGCTCGAAATAGCTTAGATTCAGCATATTCTAACTTTAATCATGAAATTAATCAATTAAAGCCATTAATAGTCAAATCAGTCAATTTTAGGGTTTCAAAGCCCATTAAAGTATATTCATGCATATGAAACTCTAAGTTAATTAATTATATGCAAAGTCCATCCTTTTTCTTCCTAATGTTCATTTTTATCATTAACAGGCTAATATCAACTTTAATCATCTATTAAACACTTTGATCATACCAAGATAGGGTTCTTTAAACATTAACACATTAAAGTTGATATCTTCCATTATTTTTTCGAATTGCAAAAGGAATCAGGTTTCATTTATAATTTATTTAGATTCCCCTCGATTTTCTGATCAACTTTCATGTATAACATGTCCTTATTCGACCTACCAATAATTATATATGATTTTAGTAAGGAATCACTTACCACAGCCAATGGGAGGGCGCCACGTCGCCTTATGCATGCAATACGACTTGCTTTCTATGGAAACATTTTGAAATGTCCAGGATACCCTCGGTTAAGTTATTGCTTCCTTCTACCTCAGAGGGGTAAAAGTGTCTGATGCACCCAAGCTTCTTCTTCATCCTCACGAGTTGCTAGGGCGCCGACCTGCAACCCTATCCACGCACAACGCGGCCTCCCTACCTCCTCCCTGACCCCGAAGGTCGCTAGGGAGGATACTCCTCCCTTCGCCGTACACCCTCGCACCAGATGGTGCCCTCCTCTCACAGCCAGGGCCGCTGGCCTATGCTGCCCAGACCTGATACCCGCTTCCGGCCTGGAAGCCGCGCTGCAGGTGCGGCGGGGTGGTGGCGGGCAGAGAAGGGTGGAAAACCACCTTACATCATTGGAGTTGCTTCGTGCTTCCTCAGAGATCCTTCTACCAAAGCTAGTTGCCGCCAAGAGAACCCTAGGTGTTCTTGTTTAGGGTTTCAATTGCAAAGAAAAAGAAGAAGATGTGGAAGAGGGTGGGAGCCGTGGGATCTCTGGAACTCGACCCAGAGGGTCTACCCCCTTAAATAGGAGAGGTCATGAGGCCCCCATGTCGGCTATTTGTGAATCAAAGAGTTCCTTTCCAACTAGGAAACCAAATCCAACAATGAGAAATAGCCTTCTCTCTCTTCTTTATCTCATTGATATTCCTTATGATTTGATATTAGTAAATCCGAGATTTATCACTTTTAATATCCTTGCCCTTGGATTTTAATCCATTGGCCTCGAAATTTTGTTTTCCTTATAGAAAATACTTCCTTTTTATTAATATCTCAAAAACCATTAATAATGTATCACATTATCCTTTTATTTTGCAATTTTGGTATTTTCTCTTTCTTTCCTCTTTATTTTCCTCATTAGTATTCCTTTTATCATTAGGAATCCTTGGAATACGAAATTCCACCAAGGATTATTCCATTATACCTCTTTTCACTTATTTTCCATATTTCATCAATGTTTTTAATTTCTTTATTAACAAGGAAATACTTTATTGGTCTTTTCTTTTCTTGTTGCTTTATCTTTGCAACTTTGGACTCCTTGGAACCCAAGGAACCCAAGAGGCACGAAATTCATTCTTGGATTACATTCCTTTGCCTTCTAGAGGTTTCTACATCATCTCTCTTTTCTCAACAACTCAATTATTCGTTAATTAATTGAATTTCCTTGTTATTGGGCCCAATAGCCAATAAAGCCCACAAATCAAACAACAAGGCTATTGTAAATGAATTCCATGTATTCAGAACAAATTATATCATTCTTTGTTCAAATATCTTTAATATGAGAAATTTCATTTCTCACCAAAGGAACCCAAAACTGGGGTTGTAACACCTTCTATTTTATTAGGGCTTCCAGTCGATTTGGGAGTTAAAGAGACAAAATTTATAAATTTTCTAGAAATTATGAATGGTGAACCAGTGGGATCATTGTCCAACCGTTCAGTTGAGAGGTGAACTGGTTGGTTCATCTCATGAACTAGTCGGTTCATGTACTTTCCTATTCAGGATCAAACTGGCATTCAATATTCGAGTAATGCAAAATCATGACATCAACATCAATCCTTGATCCAATCAAATTGATCATTGAACCAGACATTCTAGATGAAGAACTAGTTATTTTACTTCATGAAACAGTCATTTCATGTCATGAAATGGTCGCTTCATATGTGAAATGGTTGCTTCACATGTTCAGCTCAGGCAAATATTCAGCCTATGTTGTGTTCAATTGACCTAACACTCCAACCAATTTATTCAACACTTAAACTGATCAGTTCAAAGTCCAGTCAGTCAATTTTGAACCCCGATTGTTTAATTCAATACATGAACACTATTAGTAATCAAGTTAAATATTATTCATGAATAAACTCCTATTCCAAGTACATCCTATGTGTGTGACCCTATAGGTCCCAAATTACGTTGGAAGTGAATGTCCATACCTAACTTATGACATCACAAGCAATGAGAGGTATCTATAAATACATCATTGCTACTTAAGTAGTTTGAAAAGTTAGAGAACAACTTCAACCTACAATCAGTGATCAATGTTACCATAATTGTATAGTTGTTTTGTCTCTGTTATCTGGATTGAACTTGATTCATGGAATTGTCATCCCCTCAACATTCAATCCATATTCCTTGAACTAGAGTAGACTATCTAAGATGCATTGGGATCATAGATCACATATTGAATCACATGAGTATGGTCATACATTTCTTAGTCTCGCTTATCAAGAGGCCTAGATATCAATCTTTTGTAGGAGGGACACATCCCATCTACATTACTCACACTCAATCCCCATGTGTCATAGCATATTCGAACATCACCTTTATGGAAACCCTTATTCAAGGTCACATTGGGAGATGTCAAAGTCACACGAACGACGTGTAATAAGTGTAGTGACTTCAGGTCTAAGAACCACAGTCACCACCATCACTATGAAAGTTGATTCTAACTACCATTCCATGGTCTCCACGTATTACTCTCATGGAGGGGTATGTTTGATACACTCACCCATGTATCACTCCCATGGTCTCCACATATCACTCTCATGGTGGGGTATGTATCATACATTTCTTAGTCTCGCTTCTCAAGAGGCATGGATATCAATCTCCTGTAGGAGGTACAAATCTCATCTACATCACTCACACTCAATACCCATGTGTCATAGAGTATTCAAGAATCACCTTTATGGCAACCCTTATTCAAGGTCATTTTGGTTGATGTCAAAGTCCAACGAATGACATGTCATGAGTGCAGTGACTTCAGGTCATAGAACCACAATCACCACTATCATTATGAGAGTTGATTCTAACTACCATTCCATGGTCTCCACATATCACTCTCATGGTGGGGTATGTCTGATACATTGTTTTTTACTTATTTCCTTAATTTGAAATCACATATCATGACTAGTAAGACTCTGTCATTAGTCAATACACACTCTAGTCTTATGTATTAGTGTTGTCTATTTGCTTCCACAGTAATATCTGACTAGTTACATAAAGGAATGTGTGTACTCTTACGATACATATTATCTCATTGTTTAGGTCATCAACCTGAAGACATATGTCATCGAGTAAAATAATTCATTAGATATATAATATGTTTGTGTCATCATTTCATGATTGAGATAAGCATAATACACGGAATTACCTTTATTATTATCAAATCAGGTATCTAATTCCACATCTAATTCCACATTGCAATCATCATATGATTGGCTCTCTAGGAATACATGCCAACAAATCCCTCACTCTATTCACCAACTAGGAGATATATACCCCAATAAACTAACAATTCTCCACTTATGGACATTCTTACATAAGTGACATGATTATAAAAAATATAGTGAACCCCATTCATCCAAATAAATGATCAAGGGTTAGTTTCTGACATATATCCAAAAATATTGACCTCCCTCACCTAGAAAACTTAATGAATGATATATATCTATCCCTTCAACTTACTTCTTAAGCATCACTATTTATCATGGAAAGTATAGATAGTATGTCATCTTTATTTGCCACAATGAAGTCTCCATTGATGTACCTCTAACATTTATTTGGTCATACATGGTTATGGAAAACATAAAATTTCTCATATTCTTTCCTTCTAATAGATGCATGGATAAGGTACAAACTCTTGAGGCCACTAAACCTCATATTTTATAAATGGTCGACACCACCATCACTATTATTACCCACTTCTTACTTTCTTGGTAATTCTAGGGTTACATATAACCTTAATGTTAATTATAATTTTATCAATTATATAATTACCTTATTCTTTATATTATACTTATATATCTTAAGTCTTTATTTGGATAAGTCATGATCATGGAGTATATTAAGGGATCTGAGTTCCAGTTGATATAGTAGTAACCCACACATGTATGTGGGAAGACACTTGATGATGATTGAGGACATAGTTCATATAGAAATTATAATTTGGGAATTTTATTACATGAATACATTTTAAAATTGTAGATAATTAAATTGTGAGTCCAACACAAAAATAATGAACTAAATCAGAGTTCAAATGAGAAAGTTATGTATGTTTTAATAAACATGGTAAGTTGGCCTTGGTGTGCTTTTTCGTTAGCGCAGAGCCTGGCGGCCACCCAGGTCCATCAAGTGGAGCTGTATGGCCATGCAAACCAACGGGTAGGACCAATGGCCACACAGACCGAATGGTGGAGCCTGACGGCCAAGCAGACTGAGAAAGATGAATAATGCATCTGCCCAGGACACTCAAATGTAAAATGACTATAACTTTTACTATACATATCCAAATTTGACTTAATTTGTCTCGTTCGATTTGTATTTCAATTTTCCACACAATCAAATCCCTAAACCTTTTAAGGGGTTGATATAGAGGCAATTTCTAGGGTAAAATTTGTGAGGAACTTGAAGAACAGTCAGAGACTGACAATCTAGCCATAGATCCTTCATGGTCAATAGTTTTAGATAGTAGATCCCTTCTCTTTTGCCCCTTTTCTTTGTTGGGATCTTCTATTAAACTCACTATAGATCATGTTCCTCCTTTATTATTCATCTTCTACCTCCAACTTACTTTTTATAAGTATGTACGCTACCTGGTGAGTGGTTTAGGACATGATCTTGAGGTCTGAAACTCAAATCAAAATTATGCAAGCTAAAATCTAAGCTTAGTGGATACAAATATGAAGATTTGTGATCTTGAACATGTTTTGTGAGTGGAAAATCACCTTCTAAGCCTGATTTACTATATACAAATTCAAAGGAGGTCCACCAATAGCTCTGACCCAAATTCACCATGTTGGCCTTAAGAACATTTTCCAAATACAATGGTAAATGTGATAGCATTCAACACACTAGACTATTACAAGAAGAATTGTTATAAATGGATGTTACAAATCTTAAAACCCTCTCAATTTTTTTCATGGTACTTAAAAGAACATAGAAAAAGAAAATAGCAACATAAAAGACAACAAGACTACGCCCAAGGGCCTCGATGACCTCCTTAACCCTACATACAAATATATTGTCTTGTGAGTCAACATAATCACAAGACAGGTGTAACATCCCTGACCTGGGTTATGCTTAAACCAAGATGTTTTGCTTAATGAAGTTGATTATATTCTCTCTCTTATCTCTCTCAAAGTAATTAAGGCTCAAGAGGAACTTATATTTCAATTTTAGTCCTTTTTGAATACTGTTGAAATAATGTTTGTTTAGTTTTGGACTAAAGTGCAAATTACCCAAGTTGACGGGTTAATTTGCAAATAGTACATTATACAATGTTCCTCATATGTTGAATCATCATGGGAATGAGTATGATGCAGTAGTATGGCTTCTACAAGCCTGAATAATAAGAAAGAGCCTGTTGAGCGATGTTTGTGCATTAAAACCTACTTTTGGTGTAATGTGCAATTTACCCAAAATATAGGGTTCAATATGCAAAATACCACTTCAAGAGGGTACCTTATGATTCTTGGCATCCGTTAGAGAAACGAATTTGAGAGGGGCGCCTCATTTGAATCATTTTGAAGGAGAAAGAATCTTGATATTAAAATAATCAAGATTTAAGCATAATTGAAACCCTAATTCAATTTAATGCAAAAATAATTACATTAATTGGATTGCCCTTAAACCAAAACTATAATGGTTGATTTTTGTTATGTGTGGACGTCCTTGTGCCTTTCAAAGGCAAAGTAAATATCTACGTGAGTGGAGAACCCACTCACATTAAGAAAAGAAAAAGAAATATCCACTCACTTATGGATATTATTATAATATGATTTAAGGTGCTTAGTTTGTTTTCCTTTAAATCGTGGATAATTGAGATTAATAAGAGGAAAAGAGGATAGCCTAGTCCCTAAGGAAGAGAAGGGGGCATATGGAAAGAAAGTTGAGGAGATAATTCCTACTTTCTCTCTCTTAAATGAATTTTCAATAAAATTCATATATAAGCTCCTTTATCTTTGCAGTGAAGGGATAATTTCGAATCCACTTTCACTTATTGCTTGCCAAAATGACCAAGGGAGCTTGGAGAAACAGGAGGACGACCCCCAACCTGTTGGTAAGCTTCTTGACCTTCTTTCACCTTGAATTCATGGTGGAAATCACAAAACAATGCATGATTTCTTCTCTATTTTACTCCATCTTCAATCCTAGCCAATCTTTTCACTCCAAAGCTTGAGGACGAGCCTTGGGAGGGTTGCAAAAGCTTCTTACACCATATTTGATGTGAAGCTCCAAGATTTGAAGCTCAATTGAAGGCGGGTTATATAACTTGAACCCTTGAACTTTGTAATTGATTCCATATCTTCATCAATTGTTGATTCTTTCTTTGTGTCTGAAATTTTATTTGGTTGATTGATGCAATCACCATGAAAATCACAAAAAGTTTCGTGGGTTTATAGCATGATGATTATGACATTATCATAAGCACACACCTCCACAAATATCTATTGCAAACGGTTTCAACATGTGGTCCAAACGGTTTCACCAAACCGTTTGGTGACCAAACGGTTTGCAAACCGTTTGAAGGTTTGAGTTCCAAACCATTTGGAGTGGTTGACCGAATGGAGAGGGTTTACCATTTGAGGGGAGATTCTGATGTGTTGAATAATTATCTAATTGATTTAATTGATGAGTTTCTAAAGGTTCCATGATTGGATAATCTACCAATTGCAAACCGTAATCGGGTTGAGTGTTGAATCCTTAAGTGAATTGAATCAATTTTGGGTTGACTAGCCCAAACGGTATCAAGACCATTTGGAGGTCACCCAAACGGTCTCAAGACCATTTGGAGGTCATCCAAGACCGTTTGGAAGTCTATGATGAAGTATGATTGGATGGTTGAAGGCCCAATCATGTCAAATTGAAATACAATCAAGAGCTAAATTGATGATCGATTCAATGATGCAAACTCTAAGTGAATTTTTATAATTTTAATGATGGATGACTCAAACGGTCTCAAGACCATTTGGAGGTCATAAAAACAACCTCAAGACCATTTGAGGTCAGGTCATGTCATGGTTTGATGATGATCCAACAATTTTAATTGAACTAGTTCCACAATGTTAATCATTGATGGTTCTTCAATTTCAATACCTTAATTGATGGATTCCTTGATTATAAATCCTAGTTAAATTGGGTTCAAAACCTTAATTGAAGGTACAATTGAAGGGTGATTCAATTATTCAATTGAAGAACAAATCAGTAGTTCAATTGATAGCGGGTTTAATTATTGAAACCCTGAATTGATAAGTGTTGAAAGACCTTGTTGGTCCATTCAGTTTTGAGAGGGTTTGGACCAAACAATCTTAAGATCGTTTGATTCCAAACGGTCTCAAGACCATTTGAGACCAAACGGTCTCAAACCATTTGGAGACCCAAGTGGGTTCAAGTAAGAAATACCCATACAGTTTCATTATGGTTTTGAGTAAACAATTTCAAACCATTCAATGTCTGAGTGACTAAGACCGTTTGGGGTCTAAGTGACCAAGAATATTTGAGGTTCAATTGGTCAAACCATTTGAACACCTAAGGTGACTAAAGGTCAATTAACTAATTGATTATTAATCATGTAAACCAAAGGTGATTACAATGGTTGTACCTTTGAGGTACTAGGGTATTTAATACCTTATTGAGTGGTTAACTCTTGATGCTTATGAAAGCAATGATTTGATATGTTATGACAACCCTTCATTCAAGTTGTATGGACCTAATCTAATTAAGATTGGAGTAATTGACATCCTAGAGAGGATGAGATAAGAGGAATCCCTACATGAGTGACAATCATGTAATGGTTAAACCTCAACACTTTCAACATGAACATAATAAGTAATCAGGGTATGATCCTTTATAAAGAGATCATGAAACCTTAATTGAGAAGGTTGATGAAACCCAAGTCAAGGGTGTGACATGTGAAATCCTAATTAAGGGTAATGTCAAGTGAAAACCTAATTTCAGGTAATGCTATGTGAAACCCTAATGTAGGGTAATGTTATATGAAACCCTGACATATGAAGATATTATGTGAAACTCTAAAGTAGAGTAAGGTTATGTGAAACCCATATTTAGGGGATATGCTATGTGAACCTTAATTTATAAACATGGAAAATCCTATTCCTAATAATGGAATAGTGATTAATATATTGACAAGTGTAACATCTAAAGAGGTTGATAGTGGATATCCTTATATCAATAGTTCCTAACTCAAAGATGAGTCCATATCATTAGCAATGGTTGTATTTTCTAAATACAGTGACTTGTGACCAATACATTACTTGATAAATGTGATGAACTGGTGTATAAAGTATTAGGATGGGAAATACCCTAATACAAGCTAAGTGGATGAACTTAAGTAAGATAAAGGTGATGAGGGAAGTGATATATAAAGATATGATACATATCACATCCAGCACCTTAAGATTTGGTATACCTTGATGTATTTTAAATCCAATATATTTGGATGAGCGACACATGAAGTGTGTCATGACATTTGTTACATTTAGATGTAATGCACTTTGATAAGTGTAGGCTAATGTGCCTTATGAAAAGGTTAATCCAAATCAATAGACTATGATGTAATCATATTCTGGTAAAGATGAGAGAGAAACTCATACTTTGTGTTGATAATCCATTTAATGATGAATGATGAGAATAAATAAGTATGATTGAATACTTATGTTATCAATGTTGGCTCCTAGCTGTGTGGAGCAATGAGTTAAGGTTTGATCATTAAATAACATGATCTTAAGAACCTAAATGGCTATTTGTGGAAAACCCTAATGGAGGGTGATAATATGTAAGGGGAATCCTAACCCTAAAATGGGAATAGAGGTAATACTTTGTGTTGCATGGTGCTGATATGAAAGCATTATATATGTTATCATGAGAACTAATCATGCAGGTATGTTGAGATGATAAGCATAGCCAGGTATGAGATATGATATTCTTATATTGAAAATGTTTTATAGGCCTTATAAGCCTTCATATGCTTTGTTGCTTAGTGAGAAGTAATATGAAATTAATGAGCCTTGTGTGCCATATGATGTTTTAACTATTGAAATTTTTTATGGGCTTTTTAAGACATAATATACCTTGTTGCCGATTAAGAAGTAACAAGAGGGTAGTTAAGCTTTGTGTGTGATGTGGAATGCTTATTTAGTAAGAATCGTGCTTACCTTGGTCAAAATGACCTGAAGGCATTAAGTTACCTGTTATGTGGTAACCAGTATTCTATGTTGAATTAAGGGTTTGAATACCCATATTCTATAAGCATGATGATGAACTTGTTAAGAAATGGAAATGTGTTTGATGAGATGAGGGATTAAGATCCCAATACTTTGTTAGAAGAGTATGGCTATAGGCCATGACTCCACAAAATAATCCCAGGCATTAGTTGTGTGTTCTAAGCCTGAAGAGAGTATATGTTGTGGCTATAACTCTATAATGAAGATGTCAATTTACTTTGGCAAGTTAATTGTAGCCTGACACATGATGTGTAAAATATAATTAGCTGTGTAGTGTTTTTGCATAAAGTTGATATGCGAGAAACATTAGTTGATATTATACTGCTTAGTGCAGTGGATAAATGTTATACATGTTCTTCACATCCCTTATGGAATAAGTGATACGATGCTCTATTAGGTTACAACTGCAATGTTTTAGATAAGAATAATGTTCTAATCTATTAAATAATGAATTAACGGCTGTTAAGCAATTATGATTTCTCTGTTCAGACTTATCTTATTAATTTGCAATAATAATGTTTTTGGCGGAGAGGTATATCTCTCGCTGGGGCAATTTTACAATTATCTCACCCCCATGGGAACCACATTTTTAGGTGGACGCAGACGAGGAGGCAGGAATCCTTTAATAGGTGAAGAACAACAACAGAAGTAGCAGGAACAACAGTGAATTCTCAGGTGGAGACATTGGCTCATATGTCTTGTATAGATGTACATTGAGTCCTATGTGTCGTCTATGTACTCTCAGGTCCTCGGAGTAGTAGTTAATGCTTTCGATATTTTGGCTTAGTGCCTCGAGATTTCATATTACCTGTGTTTAGTTTAACAGAGCAGTTGATGCATGTAATCCTCAGAAAAAGATGATACATGACATGTACTTGTGAACCAGTATGTAATTAAGTTACTTCGGTTCTTTATGAAAGAATTTTCCTATGTGTGGACCTCTTTGTAAAATGGTTTTAATTTTTAGTGATTTTTGGTAATCCACTGCTTAGTGATCGCTTCCTCTTAGTTAATAATGTTTTATTCGAATGATGTGTTATAATTTAGTGGTATCAGAGCGCTAGGTTCATTGAGTCTACAGAGACATAGGACTAAGATGTAGAGTCTGTTCTAGTATCTTCCAGTTATCAGATAGTGACTTCAGCTTATATAGGAGGAGAAGAAAAACTTTAAGATGTCTGGAACACACGAAGAACACGCTGCTGATTGCAGTGTTGCTGCACCAGGAGGAGGTGCAGGAGACCAGAATAGGGAAGGGCATGTACCTGAACAGCCCCAGATTAACCCAACCTTGATAGAGAATCCAACCTTCCATACCCTGTTTAGCCAGTTTATGGAAACTATGACACACATGGCAGACAGGATGCCACCACCTGCACCTAGGGGACCAACCCACAATGAGGGGTATGGAGCTAACAAGACTTTTGCGAGACTTCACCGAGTTGGAGCCATAGATTATGTTGGTACAGCTGATCCAGCAGATGCTAATCTGTGGATGATGGAGCTAGAAAAGGCTTTCAAGATTCTTGATATTCCTTAAGCCGAGAAGGTAAGACATGGAGTGTACCTCCTAAAAGGAGTGTTGGTCACTGGTGGATTATAGAAGAAGATAAAAGACCAGGTGAAGAAATTGGATGGGAGGTATTTCGACGAGAGTTCGTCAGTAAATACTTCCCTAAGACATATCTAGACGAGAAGATCTCCAAATTTGAGAGGATCAGACAAGGACAAATGAACATTAGAGAGTATAAAGCTAAGTTCGTGGAGCTGTTGCGGTTTGTCCGCATATGGCGATTAATGATGAGGAAAGAATTCGGCATTTTGAGAAGGGGTTGAACGCTGAACTGACCACTCCTGTGTCTGCTTTAGAGAACAGGGAGAGGTTTGCCACTTTTGTGGAGTCAGTAAGGAGGATAGAAAGGTATGAAATTGAGAAATGACAGGCCAGTAGTATAAAGGTGTATACTTAGTGTCAAGGACAAAGATCCGAAAGTTTTAAAAAGCCGAGATTTTCTGCATCGACAGCACCATCGAGATTCAATACCCAGACGCATTGGGCGTCAAGTAGGGGTAGGGACCATAGTTTAGCTCATAGTAGAGCCCCTAGAATATCATCAACATAGGTGACTGGATCTCATAGACCCTATTTTGCAACTAGGATCTATTACCAATGTAGACAACTGAGACATCTAGCAAAGGATTGTCCATATGAGAATGTAATGGTGACTCAACCCCAGGGGCAGAGTCAGCAAGGCTCACAAAGGAGACATATTTCTAGTAATAATAAAGGACGTGGACAAGCATCCCGAGCTGGTTCATCAACACCCAATAATCAAGCACAGGGTCAACAACCAGCAACTGCAAGGATCTATGTAATGAATCAATCTGATGCAATAGTCAACCCTCAGGTTGTGATAGGTCAGATGAAATAGATTCATTCTAAAATTTCATTTCATGATTCTATATGTTCAAAATAAGAAAGTAGTTGTTTTTGAACTCCCTCTGACTAGTCCTATAGGGACACAAGGGAGATGAGAACTTACATCTTACTCAGTGTTCCTTAAAATGCTTTATAATCTTCCTTATCTGTGTGTTAAAAGATGAGATATAGAAGTGATGCCTGAAGAAAATTCAAGAATGAAAAATCTTGTGTGTATAATGATATGAAAATTGAGGAATATGATAGAAAATAAAGTGCATACTACCTAATCTCAATACTTGTATACCCTGGCCAAGTATATGATTATTTGAGATAAGGCAAGTATGAAACTCTTAGATTGTTATCTTTCTGATAACTCTGATCAAGTAGTCATTCTGAAACAATCTAGTGAGTATAATGAAACTAATGAGTAAGAGCTAAGTGAACATTCCCAACTAATGAGGAAGAGCTAAGTGAACATTCCCAACTAATGAGGAAGAGCTAAGTGAACATTCCCAACTAATGAGGAAGAGCTAAGTGAACATTACCAACTAATGAGGAAGAACTAAGTGAGCATTCCCAACTAATGAGGAAGAGCTAAGTGAACATTCCCAACTAATGAGGAAGAGATAAGTGAACATTCCCAACTAATGAGGAAGAGCTAAGTGAACATTCCCAATTAATGAGGAAGTGCTAAGTGAACTTTCCTAATTACATAGGAAGTGCTAAGTGAACTTTCCCAATAAAAATAATAATTACTGAGTGGATTACCTCTATTGAATATATATGTTTCCCCTTTGATAAACAACCTTGGGTAATGATAGGGGTATGGTCCTTTATGTTTTTTTTCATTTCGTTTACATGACAATCAAGTAAATATGATGACAGATGATGTACTTGGATTAGAAATAATCCGTTGATGGATACTTAGAAAAGTATCAGTTTGCTTTGGACTTTAGTTCCAAGATAATGATATATGGAACAAGCAATGTCCTAAAGTAAAAGAAATACTTTGTGCATGTGTACCCTTGGTGGTAACAACAGGGAATCAAATATGATAAGGATGAGATGCGTTCTCAATACATATGATGAATACCAAAGTAAGGTATTTATGTTGGTTACCTATAATGGTCAACTATGAAATCAATCTAGTTACACAAAATAATATGAAAATCATATGTTAGGGGTTTATGCTCTGCATAAACATAAACATTGATAAGGCTGAACTAATGGAAGGAACAATTGTAATTATGGTGAAAAGTTTATCAAGTTGAAAATATTTTCTTAGAATAGTCCTGTGTGGAAGAAATTTGTGTGGATTAAAGATCTATAGTATCTCCATGATATTGAGATGATAATTAGAGACTTGATGACATGAGTAACAACTATCTTTTGTTATCTGGGATTTCGGGGATGAAATCCTTGTTAGGGGTTTATAATTTGTAACATCCCTGACCTGGGTTATGCTTAAACCTAGATGGTTTGCTTAATGAAGTTTATTATATGTTATCTCTTATCTCTCTCAAAGTAATTAAGGCTCAAGAGGAACTTATATTTCAATTTTAGTCCTTTTTGAATAATGTTGAAATAATGTTTTGTTAGTTTTGGGCTAAAGTGAAAATTACCCAACTTGTGGGGTTAATTTGTAAATTGTACATGATATAACGTTCCTCATTTGTTGAAGCATCATGGGAATGAGTATGATGCAGTAGTATGGCTTCTACAAGCCTGAATAACAAGAAAGAGCCTATTGAGCAATGTTTGTGCATTAAAACCTAGTTTTGGTGTAATGTGCAATTTACCCAAAATATAGGGTTCAATATGCAAAATACCACTTCAAGAGGATCCCTCATGATTCTTGGCATCAGGTATAGAAAATCATTTGAGAGGGGTGCCTCATTTGAATCATTTTGAAGGAGAAAGAATCTTGATATTAAAATAATCAAGATTTAAGCATAATTGAAACCCTAATTCAATTTAATGCAAACATAATTACATTAAGTGGATTGCCCTTCAACCAAAACTATAATGGTTGAGTTTGGTTATGTGTGGATGTCCTTGTGCCTTGAAAAGGCAAAGGAAATATCTACGTGAGTGGAGAACCCACTCAAATTAAGAAAAGAAAAAGAAATATCCACTCACTTATGGATATTATTATAATATGATTTAAGGTGCTTAGTTTGTTTTCCTTTAAATCGTGGATAATTGAGAGTAATAATAGGCAAAGATGATACCCTCGCCCCTAAGGAAGAGAAGGGGGCATATGGAAAGAAAGTTGAGGAGATAATTCCTACTTTCTCTCTCTTAAATGAATTTTCAATAAAATTCATATATAAGCTCCTTTATCTTTGAAGTGAAGGGATAATTTCGAATCCACTTTCACTTCTTGCTTTCTAAAACGACCAAGGGATCTTGGAGAAACAGTAGGACGACCCCCAACCTGTTGGTAAGCTTCTTGACCTTCTTTCACCTTGAATTCATGGTGGAAATCACAAAACAATGCATGATTTCTTCTCTATTTCACTCCATCTTCAATCCTAGACAATCTTTTCACTCCAAATCTTGAGGACGAGCCTTGGGAGGGTTGCAAAATCTTCTTCCACCATTTTTGACGTGAAGCTACAATCTTTGAAGCTCAATTGAAGGTGGGCTATATAACTTGAACCCTTGAACTTTGTTATTGATTCCATATCTTCATCAATTGTTGATTCTTTCTTTGTGTCCGAAATTTTATTTGGTTGATTGATGCAATCACCATGAAAATCACAGAAAGTTTCGTGGGTTTATAGCTTGATGATGATGACATCATCATAATCACACACCTCCACAAATATCTATTGCAAACGGTTTCAACATGTGGTCCAAACAGTTTCAACAAACCATTTGGTGACAAAACGGTTTGCAAACTGTTTGAAGGTTTGAGTTCCAAACCGTTTGGAGTGGTTGACTGAATGGAGAGGGTTGACCATTTGAGGGGGGATGCTGATGTGTTGAATAATGATCTAATAGATTTAATTGATTAGTTTCTAAAGGTTCCATGATTGGATAATCTACCAATTGCAAACCCTAATCGGGTTGAGTGTTGAATCCTTAAGTGAATTGAATCAATTTAGGGTTGACTTGCCTAAACGGTCTCAAGACCATTTGGAGGTCAACCAAGACCGTTTGGAAGTCTATGATGAAGTATGATTGGATGGTTGAAGGCCCTGTCATATCAAATTGAAATACATTCAATAACTAAATTGATGATCGATTCAATGATGCAAACTCTAAGTGAATTTTTATAATTTTAATGATGGATGAATCAAACGGTCTCAAGACCATTTGGAGGTCATCCAAATGACCTCAAGACCATTTGAGGTCAGGTCATGTCATGGTTTGATGATGATCCAACAATTTCAATTGAATTAGTTCCACAATGTTAATCATTGATGGTTCTTCAATTTCAATACCCTAATTGATGGATATCTTGATTATAAACCCTAGTTCAATTGTGTTTAAAACCCTAATTGAAGGTCCAATTGAAGGGTGATTCAATGATTCAATTGAAGAACAAATCAGTAGTTCAATTGATAGAGGGTTTAATGATTGAAACCCTGAATTGATAAGTGTTGAAAGACCTTGTTGGTCCATTCGATTTTGAGAGGGTTTGGACCAAACGGTCTTAAGACCGTTTGAGTCCAAACGGTCTCAAGACCGTTTGAGACCCAAGTGGGTTCAAGTAAGAAATGTCCATACGGTTTCATTATGGTTTTTCTTAAACGATTTCAAACCATTCAACGTCTGAGTGACTAAGACCGTTTGGGGTCTAAGTGACCAAGAATATTTTAGGTTCAATTGGTAAAACCATTTGAACACCTAAGGTGACTAAAGGACAATTAATTAATTGATTATTAATGATGTAAAACAAAGGTGATTACAATGGTTGTACCTTTGAGGTACTATGGTATTTAGTACCTTGTTGAGTGGTTAACTCTTGATGCTTATGAAAGCAATGATTTGATATGTTATGACAACCCTTCATTCAAGTTGTATGGACCTAATCTAATTAAGATTGGAGTAATTGACATCCTAGAGAGGATGAGAGAATAGGAATCCCTACATGAGTGATAATCATGTAATGGTTAAACCTCAACACTCTCAACATGAACATAATAAGTAATCAGTGTATGATCCTTTGTAAAGAGATCATGAAACCTTAATTGAGAAGGTTGATGAAACCCTAGTCAAGGGTGTGACATGTGAAACCCTAATTAAGGGTAATGTCAAGTGAAAACCTAATTTCACGTAATGCTATGTGAAACCCTAATGTAGGGTAATGTTATATAAAACCCTGATATATGAAGATGATATGTGAAACTCTAAAGTAGAGTAAGGTTATGTGAAACCCATATTTATGGGAGATGCTATGTGAACCTTAATTTATAAACATGGAAAATCCTATACCTAATAATGGAATAGTGATTAATATATTGACAAGTGTAACATCTAAAGAGGTTGATAGTGGATATCCTTATATCAATAGTTCCTAACTCAAAGATGAATCCATATCATTAGCAATGGTTGTATTTTCTAAATACATTGACTTGTGACCAATACATTACATGATAAATGTGATGAACTGGTGTATAAAGTATTAGGATGGGAAATACCCTAATACAAGCTAAGTGGATGAACTTAAGTAAGATAAAGGTGATGGGGGAAGTGATATATCAAGATATGATCCATATCACATACAACACCTTAAGATTTGATATACCTTGATGTATTTTAAATCCAATATATTTGGATGAGCGACACATGAAGTGTGTCATGACAGTTGGTACATTCAGATGTAATGCACTTTGATAAGTGTAGGCTAATGTGCCTTATGAAAAGGTTAATCCAAATCAATAGACCATGATGTAATCATATTCGGGTAAAGATGAGAGAGAAACTAATACTTTGTGTTGATAATCCATTTAATGATGAATGATGAGAATAAATAAGTATGATTGAATACTTATGTTATCAATGTTGGCTCCTAGCTGTGTGGAGCAATGAGTTAAGGTTTGATCATTAAATAACATGATCTTAAGAACCTAAATGGCAATTTGTAGAAAACCCTAATGGAGGGTGATAATATGTAAGGGGAATCCTAACCCTAAAATGGGAATAGAGGTAATACTTTGTGTTGTATGGTGCTGATATGAAAGCATTATATCTGTTATCATGAGAACTAATCATGCAGGTATGTTGAGATGATAAGCATAGCCAGGTATGAGCTATGTTTCTCTTATATTGAAATGTTTTATAGGCCTTATAAGCCTTCATATGCTTTGTTGCTTAGTGAGAAGTAATCTAAAATTAATGAGCCCTGTGTGCCATATGATGTTTTAACTATTGAAATTGTTTATGGGATTCATAAGCCATAATATGCCTTGTTGCCTATTAAGAAGTAACAAGAGGGGAGTTAAGCTTTGTGTGTGATGTGGAATGCTTATGTAGTAAGAATCATGCTTACCTTGGTCAAAATGACCTGAAGGCATTAAGTTACCTATTATGTGGTAACCAGTATTCTATGTGGAATTAAGGGTTTGAATACCCATATTCTATAAGCATGATGATGAACTTGTTAAGAAATGGAAATGTGTTTGATGAGATGAGGTATTAAGATCTCAATACTTTGTTAGAAGAGTATGGCTATAGGCCATGACTCCACAAAACAATCCCAGAAATTAGTTGTGTGTTCTAAGCTTGAAGAGAGTATATGTTGTGGCTATAACTCTATAATGAAGATGTCAATTTACTTTGGCAAGTTAATTGCAGCCTGACACATGATGTGTAAAATATAATCAGCTATGTAGTGTATTTGCATAAAGTTGATATGCGAGAAACATTAGTTGATATTATACTGCTTAGTGCAGCGGATAAATGTTATACATGTTCTTCACATTCCTTATGGAATAAGTGATATGATGCTCTATCAGGTTACAACTACAATGTTTTAGATAAGAATAATGTTCTAATCTGTTAAACAATGAATTAACTGTTGTTAAGCAATTATGATTTCTCTGTTCATACTTATCTTATTAATCGGGAATAATAATGTTTCTAGCGGAGAGTTATATCTCTCACTGGGGCAATTTTACAATTGTCTCACCCCCGTGGGAACCACATTTTTAGGTGGACGCGGATGAGGAGGCAGGAATCCTTCAATTGGTGAAGAACAACAACAACAACATCAGCAGGAACAGTAGTGAATTCTCAGGTGGAGACACTGGTTGATATGTCTTATATAGATGTACATAGAGTCCTATGTGTCGTCTCTGTACTCTCAGGTCGTCAGAGTAGTAGTTAATGCTTTCGAGAATTTGGCTTAGTGCCTCGAGATTTCATACTTCTTGTGTTTAGTTTAACAGAGCAGTTGATGCATCTAATCCTCAGAAAAAGATGATACAGGACATGTACTTGTGAACCAGTATGTAATTAAGTTAATTCGGTTCTTTATGAAAGAATTTTCCTATGTGTGGACCTCTTTGTAAAATGGTTTTAATTTTTAGTGATTTTTGGTAATCCACTGCTTAGTTAATAACGTTTTATTCGAATGATGTGTTATAATAGGAATAACCCACTTGCTATCCAAAATAAGTTCATATTTGGTTGGGTGTAGTAGAGTGACTTGAGTGATTTTAATAGGTAGGAGTCGGTTTGTGTGGAGTTTAAAATTTCAGCAACATGTTTGGTAGGGTGCACAACAAAAGCATTGATTTTGATCTTTTGATTGGTTGTCATATGTTATAACATTGTCCAATTATGACAATGCATGTGGTAGAGTTCAATGAGCTAAAATAAACAATCACAAGAATAATTATTCATCAATCTTGTAAATCTCAAAACCCTCTCAATTTCGTTCATGGTGTCTACAAATGTTGCAGATGACCTCAACGACAATGAAAGTATGTCCATGTGCCCCTACGACCTCCTCAACCCTATCTATAAATATTTTGTTTTTTTGTTTCAACATAAATGCAACATAGAAAGAAGCCACTCGCTATCCGCAATAAGGTCATGTTTTTTTATTGTATGCTATAACTTGGAGTTGTTTGAGCAATAATTGGTAGGATCTTGTTTGTTGTATGGAATTTAAAATATAAGTACCATGTTTGGTAGGTTACAAAAAAAATCATTGATTTTGATTTTTGATTTGGTTCACATATGTTATAAAGATGGATATACTGGGGTATATATATGGTAGTATGTGAGCTACCAAAATGAGGAATTGATTCTCCATTCACCAATCCCAATGGAAATCCACATTCAAATCATAGAATGTGTCTGTGTTGAACTTGTTTGACGTCCAACCGTATGAGTCCTAAGCACGAATACTCCTTATATATCCACCACTAGGAACCATGGCAACTTCCACATTTCCATAAAGCCAAAATCTTCAAACTGAAGCACCTCCATTTTCCTATGTGGTGGAAATCCTACTCAAAAGATTTTGGTTTTGGTCTGTTAGCACATTACAATCAACAATACATATGTCTATATATTATTTCTCTAGAATGATATGGGGCATGTCTCATCTACTTGGGGTTGGGATGGTTTCATAAAGCAACCAAAAGTTAAGATAAACATGGTAATCTTTATCAACCAACTTATATCAATGAGTTAAGTAAGGGTATCTTTATATTTGATGGATTTCACATGCAATCACCAGCTGACTTCATAAATGGTGTCTTGCCAACAATATTTCCCAAAATATTTGATATTGGTTCAGCTAAGTAGGAGGAGATTCTTGCAAGGACCCATTGGATCTATAATGGACTCATGAGGGGGTGAATTGAGCTAATACCACTTAAAACATCATCATACCTTCAAACATTTTATAAGATAATATAACTAATATGAAAATTAAGGGAGAGGGAGAAGAAAAAATATACAAATGAAGGCTTTAATTAAAGTGATACTAATCAAAGTATGTAGTACCACTATCTAGAAGGGTCAATCTCTAGGATTTTTAACCTTGAGTAATTATTTATACTCCATTTAATAATTAAAACAATTTGTCACCTTTTTCTAGATCAAGAGATCATTAGCTTCCCTTTAAGGCCAAGGGAGCACCCAACCTTATAAAGGAATTACCTATCTATAATTAAAAGTATATAGCCTTATCAAGGATTTATCTACTCTTGTAATGAGTCTTCAGTCTTCAGTAAGTACTTATGGACTCTTACAATGAGTCTTCAGGCTTCAGAGACTTACCCACTCTTGACTTGGATATTTCACATTTGACTTCACCTTCACAAGGATAAGCTTTTCACCAAGGGCCTCCTAGCCTTATTCTTATTCTCCTATCTAAAACAAGAGATAGAATTTTCATCTTCATGATAGAAAGAGAGACTGGGAGGTAGAGGAATGAGATCCTCACAAGATATACATGTAGGATTAGCTATCTTACATATTTCCTACTCACTCTAATATATGTAGCAAGTGAGTAAGCTCATGAGAGTGTATAGGGCTCTTTGGGGTACTTTCTCTCTCAACTATAGTATAGGGGCCTTTGTAATGCTTGCCTAACCATGGGATGAAGCCCAATGGTTCCTATTTTTTGTTGAGGATGCCTCGTATCCATTAGAATCTTTTAGGATGAATTATATTAGTTTAGGAGAGAGTCCAAAGGTTCTATTTCATTTCTCTCTCTCTCTCTCTATGTATATATATATATAAACATACATATATATATATATATCCAACTGCTATATATATACATATATATATCCAACTGCTATATATATATATATATATATATATATATATATATATCCAACTGCTATTTTGAATTTCCCAGCACTAGTACCATCAACCAAGATGCAAGGGTCGTAACTCGGGCTGATGGCATAGCATACAAAGCTATACAACCTCATTGGTTGAGTTACCATGACAACAACTTCTCGGTTGAAGGCATTATTTAGCTTGAGCAATCAAGCTCATCGGTCGATAGGTCCAGGATTATCTCAGTCGACTGGCAAGATTGTATTAAGCTAATTAATATAAATTGCAAGCTTTATTGATCTAAATGATACTATTACATTTTTTAGATTAATTACTAGTCATACAATCATTACAACTGATTAAAAAATGATCCAAGGAGATAAACTATGTAAACTTCAATCTTGATCTTTTTTCATGTACGACTTGATTTCTTAAAATTAGGGTTTGCAAGTTTAGGTATTTGGAGTGTGTCTATCTAAAATCATTAAAGTAGCAAATTTTGACACAAACAAGTGGAATGATTATTCATCATTAGAATTAAGGATTAGTCCATTTAGACCTTGAGTCATCATGCTCTCCCTTTTTGAAGATGACAAACCATTCCATAAATGTATTGAAAGATTTCAACTAAAACCACACCTTTTTAGAAAGATAAAATTCAATACAAATTTCCCCCTCAATTTAGATCATTTCATATTCTCCCCCTCAATTATTATATTTCTCCTATCAAAATAATCTTTCATAACATTTTTAAGAACGATGTATTATATATGCTCATGTAGGTTCTTCTCCCCCTTTATTAAGTCATGTCTTCTTCCCCTTTTTCATACCAAAAAAGTGGGGATGAAGATCTAATATAATTTTTTAGAAAGGGAGTATAGAATATCAAAAAAGGACTTGTCCTAGAAATGTATGTAAAGAATATCATGAAATATATTTGAACAACCCTAGATTTAATTCTAGAATCAGTCAAAACAATGCTATGCAAGAGAGTAACTCAAACTAATAGACTCTCTAGACAAAGAACACGTTTTAGTATGTAAGAAACAAGATATAAGTATAGCATAACTTTGGACACTAAACCACATGTAGAAAGTCTACTACTAATGATATAACAAGTTAATATTATTGGTACAATCTCAGTCATAGTAAAATATCCACAACTTAAAACATGTTATGAGTAGATGTAGATAGATATGCATACAAAGTAATATGCAATTAAAGAAGAATGTATGGATATTACTCACTACAAAATGTATCACTACCAAAGATGACTATCACTAAGAAACTCAAAGTGTATCAAAACAAGGTATACAACTAGAAAGATGTATAAGTTAGAGCACAAAAAAAGCAATTTAAAACACAACCAAGGATTCCAAAGAGATTATCACAAAAACATACATAACAACTCAAAAAAAGTGAGTACAAGATATAGAGATATATCACTTGTTGAAGAAGAATGAAGATAGAGTTGTATGTAACATAGACAATTTAGTTAAAGGCAATATGCATAAAAGAAACCAAGGTACCAAGATAAGAGCCATAAGAATAAGACATTGGATGAGAAAATCTAGTTGAGAGGGGTGTTCTCGTCTAACAGACCACTTGTGTATTCACTACATAATACCATCTGATGAATTCTTGGGTCGACATTATGGTCGATGAAATAAGTAAGGCAAATCCCAAGGGACCTCATCTCAATATTTTTTAAGGAAATCTTAGTTGATGAAAACTTCTATCCAAAACCACACACTTTTCAAAACATATATCTAGAGGTATGATAAAAACAAAAGGAAATATCCAAATATGTTAAGAAAGTTTGTGATACACTTTGAAGGAGGCAAGGGTAGTTTTGAGCAAGAATATGAGGAGAATCACAATATGTAAAGATTTGACTCAAAAATCACATGTAAAGTGCAAACTAACATGGCAATATCAAGAAATGGTTGACTATGAGCAAGAATATGATTACCTCTATTATTTCTATTTCATTCCTCTTGTTTCCCCACTATACACCTCACCTTTGTTTTTTAATATATATTGAGAAGTCAAATATCAAATGAGTATGTAATCAATCCATTTGCAAATGTCCTATTAGAAGAAGGATGAAGTGGTCCCAAATCATATTTCTGGTTGTAGGAGGGCCATCTTCGCTACCCAGATCATATTGCATTTGGATCCTTTTCTAAAAGGGAGATATATAGAATAATGACCATTTTCCAAGCAATAATTGCAAGTGCCATTAGCGTTAGAATTAGAGGATTCTCCATTGGAGATTTCAGGTCCTTTGCCTTTTTTGTTCCTTTGTCTAACATCAAATCCATTATCATGTTTAACATTTTGGTTGGTAGCAAGATCAAGGATTTCATTAAGATTCTTTTTGCCATTTAAAATTCTTTGCAAAGAGGATCTCATCATACGATTAGCATGAACAAGGGAAATAGTAGTAGAAGAAAATTGATTTATATCTCCTCTAGCATGAAAAAATTGGATCTCTTAAAAAGTTCTCTAGTCATCTAAGAATATCTTTTCAATATGATGAGAAACAATATCATTCTCTCTACTAGTATACCTAGAACAAGATACAAGAATGTTGATTTTTAATAGCAAGGAAGAATTTTTATTTTCAATCATAGTAATCTTAGAAGATAAATACCATTTTCATATTGTATTCCTTACAAGACAAAGTCTTTGTCCATGTTTTAAATTTTAATAACATTAATATCAAACATGAGAGAATTAGCAGAATGATCGGTCGGATAGAGGCGGGGGGGGTTCTTCCTTCCCACCATGTCTTTCCTTGTGTGTCAAAGAAAACCCATTAGGAGAAGAAGAGATCCAGGAAAAGGAATCTAAAATTCAGAGTAACTAATAAGTAGATAGACCTAGAACTAAGGATATATGGTTGAGATTCTAGAAACTTAATCTTATCAAGTAAGCTAACCATTTCAGTTTTAAGAGTATCTCATTAACTAAGATAAGCATTTTTCTCTATCTCAACATCGTCGAATTTTATTTCAAGTTATGGATAAAACTTTCGAAGATTGTCGATATCATCTTACAAATATATATTCACATGTTCAACTTCTTTCTTTTCTTGAAGAAAGTTATCCACAATCTGAGTAAGCTTTTCCCTTTTATAGTTACTAGATTTAAGAGAGGAACTGATATATGAATAATTACAGTTACATCGCTCTAGATAAATAGTTTAGATATACCTCATTAGAATCTTATATTGAGCTTACTATAAGAGAAAAGTGGCATTATCCAACTTCACTTTCACTATAGCTTTCACTTGAGAGGTAATTGGAGAAGTCATTAGAGATCTTGTTCCCTTTTTTATTCTTCTTGTGATTATCATTTGTTTTCTTTTTTCCCTTCTAACTATGGGCCTTTCTTCCATGTAGTTAGCTTTCCATGTAGTAAACTTTCATGCCACATGTAAAGCAACAACATGAGGAGGAAGACTTACCTTTGTATGATCTACCTTTAGAGTACATGACATCTTATTGACATGGAAAGGGTTTATGACATGATGAATCATGGAAAATAATCACCTTCTTCTTTTTATTTTAGTTTATTTTCTTCAATATCCTCTTCTTATTGTGAGTTGATCCTTATCTCATAAGCTTGAAGATTGATCTTGAATAGGGAGTATGGAAAGTGACTTGGTTTCCTCTATGGTTGTCACCTTCTTGTCCCATCTATAAGGAAGAAAGTGGAGAATCTTAGAGTTCACCTTACCATTTCCCATGGTATGGCCTAAGGCATCATGATAAAAGGGTGTTGATACTTGTATACATTTCAGCCACACCCTCCACCTTGTCCATTTTGAGACCTTTAATTAGTTGAGTAATCATGTAGACTTTGTTTTCCTTGACTTGCTCAATTTCATCATAAGTGGCACATATATTCTCTGTATCTCACAGTCCAAGTCACAGGAACATATCTGGTTGGACTCGGTGGGGGGAGCAACATAGAGTATGTTTATGGCTTTGTCATTCAATGTGAATTTCTTCAAATTAGTTCTATACCATTATTCTAGATTTCCCTCTAATTTCTTGCATGGAAGATTGCAATGATGGACCCCACAGACCACCATTGTTCTTAATTGTCAATTTTGTCCTCACTCACACACAAGACGGGATCAACTCCTCAACTAGTCAACCATCACAATACTACTCCAAACCAATAACGCTTAACTTTGAGGTTCTTAGTGTTGGACTCCCTAAAAAGAAGGTTCACCTTGGTGTTATGGATAGTACAATCATTCCTTTTAAGATAATCTTAATCGAGACCTCAAATCTTGTAACATCCCAATATCCCCCACTTAGATTGTGGATCTCCTTATCAAGACTTGATTATATGGCCTCATAATATTTCCCCATTTTAGTGAAACCCTAAATGGCCCATGGACACCAAACTCCTGATCTGAGCTACCAGCGTGAGGGTGGATACATTTCCATGGATAGCCCTTTCCAACATGCCTGGACCGCACGGGTCAAGGTTGACATGCCACATGCCCATATTGGCCCCACCTATTAAAGGGTTTCTGGCTTTTTGATACCATTTGTAATGCTCGGGCCCACTGCAAAAGGCTCTAGTAGAGTTTAAAAAATGAAAATAGATCCCACAGACTATCACTGACCTTAATTGTGCATTTTTCCCCACTCACGCACAAGTTGGGATCAACTAAACTCACTAGCCACCCATCTTATTACTACTTTAAGTCGATCATGCTTATTTTGGAGCTCTTATTGATTATCTCCCTGAAAAGGATGTGCACCTTAGTGATATGGGTAGTAAAAGCATTCCTTTTTAGATCGTTTAGGCTTCAAATCCTAGGACATTACAAAGATCCATCATTTTCTACAATCAAAATCTTGATCCTTGATTATGGAATTGCATTCTTCTCTTTCAATATTGAAATTTCTTCCATCAAAAGACAAGAACATTGAAGAAGTATCTCCCTCTTGAATGTCACTCATTTTCTCCTACTTGTTTAAGTATTTCTTGGAGAAGACCTTTATTTCATCCTATGTGTTGGGTTTATAACTGGCTCAAGAGGTGGGTGAATTGAGATAATACCACTTAAACAAAAATCATTACACCTTGTTAATATTTCCCAAGATAATATTGTAAGTATGAAAATAGAGGAAAAGAGAGATTGAATAATCTACATGTGCAAACACATATATATTGATTCCATATCAAAGGAAGTAGATCCACTACCTAGTGGGGTCAGTATCTAGGATTTCCAACCTTGTGTCACTCCTTATATTCCATTACAAGAGTTACAACAAATGACCATCCTTATCTATGTCAAGGGATAACTAGATTTCTTTATAATCCAAGGAATCCAATAACCTTACAAAGGTCTTACCTATTCATGACCAGGAGTCTTTAGCCTTACTAAGGCTTACCTACTCTTTAAATGAGTCTTTAAACTTCTCGAAGGACTCACACACTTTTGAAGCAAATCTTCAACTTTCAAGTATTTACCCACTCTTGACATAGATCTTTCTCTTGACTTTACATTCATCGAGAAGCATTTCATCATTAGCCTCCTACCCTTCTTCCTCTTCTCCTCTCTTAGCCATGAGAGATAACCTTCATCATTATGGCAGATACAAAGATCAAGGGGGTTGGAATGTTAGCCTCACAACATATATGTAGGACTAGATCTCTCTATTTCCCACCCACTTTAATGGATGTAGCTAGTGATTAAGCTCATTAGAGTGGATGTGGAGCTCTTTGAGGCAATTTCTCTCTCAACTACAATATATTTGCATTTTTAATGCTTGGATAACCATATGGATGAAGATTAAGAAGTCCCATTTATAGTTTATGATACCTCCTAGAGGTTAGAATCATTTAGAATGAATTCTAGCATTTGGAAGAGAGTCTGATGGGTCTATTTTAGTGTTTCTCTCTCTAATGGTTAGCTTGCACTTTCTGGCTACAATAGCATCATTTGAGATGAAGGGATCATAACTCGACCAATGAATCTAGTAGACAAAGTTTTACATCCTCATAGGAAAAGTTATCATGACACTAACTTATTGGAGACATTACTATTACAACCCCAATTTTTGGGTTCTTTTGGTGAGAAATGTAATTTCTCCTAATAAAGATACTAGAACAAATAATGATATAATTCGTTTGAATAAATGGATTTCGTTTACAATAGCCTTGTTGATTGTTTTGTGGGCTTTATTGGCTATTGGGCCCAATAACAAGGAAGAGACAAAAGAAACTCCATTATTAATAAGAAATGGAGAAAAGAAAGATGTAGAAACCTCTAGAAGGTAAAAGAATATAATCCAAAGGTGGATTTCATTACTCTTGGGTTCCTTGGGTTCCAACGAGTCCAAAGTTGCAAAGATAATGCAACAAGAAAAGAAAATATCAATTAAATATTTCTTTATTAAGAAAGAAATTGAAAACAATGATAAAATGTGGAAAATAAATGGAAAGAGGTATGATTGATGGATTTTCGTATCCATAAGGTTCCTAATGTTAAAAGGAATTCCAATAAGGAAAATAAAAAGAGATAAAAAGAGAGATAAAGAGAAATCCTCAAAAAGAGATATTTTAATCAAGAAATAAAAAGGATAATGAGAAATAAAGGATGTGGATGCATCTAGAAGGATAATAAGCATCCTTCAAAAAGGATTTCGAAATCTAAGGGTTCCTTGGGGTCCAAGGAGTCCCAAATAGCAAGATAATGGTTTGAAGAAAGAGAAAATAACCATTAAATAAATTGTATTAATGAGTAACTTGCCTTTGAAGAAATAGTCCTTTTCTTTTGGAGTTTTAGACTCAAACTTGACATGCATGTAGATAAACGCAAGAGAGAGAAACCCTTAAATTTTTGTTGGAAAATACAGCATGGTTTCCGAGTTATGCAATTTGCAAAATTACCTAAATTTAGGTTATTAATTTCCTAAGGATTTGATGTCACGATGTAATTGGATTATCTTTCCAATTCCCTGATTTTGGGCTTCATGTGGATCGTTGGATCATGATCCAACGATCAGAGATGACTTCCACAGGCACGAGGAGTCCTACGCCAGGTAGGTTGGAGACGATCCAAACTTGGATCATTGTGAAAAGTGGAAAGGGAGTTAGATCGCGAGTTTAGCACCTTTGAACTGGGGAGGGAAATCTGGTGAGAACCAACCCTACTTGTTAGGGGTGTGATCGCCAATTGGGATAGTCCCCAATCCAACATGGATCTACCTCCGACCCTATTTATAGGGGAGGATTCATGAGGAAACCATCACACTAGCTCATCAACCCACAATCTTTGGAGAGCGGCGAGGACTGATTCTGTGTAGCCAATTCAAAGATTCACCCTGACCTTCCCTCTCATCCATCTAGTTTGCCTCGTCAAAGTCCGGTGCGTTGGAGGCAGGGCTAGCACAACAAGGAAGAGAAATTGAGGTTGTGGTTGAGTTCGGCAGAGGGAGGCGAAGCTCACTGGATGATCAGCACACTCGTAGGTGGTCGGAACCTCAGAGTCAACCAATGAGTTGACTGCATGGACGAGACAGAGCCGACGCGAGGAAGAAGAAGACCTTGTGGTCATTTACAAGGTTGCCCCTCCGTGCCTTCAGTTCAGGTAAGGGCAATGATGTCCTTTGCTACCTTTAATCGTGAGAGAGGCGCGTCTCTGTGGGCCGTTGGATTTCTCGTGTTCCATTGGATAATGGATCGAATGGCCATCATTTTTTCTAAAAAGATAACAAATAATCCAATTTAATGTCTTTCTTGCAAAAATCATAACTTTTGATAGGAAGCTTGGATGAATAAAGTTAAAATATGAAAGTTGCTTACAAAAATACGATGAGCACAATAAAATTAGTTTGAGAACCAGAATCTATTTCTATTTGCAAAAGTGTGTTAATCTAATGAAAAGTGATTAAGAAACCCTAATTGAGCATATTGGTTAAGTTCATGTTGCTTAGTTGATGAAATTGAGTAATTGCAACCTATTTAATAGTTAATGACGAACTTGAACCTGATCTAGATGTTTCTTGCATGGTTTACGGTTTTTACCTCAAATGAGAATGATTAAGCACGTAGAAACCATATTTGAGTATAAAGGTTCCTAATTGTGGATAAATATCTTTAATATGGTAATTAGGGTTTTCTGATGGATAAAGGTGTAATTATTGATAAATGGAGTTCATATGTGAATTAGACCATAATGAAATACGATTTGTCAATTCGAAAGAAACCAAAGATGATTGGGTCTAAGGATCTTGACATGATTTAAAAGGATAAAAATGGTAGTTTTAATGTAAAAGAGGCATAATAGACTTAATGGATATTTATTTGTGCCTTTAATATGAAATTAGGTTTATATGTTGTTAAAAAATAACCTTAATATCTTTCGTGAAGAATAGATGAGATAATTAGGGTTTGTGAGTAATTGTATAAAATTAGGGTTTAAGATATTATAAATGAAGAGAAACCCTAATTGCAATGGAAACCCTAAAAGTGGACTAGAAACCCTAAGAAGTGAGCTAGGTTTAATAGATCTTGATGGCATGATCAATGATAGGAAAATTGGATGCCTATTTCAGGATCAACTTGGGTGTGCTTCTTTGGTTTCTTGATTGGTTGAATTATTTCTACTTTCAAGTCAGCTTGACAAGTATGTGGTTAATTATGGTTAATCACATTAGTTTTCCGAAGAGTTTCTCGGATGATTCATTGCATTAAATGCAACTTATCAGTTGGATGTTCATACTTGAAAATTATAAAGTCACTATGATTATCCCAATTGTAAAATAAGTGTGTATTCTCGCACCTACATGCCACCCTGATGGATGATGCAAAAAGGTCAAGCCCAGGAGGGAAGACCAATGGGTACGATGAGAGGTGACCCCAGGCACCAAGCTCAGGATTGAGAACGTGGCCTATGATATTGCATGACTGAAGGGCACCATGAAGGGTGACCCTAGGCACCAAGCTCGGGATTGAGAAGGTGACCTTAAGTCAATGACAAAAGAGAAACCCTAGAGGGGGTATTCTCGGGGTTAGGGCAAAAGTGGTGGATAATGACACATTGAAAATGTAAATTGGCTTGTTAATTACTTGATTGTGATAATTAGATTGTTAGCCATATTTGTGAAATTTGGTTGTCCCCACATACCGGCATATTTCGATATGCTGACTGACGTTTTGTTTTTCGGTGTTTTAGGTTCAAGATTGAAAAGGACAAACAGTAAAGTGGCATATGTGGAATTAGATAAGAATTAAAGTACAAAGGAGTATCAGTTAGAATAGACTCTAGATGTGGATAGTAGTAGATATCCAAGTTTTGAAAAAGGTATGCAAAGTTTTATATTATACTCGCTTTCAGTTTAGTTAGTATAATTTCATAATTATTATTGGTTATTTGTCAAACCTTTGATCCTGTTAATTGGGATAATGGCTCTGACCATCAGGTCTCCCTTAATTGGGGGTTACCGGGAGGTGGGGTCGTTACATTTGGTATCAGAGCACTGGTTCCTCATTTAATCTTTAGTAATTATTAAATTTTACAAACTCTGTAGAACCCAAGGGTGTTATTAGAGGATTTTCTTAAAGATAGAGGTGTCTAGAAAAGGATCACGTCTGGGGGCTGGCAAGATTTTCCTCCGCACCACTAGTCGGAATACGAGGACTCCCGGATTAGTGTGACTTCCTGGCTGATGTCTCAGGATCTGACTCAAAATAAGATACCTTTAGGACTCTCTCATCTTGTTCATCCTTTCTCAACTCAAATGTTGTTAAGGATTATAAGGATTAGGGTTTTCTCTCTTTTCCTCACCCTCTTGAGATATGAGTAAAGTTGATAAGGTTTAAGGAATCCTCCACCAAATTAATGAAAAGCTTGTAAATAAGATGTCATGGACATAATCTTAATAGCTTAAGCGTAAACTAAAGAATAGATACATGCTTAGGTCGTATGACATATGTTGTCATGCCCACATGAGAGATCTGAGGCTAGTCTTCCTTGTCAGGAGGATGAGTGGAGAAAGTTAGTCTTTGAGGTAGAGACCTCCATTATAAGTAGAGACCTGGCACATACTTTGAGGATGATGCTAACCCTAACCCTAAGGTTAGAAAGAGAGATGGCATGATGGGTTAGTTGTCATGATAGACCAGATGTGTGGACATGCTTTTGGATGCCCATGACGTTATGAGCCATGTGAGGTTGGATGACCTAGTACCTTTGGCGACCCAACCCTGGAAAGGGTCATGCATGTTAGAGCGAAGGATAGCTCCTTCCATGATGAGGTCAGTGAAGAACCTATGGAAACCCCATGAGCTTATATGAGCATGGAATAGTATGCACCCAGAGTACGTCAGTAATGTGGGCAGTAGGTTGAAACCCTGGCCAGAAGAGTATGTTGGATAGCTTATGAGATAAGCAAGAAGAGTTTTGGATAATCTTGAGTGAACATCCATTTGAACAGAGGCTTCACCCAGGTAGGGGTATGCTTGTGAGCTCGATCCTTCAAGGAGAAAGAACCTCTAGTAGTAAGTTTGGTCGTAGGGTTAGCTCTAGAGAGAGAGCATTACCTAAGCAAGAAGGTTGGAAGCTTAGACTCATAGATATGAGGAACAATGGGGATTTGAAGATGATGCAACCTAAGTGGATGGTTGCGGTTTCCTCATGCATGATCCCTGGAGGATGAGGATATCTGGGTTGCCTTTAGAGGAACCACACCCTAGAGAGAGGATGAGGCTTCTGGTACCTATGTGCCTATGGTATAGGTGTTTACCTTCTGAGATGGGAAGAAGAGTTCCTTAGACCTGAAGAGGCTTAGTAATAGGTTGTGAGGCCTTATTCCTTGTTGGTTTTCCTTGAGGAGGACTCCTCTCTGAAGTGTTGTTCAAGTTGAAGTATCATGGGAAGTTCATGTCATATCATGTACATGCTTGGCTCGTGGTTAGAGTTGAGCAAGCAGTTGGTCATCAGAAAAGTGAACCTAGGGTTCCTAGGCCTAAGAGGGGAAGTGGTGTACATGATGAGTTTCTATAGAGTTGAGCATGGAACTACTCATGTTTAGAGGAAAGGGAAACCCCTTAAGTTTAAGGTATGGTTGATGAACCCCTCACAGCTAAGTTGGTGACATGGGAAGGTTTGTTCTTGGTCCAATGTTGAGGAATGAGAACAAGTATGACCTAGCATGGTTTAGTAGGTGGTCTGCTTGTACCTTAGTAGCTTTCTAGGGTTAAGCATGCTCATGTGGATGTAAACCCTAGACATAAGCACGTTTATGACCTTTGTTTCTATCAAGAGATTGTTTCCTCCCATCCTAGGAGAGGAACCCTTTTATAGGGTGTATACCAGTTTCAGTTGGTTTTGAAGTAACCTAAGGAGATCTCATAGGATCTTGAGAAGCTAAGTGAAGAGTACATAGTATGAGAATGAACCTGTAGACCCATAGATAATCATCTCTAAGTACATATGGGTGTGTTACCATGAAGGTAACCGGTATGGGGCCTGACCAAGGTAAGCAAGTCACCATGACCCCTATGAAAGGATGAAAGTCAGCCCAGGAATGCAGAGAGAGATGATGGAGACTTGGGTAAGGTTCTGAGTGGGACATGCACTATACCCAAATCCTAAGTCTATCCTAGGGTCAGGTAGGAAAAAGACCGATGGAAGTAGGAGTTGCCTAATTCCCTAGTTGTACATGACCATATGGTCGGTATGTAACATCTATCATTATCTGAGGGCCATGGGTTAGGAGATTGATCACCTTCATGAACTCATGGGTCCCAAAGGACAGATGAGGAGGGCACTCAATGGATGCATAAGGGAAGAGGGATGACCCCAAAAGTGCCAGAACCCTATAGACCTAGAGGAGATGACCAAGGATTGTGTGGTGACCCAAGTAGGTTCGAGACCAGTTTTCCTTAGAAGTAACTTGGATATTAGGATGATTGTGATTTTGAGACATAAGTTGCACGTTCCAATTTAGATTTGAAGGTGTACTGACAAGGTGGGATGTACCATCTCTACTCTTGGAACAGGAAGAACTTTGTATTTAGACTGCAACTAAATGCTTATTTCCTCTTGTTATGGGAGTGAGAGATAGGACAATACGCATGCCATACACCAAGGATAAAGATGATGTGAATTGCGACGTTTCTATGAGGTATGAGGACAGAGATGATAACATACCCTTGTGGAGTGGACGATATGTGGATGGTTTACAAACAATAAGATAATTAAGGTAGTCATCTTATGAGGATGCTTTTATCATGAGCTATGTGGAATTTGCAAGTTATACAAGGTTGAGTTTGATAACCAAGAAGATGAGCTTGGAGTTTTCTTGATAAAGATAGACTTTGAGTTTGAGATGACATGATAAGTGGAATACATGGAGGTGTATGTATTCAACATTACCTAACACCTAAGGATGTGAAGTGGTAATGGATGCTCTGGTTGAGATGTAACTGCCTAGTTATCTAGAGGCTAGAAGAGGTTGTGTAACGACCCCGCCTCCCAGTAACCCCTAATTAAGGGAGACCGAAAGGTCGGTGCCGTTATCCAATTAACAGGATCAAAGGTTTGACAAATAATAAATAACAATTATGAAATTCTACTAACTAACTGACATTTGGTATAAAATTAAAACTTTACTTACCTTTGAAAACCTTGGGAATCTATCTATCCAAGATTGAATCCACTCTAACTAATCCTCCTTGCACTTTATGTTTTACTTTCACAATGTGTCACTTTACTGTTTGTTCTTTCAATTGTTGTTCCTAAAACGCCAACAAACAAAACGTCGGTCAGTATATCGAAATATACTGGTATGTGGGAACAACCAAAATCTTGCAAATATGGCTAAAAATTTAATAATCACAATCAAATTAATTAACAAGCCAATTTACACTTTTCAGTATGACATTCTCCACCACTTTTGCCCTAACCCTGGCATACCCACCTTAGGGTGCCCTTTGCCAATGACTTATGGCCACCTTCTCAATCCCGAGCTTGGTGCCCACTAGTCATGCAATATCATAGGCCACCTTCTTGGTGCTTGGGGTCACCACTCAAGGTGTCCATTGGTCTACCCATCTGGGCCTGACCTTTGGCACCATCCATCAGGGTGGCATGTAGGTGCAAGAATCCATACTTCTATTATTAATGTGATAATCATAGTGACTTTATAATTTGAAAGTATGAACATCCAACAGATAATTTTGCATTCAATGCGATTAATCATCCGGAAAATCCTTGGGAAACTAAGGCGGTTATCCATAATTAACCACATACCTGATCCAGAGCAACTTGATTTTCCAAGCAATAAGGATAAAGAATCAATCAACAAGCAATCAACAATATCCTAAAATTAATGCATACGATCCAAGTGTTATAGTTTATCCAAAACATTCTACAGCTAGACTTGGATTCCACCGTAGGCTTTCTAGACCATATTAGGGTTTTTGCCTCCATAGTGCTTTTATCATGTTAAATGCTCTCTTAGTTCATAAACCCTAATTTCAACATCATAGGCCCAATTAAAGTTGATTATTTCTTTTTTTTATACCAAAACTACCTTCTTTATCCTTTTAAGTTATTTCAAGGTCATTATACGCATTTATCATCAATTTGTAGTCCATTATGATCCAAAACACATAAGAACTCGATTTACCATTAATTCCACCTTTTATTCATGAGAAAACCCTAATTTCTATATTACATTTATTTATCCACAAATTAGGGACTTTAATGCTTGAAATAACATATTCCAACTTTAATCACGAAATTAATCAATTAAAGCCATTAATAGTCGAATTAATCAACATTAGGGTTTCAAGGCCCATTAAAGTATATTCAAGTGTATGAAACTCTAAATTAACTAATTATATGCAAAGTTCATCCTTTTTCTTCATAATATTCCTTTTTATCATTAACAGGCTAATATCCACTTTAAACAGCTATTAAACCCTACTAATCACTTTAATCATATCAAAATAGGGTTCTTTAAACATTATTACATCTAAAGCTAATAACTTCCATTACTTTTCGAATTTCTAAAGGAATCAGACTTCAATTATATTTTTAATGGATTCCCCTCATTTTTCTAAGCAACTTTCATGTATAATGCGCATTAATCCGAGCTACGGAATTCAGATACGAATTTTGTAAAATTACCTATTTTGGGCCAATCACAGAGCGCCACGTCGCTCTGGACCATGCAAAGCGGCTTGCTGGAAAAATATAACCAATTTACTATTTTTTCCTTGACTTGGTAGCTCACTTCTCGTATCGTGGAGGGGTAGCATCATCCAATCGACCCTCGGGTCGTCTTCTTCGTAGAGCAACCCTACGCTGCCACGAACAACAACGTCTCGCGGCCATCTCCCTCCGCCTCCATGCCCCAGGCTCGCCGGAACCCATCTCTATGACTCCGTCGCTCCCAGCCGCATCCACCAAGGTTTCTTGCCATGAGCGTAGTGGCCAGGAACAGCAGCATTAGGGCTGCGAATTGCAACTCTCTGCAGATGAGTTGCAGGCGACTAAGGTGAGCGTTCCTCATGGAAAGGGCAACGTTAGTCGTGCAGATTGAAGGGGGAACGTATGGACTTTCTTCAAGTTCCTTTTGTGGCTCCAGGGGTCACATCTCCCCCCCCCTTTCGGTTAGGGTTTAAGAAAGAAAACAAGGAAGAAGAAGATAGGAATGAGAGAGGAGGATGGGGGTTTCTCTCTCTGGACCTCGACCAGGGATTTACCCCTTTATATAGGGTGGTATCCATGCCCCAGATTGCTTGCCCACAAAGCAATCATGGCTTCTCCTTATAGGAAAGGGATTTTCCTAGCTTTAGAAGTTTCATTTTCTCTCTCTTCATGTACTTTGTGCATTAGATTTTTAGGAATTCGAAATTCCTCTCACCTAATCTCTTTATTGCTTGACTTTTAACCCTTAGGCATGAAATTAAGTTTTCCTTTAATAGCAATTTTTTCTTTTTAGCAATACCATGTAATACATTAATGGTATACTCACATTATCTTCTTATTTTTCTATTTTGGTATTTTCTCTTACTTTCCTCTTTATTGGGGTTCCTTGGACCCCAAGAAACTCTAATATTTCGAAATCCTTTTTATTGGATACTCATTATCCTTCTAGATGCATCTAAATGCATTATTTATTATTACTTCTCATTATCTTGTTTATTTCTTATTAAAATAGTTCTTTTTGAGGATTTCTCTTTATTTCCCTTTTATTTTCCTCATTGGTATTCCTTTTATCATAAGCAATCCTTGGGATACGAAATTCCACCAAAGATCACTTAATTATACCTATTTTTACTTATTTTCCTCATCAATATTTTCAATCTCTTTCTTAATAAAGAAATACTTAATTGATCTCTTCTTTTCTTATTGCTCTCTTTATGCAACTTTGGACTCCTTGGTACCCAAGGAACCCAAGAGGCATGAAATCCCTCCTTGGATTTGCCTTCTAGAGGTTTCTACCTCTTTCTTTTCTCAAATATTCAATTATTCATTCACTAATTGAATTTCCTTGTCATTGGGCCCAATAGCCAATAAAGCCCACAAATCAAACAACAAGGCTATTTTAAATGAAATCCATTTATTCACAACCAATTATATCATTATTTGTCCAAATATCTTTAATATAAGAAATTACATTTCTCACCAAAGGAACCCAAAATTTGGGGTTGTAACAGGTTGTTAGTTTAACCCTAAGTTTGAAAAAGGAGATTTATTTGGGCTAACACTCGGATGTAACCATATATGTTGAACAAGTTAGTGGTTGCCTAGTCCTTGATGCAATAAAAGGATGGTTGCAGAACCTCAGATGCACTTCTCTGGAAAAGAAGGTGATGAAATCCCGACTAGAGTGGTTTAGGGTTTCTGCGGAATCAATCTTGAGGAATCATGGCATACAAGAGATCATGATTTTAAGTTCATCATACACAATGGTACTACTAAGATAGTAAGTTGCATTAGTACCTTGGATGCTTAAGATGCAATTGCACGTGGTTGGTCGCCATGTGAGCCAGAAGGTGAAGGATGAACACCAGTAACCCAGTGTTTTGGTATAGAAGATAAAAAGGTCCCTGAGAGGGAATGGGAGTTCATCACTATGGATGTTGTGATAAGTCTCCCCTAGACCAAGGAAGGTCAAGATGCAATATGGGTTATGGTAGATCGCCTTACCTAGATAACATGAGAAAGAAAGAATATTGTCAAGGGACGGATCTGGTTGAACTACATATGAGAGAGAGATGGTTCAACTACATTATGATGTGAGTTCAAAAGTTCTTGAGTATAACCTAATGATACACTTCCATAAGGTGGAAGTAGATACATGAAGAACTCGATGTTAGTACAGTTTATCACCCCTAACTAATGGTTAGTATGATCCATACTAGAGGGTCTGATGAGAGCATGTGTGCTCATTCAGGGGGATATCTAGAGACAGTTCTTATCCTCTATAAGATGTGATGATAACCACCATAACCAGTGTCGGGATGTAAAGAAGCTCTGTAAGGGAGGTGGTATCAGTCACCACTTCATTAAGATGATGTTGGTGAAGGGATTGTGCGAAGGTCAAGAAAGAACCACAGTGTGTGCAGATGAAGTCGCTTTGATCGTGCAATGGCTGAGAGAGAGCCTAGGGGCGACATGATTTGTGAGCTGATGCAAAGTAGACTGACATGCAGTTCACTGTGGGAGAGTATGTGATGTGAAAATCCGACCCCTCAAAGCTATAGTTGAGAAAACTGAGTCCTAGATATATGTGTTATGACCCACATTGAGGGTAGCCAGTAAATACCTCGATTAGTGTGAAGCACCTTGATTAGTGCTAAGCACTCAGTTAAACATCATGATTAATTAAGATAAGATAATATGTGAATCAATAGTTGAGATCAAATCATCTGAGGTAATTAATGATAATAGTAATGATGATTGTTAAGTTAATTGAGTGAGTTAAGTACTGACTGATGTAATTAGTGTTTTGATCATGTGTTACTAGTTGTTTAGCATGATTTTGATGCCTCCAGTTGTAGAGAATTCCGTGCTTGAAAAGTTGCAAGAGGAATCACTCGAATTGGACATTCGAGTCAAATGTTATGACAGTTTTAAGATTTTTGGACCTGGGTGCAATTTTTCTTTTAATTAAACATTTATTTATTTTTATTGATTTCCTTTGAGGGTCGGCTACCCCTCTTCTTCCTTATCATTTCCCGATAGAAAAGGAAACCCAGAGCGGCGCCCAGCCCCCAATCAACGGCAGTAGGGTGGGGATCGATGGGGCGATTTTGAGCGCCCATGGCTTCGTTTAGCTGCGCCTACCTCCGCCCACTCCTCTCCTTCTCTTCTTCCTCGTCCTCCATGGCCTAGCGGCGTCCTTCAACCACTGATCTGCTAGGCGGCACCCTAGCAAGCTACAGCAGTGCGACAGCCGCAGTAGTGGCCAGGGAAGCCATCGTGGACGCATCCAGCAGTTGGAGAGCTCCCTTGAGCTCCGTCCTCCTTCCACCTCTTTCTTTCCCCCTCCATCTTGTGTCCTAGCAGCGGCGCCTACCTGCAGCTTTGCTTCTTGACTTGGGCGGCCATCCTGCAGCAACATTCAGGGACCCGTTTTGGGCGTGCAAAGCATCAGGGGAGGTGCCCTTGAGGCCGACCGAGAGCTCAAGGCCCAAGAAAGTGACGCAATGCCTCCATCCCCGACCTAGTTCTTGGTTGGGCGGACAACAGGCAGTAGGGGCGGCGCCCCAGCTTAGTTGATGAAACAGCTGCACGTAGCAGCGATGATAGGCTGCTAGGGCTCGAATAGCAGTAGCAGCAGCAGCATAGCAACACCGTGAGCTCATCTTTGAGGCCTTTCCTCGGATCTACAACTATAGCAAAGAACGACGCCAAATCAAAGAGCTGCTTGCGTGTACTTTGTTCAACCCAGGCTGAACCGAGGTTGAAGAAGACTTGTGTGTGCTCAAAAACTGGTCCCTGGACGCGTTCCTGGACGGATCCGGGAGATCCAAACCGAGGTGAGTAGGATTTCATTTATTTATCATTAATAAACTCAGGCGTTTGAATACTTTCTGTTTTGTGCGCGAATTACGCTGATAACAGACGTTATCAGGCGTCGGGCAGCGTTTGGTGTCGCCCGACCTTTTTAGTTCATAAAATGCTTCTAGACGCTGTTATATGATTAAATTTAACATTTGATCAGTGTGGATTGAATCGGTTGGTTTATATGGTTCATTGGAACCTAAATTGCTTATTTGAATGTTGAAATTAGAGATTCATATCTGAAAATGGTATGGTTTGGGTATGAACCCAGACAATAGGGATTTTTGATAAATTATCAGATGTATGATTTCAAAGTTGATATGAATAAATAAAAATATGCAATAAAACCCTAATTGCATATATCTTTTGACGTTAATATGTGTAAATTTATATTTACATGAAATGGCACATTTCTCTGAATTATTATCAGAAATTCTCAAGTATTGTTAATAAATTGTGTTGTGATAGGTAATTAACTTTTAATTGAGTTAAGTGATGCACAAACCAAGATTAGGGTTAATGTGCACACTTTTCGAGAATTTTAGAGAATTGACAAATGTTGAGTATGATTCTCGTATGTGAAGTAAATTTATTTAATTCGTGCAATAAGATGTTCAATTGCTTAAATTCGCTATGTATGTGCCAGATTGAAATAAGTTGGGTTATTTATGCATTTCTAATTTGTCTGAATGCATGGTATGAGAATTTCTCAAAAATTACAATGATTTGAAATATATTGCTCTGACAGTTTTAGAATGACAATGTATTGTGAATTGATCTGAAATCAGTAAACGTGATATTCCTGTTTAAATGGTTATATGTTAAATCAGTTAATAGACTTAGGTGCCCTAACACCGTAGAACCCCTTTGACAGATCTGCTTCTTAGGGTGAAACTCGTGTTGCAACATCATCCGTGCTTGTGTCATGGACAAACGAGGAAAGAGAGGCAGTGTCTAACAACAATCGTGCTTGTGTCACGATGGCACTGGGGAAAAGGGGGGTTATCGAACACCATTCGTGCTTGTGTCGCGAAGGTAACCCTGTGAGACTCTCCGCCTGTGTGCTCAGGTTTTCCAGGAGGAGTCTGGAGCACACGTGGTTGTGCATTGAGGCCGTGGAGCCTGGGGTCCTGTAGCAGAACAGGGTTGGTGTCAGACTTAGCATTTCCCGGGTGTGTCGCTAAGTCTTGTACGGTGGAATCGTAGCATGAACTTGTTACGGATCTTTATATGCAGAGTACACTGCATATGATTAGGGCATAATAAAATAAGTATGTAATCATATAGGATCACAGTAAATTAAAGTATTCAAACTTGTGTGCTATTTCTTTATATCTAATTATCTGTTCAAATTATGTGCTATTGTATGGAAATGTGATTATATTCTGCAAATCTATTATGTTATTAGAACTGCCTTGCATAGTTCTGCATTTATGTTTAATTTAAATTTATAAACCTGATGAGTTGTTTAGTGATAGCTAAGTGAAATGCTATTCACTGAGCGAGTAGGCTCATACCTCTACTCAAAACATTTTCAGGTTATCATCAGCAGCAGAAAATCTGAAGGATCGTTTCATCCTAATGCCTAGTCTATAGAAGGTTTGTAGTTAGTCTAGTTAGAGGTCTCTTAGTCCTTTCCCCTCGATCTTTGGGACAAGAATTGAGTGAGAGAGTGAGTGTGTTTAAAGATGTAAATTATCTGTTATGCTTTATTTTATGTCGGACAATGTAATATGCTGTAGACTCTGTTTATTTGCTAGTTAGTTTAATAAAGATGCTTCCGTAGTTTGTTTAGTTTCATTTTACAGCATAAATCAGATTATCCTATTAATGTCTTTAAAATGTTTTAAAAGTGAAGAGTGGTTGGCTTATGTGTAAATCCCATCCTGTCACGTCCTAATATCGTGGTTTGGGATTAATGTGAGATCGGGGCGTGACAATTTTGGTATCAGAGCATAGGTTGAGTACGTAGTTACTCTAAGTCAAGGCCAGGGGACGATAAGAGACCAATAAGATTAGGACTTAGGTGTCTTCCTTCTAACTGCAATTTTATAATAGGAAGTGTTCTGTTAAATTATTGCAGATGGCAGGAAGAGGACGTGGTTATGAGAATTAAGTTGAGAGTTTAAGTTGAGTCATCTGGGATCGTTAGGATCAAAAGATAGAATTATAATTAAGATGGATAAGAAATGATGTGTCTTTAGCTCTGGGAGATCTGAGTGTTTGGATACCCTGGCCAGGTGTCTGAATACTTAGATTGACCAGTATCAAGCTACTCTGTCTATTCTTCTCTGGATGCCCTGGCCAGGTATGCAGATGAAGGATAGGCTAGAGAGAAACCCTAGAAATTTTAGGGTTATGAGATAAGAAATTAATGTAGGAGTAAGAGATTAAACATAGGATGTGAAATAACTCTTACTTTATATTGCTTATTTGATTGAAGATCACTAGAAATGCTCTTATATGCATGAATTTAGATTTTCAGTTTGTACAATAAATATGATTGTTTTATATTGTTGTGTCATGAAGTGATTTATTTAGTGTTTGTATTCTTTGTATTAAATTAGACCCGAAATTATATTTAAATGAGTTTGCCCTAAGTGGATATTCATTCCACATGTTTGAAATCAATAGGGGTTGGTTAATCCCGAGTAGCTCTTGGCTTCAGGACTACAGGTTCGGCCTGGTCCGGCTGGCAGGATGCGTTACTGGGATCTAATGACTCCTATTAACAGTATAATTAGAGTAGACTCTGGATGATTTAGACCTGAATCATAGTAAGAATGTACATACGATAAGACGTTGAGATATAAGGGAAATATTAGAACAGCTAAGAAGTAGCTGGAAATGATATCTGAGGCCCAATGTTGGAGTCTCATATGAGCAATCCTTAATTGGAAATAAAGGAACATGATACAAGGTTCAGATTCAATTTAATGATTTGTATTATACGAACTCTAAATATAAGAGTATGGAAAGGATATGAGAAAAATATGTAATGGCTAAGATAGTAAGAATCAGCTTTGGGTTGGATCATGGAATGGAGTAAAATACTTTTATGTACTTCAAAGCAAAGAGAAAATAAAAGAAAAGAGTTGAGTATATGATAAGTACATAGAAATAAAGAGTCTTATGAAAATTATAAGACCAAGACAAGAAACTTAGTTGGATTAAAGGAAATGTTAGAAATGATGACTTTGATTAAGGAACGAGAATTACAAGACATAATTGAGAGTATGGAATGCATATCTTTATTATAAAGTTAAATACATTCATACATACTACCTTTGGATTCTAAGTCTCTATAGACTAACAAATTAGTTTTTAAAATATAGAACAAAGACATAACTTAGAAAATGAATGCATGATATAAGAATTTCTCAGTATTTACAATTATTTTAAGTACACTGTTCTGACAGTTCTAGAATGATATCATATTGTGATTTGAACTGCAATCAAATGAATGAGGTAACTGAAACCCTAAGGATAGGGTGTTGCCATGTAATAAGTGAATGAGGTAATTGAAACCCTAAGGATAGGGTGTTCAATGAATCAAGTATTTTGATATCAAAATTCTCAGTATAAGATGTGTGATGCATTCTGTTTATTTGAGAATTCCAGTCTGCCTGCATGCATATTGATATTGATTTCTCAGTAAATTACAAGTGGACATGTAATTAGATTATTTAAGAATTTGAAATCTGCATGCATGCTTATTATGTTGAATCTCTTGATATTTGCAATACCTGAATATATGGCTTGTCCAGTTTGAAATGATACTCATGTTACGTTATAAGTTTCCATTAAATTGAAGAGATATCATGGAAATACCAAAGTCCAGAACAAATGAGAGAAAGGAAATTCCAGTGATAAGATAAGGAAGAATTTAGTAAAACTTATGAGATCTAAAGTTTGAATTTCAAACTGAGGGAACATAGTCACATCACAATAACGCTATGTTATTGATAAAGAAGAAACTCTAGAATGTTTAGAGTTGTAGTAGTTCAAGGGATATCAATAGTGATTTGACCTTGAGTACTAGCATCCCTATAAAATAAGATCATGAGATTTGTTCTATGAAAGGTAAGCTAGAATTAAAAAAAATCTAGGGTTTAAAGGTAGATAAACAATGTGAAAATGGCTCGGAAAGAGTGAAATATAAATTTGAAATGTAACAATAAGTAAGTAGCATAGAATGAGGAGTATTACCTGATACATGATCTGAAGTTAGCTGTTGTAATTCATGCTCTTAAGACATGGCGTCACTATCTTTATGGTGAGACATGTCAGGTGTTTACAGATCATAAGAGCTTAAAATATATCTTCACTCAGAAGGATCTGAATCTTAGACAACACAGATGATTAGAATTGATCAAAGATTATGATGTGACCATAGATTATCATCCTGGTAAGATAAATGTGGTAGTTAATGCCCTAAGTAGGAAGTCTAGTTCAATAGTGGATGTATTTTCCATGGCATATTTCAAAAGAGACATGCTAGTGGAAATGCGGAAGCTGAACTTAGACTTAGGGGTGACAACACATAGTGGTTTGATTGCACAGATGCAAGTCAAGCCTACTACTTAAGATCAAATCAAGAAACTACAATAGGGTGATAGTGAGTTAAACCAGATCATGCATGACATGGCAGGGGGAAGAGACCAGAGTTCAAGTTTTCAGATGATGTTGTGTTGTATTAGCATGACAGGTTGCATGTACCTTGAGATAATGATTTGAAAGAATAGATTCTTGAGGAAGCACATGCATCAATGTATGTTATACATCCAGGTGACACTAAGATGTACATGAATCTCAAGAGTTTGTTTTGGAGGCCTGGCGTGGAAAGAATGTAGCTGAGTATGTGGTTAGGTGCAATGTGTGTCAGCAGGTTAAGGCTGAGCACTAGAAACCTACATGTACCTTGCAATCTCTTCCTCTACCTGAGTGGAAGTGGGAACATATCACAATGGATTTTGTGATAGGGTTGCCCAGGACACCTAAAGGTTGTAACTCGATATGAATGATTGTGGATAGATTAATTTAGTCTGCTCACTTTCTTCATATTAAGTCAACCTTTGATGTACCGAAGCTGAATAAGATATTCGTGGATGAAATAGTCAGATTGTATGGTATCCTAGTTTCAATTGTATCAGATAGAGATCCTAAGTTCACATCCAGGTTGTGGAATCTGTTGCAACGTGCTTTGGGCACAAGTTGAGATTCTGTACAACTTTCCACGCACAGACGGATGGTCAGTCCGGGAGGACCATTCAGACTCCTAAGGACATGCTGAGAGAATGTCTCATGTATTTTAGTGGAAGTTGGGAAGAACACTCGAGCCTTATAGAGTTTGCATACAATAATAGTCACCATTCTAGACTTGGTATGGCTCAGTATGAAGCTCTATATGGTAGAAAGTGTAGATCATCCATATGTTGGTATGAGGTAGGTGAAAAGCAAATTCTTGGACCAGAGATAGTGGATTTGACCACTGAAAAGATTGCTATGATCAGAGAGCAGTTGAAAATTGCTCAGGATAGGCAGAAGAGTTACAGTGAGAAGAGACATAGACCTCTTGAGTTTGAGGTTGGTGATGAAGTGTACTTGAAAGTTTCACCATGGAAGGGAGTGCTGAGGTTTGGTAAGAGAGGCAAACTGACTCCTAGGTTTATGGGCCCGTATCCTATCATTGAAAGGGTTGGGCCTGTAGCCTATAGGTTGGAATTGCCATCCAAATTGGTTAATTTCCATGATGTGTTTCATGTGTCTATGCTTAAGAAATGCTATCCTGGTACAGAGAAGATAATAGACCCAGAACTGGCACATCTCAGGACAGACGTGTCCTATGTTGAAGGACCGGTTCAGATAGTTGATCAGAGGATCAAGAAACTTAAGAATAGCGAGATACCTTTAGTAAAAGTTTTGTGGAGGAATCATAATCTAGAGGAAGCTACGTGGGAGCTTGAATCTGAGATGCGTAATAAGTTTCCTTTTCTCTTTTAGGAATTTCGGGACGAAATTCTTATAAGGGGGGAAGATTGTTATGACCCACATTGAGGGTAGCCAGTAAATACCTCGATTAGTGTGAAGCACCTTGATTAGTGCTAAGCACTCTGTTAAACATCATGATTAATTAAGATAAGATAATATGTGAATCAATAGTTGAGATCAAATCATCTGAGGTAATTAATGATAATAGTAATGATGATTGTTAAGTTAATTGAGTGAGTTAAGTACTGACTGATGTAATTAGTGTTTTGATCATGTGTTACTAGTTGTTTAGCATGATTTTGATGCCTCCAGTTGTAGAGAATTCCGTGCTTGAAAAGTTGCAAGAGGAATCACTCGAATTGGACATTCGAGTCAAATGTTATGACAGTTTTAAGATTTTTGGACCTGGGTGCAATTTTTCTATTAATTAAACATTTATTTATTTTTATTGATTTCCTTTGAGGGTCGGCTACCCCTCTTCTTCCTTATCATTTCCCAATAGAAAAGGAAACCCAGAGCGGCGCCCAGCCCCCGATCAACGGCAGTAGGGTGGGGATCGATGGGGCGATTTTGAGCGCCCATGGCTTCGTTTAGCTGCGCCTACCTCCGCCCACTCCTCTCCTTCTCTTCTTCCTCGTCCTCCATGGCCTAGCGGCGTCCTTCAACCACTGATCTGCTAGGCGGCGCCCTAGCAAGCTACAGCAGTGTGACAGCCGCAGTAGTGGCCAGGGAAGCCATCGTGGACGCATCCAGCAGTTGGAGAGCTCCCTTGAGCTCCGTCCTCCTTCCACCTCTTTCTTTCCCCCTCCATCTTGTGTCCTAGCAGCGGCGCCTACCTGCAGCTTTGCTTCTTGACTTGGGCGGCCATCCTGCAGCAACATTCAGGGAGCCGTTTTGGGTGCGCAAAGCATCAGGGGAGGTGCCCTTGAGGCCGACCGAGAGCTCAAGGCCCAAGCAAGGGATGCAACGCCTCCATCCCCGACCTAGTTCTTGGTTGGGCGGACAATAGGCAGTAGGGGCGGTGCCCCAGCTTAGTTGATGAAACAGCTGCACGTAGCAGCGATGATAGGCTTCTAGGGCTCGAATAGCAGTAGCAGAAGCAGCATAGCAACGCCGTGAGCTCGTCTTTGAGGCCTTTGCTCGGATCTACAACTATAGCAAAGAACGACGCCAAATCAAAGAGCTGCTTGTGTGTACTTCGTTCAACCCAGGCTGAACCGAGGTTGAAGAAGACTTGTGTGTGCTCAGAAACTGGTCCCTGGACGCATTCCTGGACGGATCCGGGCGATCCAAACCTAGGTGAGTAGGATTTCATTTATTTATCATTAATAAACTCAGGCGTTTGAATACTTTCTGTTTTGTGCAGGAATTATGCTGATAACAGACGTTATCAGGCGTCGGGCAGCGTTTGGTGTCGCCCGGCCTTTTTAGTTCATAAAATGCTTCTAGACGCTGTTATATGATTAAATTTAACATTTGATCAGTGTGGATTGAATCGGTTGGTTTATATGGTTCATTGGAACCTAAATTGCTTATTTGAATGTTGAAATTAGAGATTCATATCTGAAAATGGTATGGTTTGGGTATGAACCCAGACAATAGGGATTTCTGATAAATTATCAGATGTATGATTTCAAAGTTGATATGAATAAATAAAAATATGCAATAAAACCCTAATTGCATATATCTTTTGACGTTAATATGTGTAAATTTATATTTACATGAAATGGCACATTTCTCTGAATTATTATCAGAAATTCTCAAGTATTGTTATTAAATTGTGTTGTGATAGGTAATTAACTTTTAATTGAGTTAAGTGATGCACAAACCAAGATTAGGGTTAATGTGCACGCTTTTCGAGAATTTTAGAGAATTGACAAATGTTGAGTATGATTCTCGTATGTGAAGTAAATTTATTTAATTCGTGCAATAAGATGTTCAAATGCTTAAATTCGCTATGTATGTGCCAGATTGAAATAAGTTGGGTTATTTATGCATTTCTAATTTGTCTGAATGCATGGTATGAGAATTTCTCAGAAATTACAATGATTTGAAATATATTGCTCTGACAGTTTTAGAATGACAATGTATTGTGAATTGATCTAAAATCAGTAAACGTGATATTCCTGTTTAAATGGTTATATGTTAAATCAGTTAATAGACTTAGGTGCCCTAACACCGTAGAACCCCTTTGACAGATCTGCTTCTTAGGGGTGAAACTCGTGTTGCAACATCATCCGTGCTTGTGTCATGGACAAACGAGGAAAGAGAGGCAGTGTCTAACAACAATCGTGCTTGTGTCACGATGGCACTGGGGAAAAGGGGAGTTATCCAACACCATTCGTGCTTGTGTCGCGAAGGTAACCCTGTGAGACTCTCCGCCTGTGTGCTCAGGTTTGCCAAGAGGAGTCTGGAGCACATGTGGTTGTGCAGCACACGTGGTTGTGCATTGAGGCCGTGGAGCCTGGGGTCCTGTAGCAGAACAGGGCTGGTGTCAGACTTAGCATTTCCCGGGTGTGTCGCTAAGTCTTGTACGGTGGGATCGTAGCATGAACTTGTTACGGATCTTTATATGCAGAGTACACTGCATATGATTAGGGCATAATAAAATAAGTATGTAATCATATAGGATCACAGTAAATTAAAGTATTCGAACTTGTGTGCTATTTCTTTATATCTGATTATCTGTTCAAATTATGTGCTATTGTATGGAAATGTGATTATATTCTGCAAATCTATTATGTTATTAGAACTGCCTTGCATAGTTCTGCATTTATATTTAATTTAAATTTATAAACCCGGTGAGTTGTTTAGTGATAGCTAAGTGAAATGCTATTCACTGAGCGAGTAGGCTCATACCTCTACTCAAAACATTTTCAGGTTATCATCAGCAACAGAAAATCTGAAGGATCGTTTCATCCTAATGCCTAGTCTATAGAAGGTTTGTAGTTAGTCTAGTTAGAGGTCTCTTAGTCCTTTCCCCTCGATCTTTGGGACAAGAATTGAGTGAGAGAGTGAGTGTGTTTAAATATGTAAATTATCTGTTATGCTTTATTTTATGTCGGACAATGTAATATGTTGTAGACTCTGTTTATTTGCTAGTTAGTTTAATAAAGATACTTCCGTAGTTTGTTTAGTTTCATTTTACAGCATAAATCAGATTATCCTATTAATGTCTTTAAAATGTTTTAAAAGTGAAGAGTGGTTGGCTTATGTGTAAATCCCATCATGTCGCGTCCTAATCTCGTGGTTTGGGATTAATGTGAGATCGGGGCGTGACAATATGGGTCCATTTGATATGTATTGGTGGAGATGGTTGTGTTTAGCCTTACCCCTCAGGATAACATGATGTATAATGTATCCGATCTAGAGCACTATGTGAGGTACCCAAGCCATGTGCTGAGCCATGAACCTATTCAGCTTTATGAGAGGTTGAAATGTCTTGAGTCACCTATGAGGGTACGATATACCAAGGTAAGATGGAAGAATATGAGATGATGAAGGTTCTTGGAAAGCACCACGGAAAGGGGGAGGCCACATGGGAGCCCTAATGGACATAAGAAATGCTAATCATGTTTTTTTGTATTCCTGGTGGAATTTTGAGGGAAAAATTCCTATAAGAGGGGAAGAATGTTACAACCCCAATTTTTGGGTTCTTTTGATGAGAAATGTAATTTCTCCTAATAAAGATACTGGAACAAATAATGATATAATTCATTTTGAATAAATGGATTTCATTTACAATAGCCTTGTTGATTGTTTTGTGGGTTTTATTGGCTATTGGGCCCAATAACAAGGAAGAGACAAAAGAAACTCCATTATTAATAAGAAATGGAGAAAAGAAAGATGTAGAAACCTCTAGAAAGAAAAAGAATATAATCCAAAGGTGGATTTCGTGCCTCTTGGGTTCCTTGGGTTCCAAGGAGTTCAAAGTTGCAAAGATAATGCAACAAGAAAAGAAAAGATCAATTAAATATTTCTTTATTAAGAAAGAAATTGAAAACAATGATAAAATGTGGAAAATAAGTGGAAAGAGGTATGATTGATGGATTTTTGTATCCATAAGGTTCCTAATGTTAAAAGTAATTCCAATAAGGAAAATAAAAAGATATAAAAAGAGAGATAAAGAGAAATCCTCAAAAAGAGATATTTTAATCAATAAATAAAAAGGATAATGAGAAATAAAGGATGTGGATGCATCTAGAAGAATAATAAGCATCCTTCAAAAAGGATTTCGAAATCTAAGGGTTCCTTAGGGTCCAAGGAGTCCCAAATAGCAAGATAATGGTTTTAGGAAAGAAAAAATAACCATTAAATGAATGTTATTAATGAGTAACTTGCCTTTGAAGAAATAGTCCTTTTGTTTTGGAGTTTCATACTCAAACTTAACATGCAAGTAGATAAAGGCAAGAGAGAGAAACCCTTAAAATTTGGTTGGAAAATAGTACATGGTTTAGTTATGCAATTTGCAAATTTACCTAAAGTTAGGTTACTAATTGCCTAAGGATTTGATGTCACGATGTAATTGGATTATCTTTCCAATTCCCTGATTTCGGGCTTTATGTGGATCATTGGATCATGATCCAACGATCAGGGATGACTCCTGTAGGCGTGAGGAGTCCTGCGCCAGGTAGGTTGGAGACGATCCAAACTTGGATCATTGTGAAAAGAGGAAAGGGAGTTAGATCGCGAGTTTAGCACCTTTGAAATCGGGAGGGAAATCCAGTGAGAACCAACACTACTTGTTAGGGGTGTGGTCGCCGATTGGGAGATTCCCCAATCCAAAAGGGATCTACCTCCAACCCTATTTATAGGGGAGGATTCATGAGGGCACCAAGATGCTAGATCATCAACCCACAATCTTCAGAGAGAGGCAAGGAGTGATTCTGTGCAGCCAATTCAAATATTCACACTGACCTTCCCTCTCGTCCATCCAGTTTGCCTCACCGGAGTCCGGCAAGTTGGAGGCGGGGCTATCAAAGCAAGGACGAGAAATTGAGGCTGTGATTGAGTTCAGTGGAGGGAGGCAAATCTCCCTGGATGATTAGCACACTCATAGGTGGTCGGAACCTCGGAGTCAACCAAGGAGTTGACCGTGTGGACGAGACAGAGCCGGCGCGAGGAAGAAGAAGACCTTGTGGTCATTTACAAGGTTGCCCCATTGTGCCTTCGGTTCAGGTAAGGGCAATGATGTCCTTTGCTTCCTTTAATTGCGAGAGAGGTGCATCTCTTAGGCCGTTGGATTTCTTGTGGTCCAGTGGACCACGGATCGGATGGCCATCGTTTTTTTCTAAAAAGATACCAAATAATCCAAGTTGATGTCTTTCTTGCAAAAATCATAACTTTTGATAGGAAGCTCGGATGAATAAAGTTAAAATATGAAAGTTGCTTAGAAAAATACAAGGAACACAATAAAATTGGTTTGAGAACCTGAGTCTGTTCCTATTTGCAAAAGTGTCTTAATCTAATGAAAAGTGCTTAAGAAACCCTAATTGAGCATATTGGTTAAGTTCATGTTGCTTAGTTGATGAAATTGAGTAATTGTAACCTATTGAATAGTTAATGATGAACTTGAACTTGATATAGATGTTTCTTTAATGGTTTAGGGTTTTTACCTCAAATAAGAATGATTAAGCACTTAGAAACAATATTTGAGTATAAAGGTTCCTAATTGTGGATAAATATCTTTAATATGGTAATTTGGGTTTTCTGATGAATAAAGGTGGAATTAATGATAAATGGAGTTCATATGTGAATTAGACCATAATGAAATATGAGTTGTTAATTCGAAAGAAACCAAAGATGATTTTTGGGTCTAAGGATCTTGACATGATTTAAAAGGATAAAAATGGTAATTTTAATGTAAAAGACGCATAATAGACTTAATGGACATTTATTTGTGCCTTTAATCTGAAATTAGGGTTATATGTTGTTAAAAGATAACCTTAATATCTTTCGTGAAGAATAGATGAGATAATTAGGGTTTGTGAGTAATTGTATAAAATTAGGGTTTAAGATGTTATAAATGAATAGAAACCCTAATTGCAATGGAAACCCTAAAAGTGGACTAGAAACCCTAGGAAGTGAGATAGGTTTAATAGATCTTGATGGCATGATCAATGATAGGAAAATTGGATGCCTATTTCAGAATCAACTTGGGTGTGCTTGCTTGATTTCTTGATTTCTTGATTGGTTGAATTATTTCTGCTTTCAAGTTAGCTTGACAGGTATGTGGTTAATTATGGTTAATTGCATTAGTTTCCCAAAGAGTTTCTCAGATGATTCATCGCATTGAATGCAACTTATCAGTTGGATGTTCATACTTGAAAATTATAAATTCACTATGATTATCACAATTGTAAAATAAATGTGTATTCTCGCACCTACATGCCACACTGATGGATGATGGAAAAAGGTCAAGCCCAGGAGGGAAGACCAATGGGCACCATGAGAGGTGACCCAGGCACCAAGCTCGGGATTGAGAAGGTGGCCTATGATATTGCATGACTGAAGGGCTCCATGAAGGGTGACCCCAGGCACCAAGCTCGGGATTGAGAAGGTGGCCTTAAGTCAATGACAAAAGAGAAACCCTAGAGGGGGTATTCATGGGGTTAGGGTAAAAGCGGTGGAGAATGACACATTGAAAACATAAATTGGCATGTTAATTACTTGATTGTGATAATTAGATTGTTAGCCATATTTGTAAAATTTTGGTTGTCCCCACATACGAGCATATTTCGATATGCTGACCGGCATTTTGTTTGTCGGTGTTTTATGTGCAAGATTGAAAAGGAAAAACAATAAAGTGGCATATGTGGAATTAGATAAGAATTAAAGTACAACGGAGGATTAGTTAGAATAGACTCCAGATGTGGATAGCAGTGGATATCCAAGTTTTGAAAAAGGTATGCAAAGTTTTTTTTATACCCGCTTTCAGTTTAGTTAGTAGAATTTCATAATTATTATTGATTATTTGTCGAACCTTTGATCTTGTTAATTGGGATAACAGATCTAACCATCGGGTCTCCCTTAATTGGGGGTTATCGGGAGGTGGGGTCATTACAATTACTTAGCTTATGCAATCAAGCTCATCAGTTGAGATAGGTCTAGGACAATCTTGGTTGACAAAACTTCCTAGATTGTGTCAATTAATCAATTCAAAGTGAAAGTTTCAATTATATAAATAATTATATCATATTTTTATATTTATTACAAGTCATGCAATAACCAAGTTGTTACAAATATTAGATTTATTTCTGGGTTGTGATCATCAAAAGCCAACTTTATGTAGTTTATTTATTTTATGAAATTATTTTGGAGATACCTTCGATTTAGACTACATGTTGGGAAACTTGAATCCTTATGGTCTCCTGTCATTCGGTGGACACAACATTCAAGTGGATTTGTTACAGATGAATATCCGATGCGTCTCCGCTAGTGGTGCTTTTACACCCCACGAGGTCGGAGCGCACGGGATATGGGATTGTGCTTTCAAAATTTATATGGTCCCACACTAACTACCTACGTCTACTAAGACACTACACCCGCAAGCGCACGGGGTCGTGTCGTAGTATAGGTGAGGCGGCAAGTACGGGGTCGATCCGCGAGGATAAAGGGGGCGCTAGAGTTAGACAGCATGAGCTACGTTCCTAGTATGGAGAGTAGGGTTTTTAGGGCTTTAAGGTTGATTGTTGGTTGATTACGCTAATGAGCAAGTAATAGATGTGAAAAGGAAACTAAATTACGGAAGAGCGAGCAAATTAGTGAACTAAGTTATCAAACTAACTAATCAGGAGCAAGAAGGGGCTACACTACTCTAGCAAGGCAAGGAGAAAATAAGAACTAAACTAACCACTAGCAAGAGCAATAACCTAAGTTAACAATGAAGGGTAGAACTAAGAAATTGACTAAGTTAGATTAAAGCAATTGAACTAAGCTAGCATTAACAAACAAACTAAGCGATTAGGGTTTTAAGCAAGGTGATTAAGGTGGGTGGGCCGTTTGAAGAATGTCACTTTGATTTTAGTTGGGGGAGTTCATTAAACATGCATGGTGCTCAATTCATATCTAGATTACCAAACCAAACAACAAGGGCAATGCCATTAGAACATACCCTATACTACTAGTAGAAGACTAGGGTTAGGTGTAGTTCTAGTAAGATTGGCCAAATCTAGGTTTGTAGGGTAAGTGATAGTGGACAATTGAGGGTTGAGGGTAGATATGGGAGTGGAGATGAAGGGGTTAATCCTCATGCCACTAGCCACTCTAGCCTTTAGAAGGCCCTAGGCAATTGCATCACTCTCACTTACACTAGCCACTTAAATCTCACACTCATTTGTAAGAGGAGGGGTGTGTATGTAGGAACAAAGGGGGCTAGCTAGGGATCTACTAATTGGACCTAGGAGCCATTCCTAAGATTGCCACATACACCCCAATTCCTCCTAGAAATGAAGTGTCATCAAAAACCTCAAAACAAGCAATTCATACAAGAAGCACAAACCACATGCAATAAGATAGGAAAATAGATGGAAGAAAGAAGTAATCATCATAAATATGAATTGAGTTCATTACAAGAATTTATCCCCCAACATGGTATCAAAGTAACATTTTAATCCCAAACAGCCCACCACAAGGGGGCTTAGCTATACATGATCATGAAAACAGGAAAAGAAAGGGGTAGAAGAGGAAGAAACTCCATGAAGCTTGATGAAGTGGCCTTCTTCTTCACCTCCAAGCAGTTGCAGATGTCCTCCCTCCTCCAATGGTGCAGGGGTGCATGAAAATGGTGGAATGGTGATAGAAACCTAGAGAAACTAGGTTTCTATGGTGGAAATGAGTGGAAAGTGGGTGAAAATGGGGTTGAATGCAAGGAAATGGGTGGATGGGAGCAAGGGATGCAAGGGAGCAGCTGGGTGACAGATGGGGAGTGCTCTCTCTTGAGCCCTAGAAGAAACTAGTGCTTATATAGGGGCTAGGGCTAAGTAGGGGTAGAATGGGAAAATCAGTGAAAGTTGTATAGGTTTTGGGGTGGTGGCACGGCCGTTCTGGGCAGCACGGCCGTGCTGGGTAGGAGTGGGCACGGTCGTGGTGGAGGGGAACGGTCGTGTTGGCTAAGTGTTAATTTAACAGGTTGGTGGGTGAAAACGAGGGCTGGTGGCACGGCCGTGCTGGGCAGCACGACCGTGTTGGGTACTAGGTAGAACGGCCGTGCTAGGTAGCACGGCCGTGGTGGCGGAGTTGGGAGGAGGTCGTTCTGAGCAGCACGCCCGTTCCATCTTCATCCAACACGGCCGTGCTGGGCAACACGACCGTGGTGGCTGACTTGCTTGAACTTCAATGATTTGTCGATCAACCTGTAAATTTGCTCAGTTTCCAGCACGACTGTTCCATGGCACCACAGCTGTGCTGGGGTCTTCTAATGCTAGCATGGCTTTAAACTTCATAAATCTTGGATGCCTTTGCTTGGAGATGATTCTTGGCCATTGGAGGTAGGTTGAGGGAGACTTTGGGGTCTTCTTTGGGTCCCTCCATGAGTGGGGAAACCCTAGGATTCCTTCTTTCTCTCTCTTCCATCTAGGCATGGTCCAAGTACCTGAAAAGCAGTGCAATGAACATCCATAAGCATATTTTCAATGATAACCAAATTGGGGAGAATAACATGTAATTCTAACATGTTCAGATGCAACTTAAGTACAAAATGGCACAGGATGGAGCCCTAAAATAGGGCTGCATCAATATCCAACAATTTAATGTGATTCTGGGTATAAATGGCTTGGAGCGGTACCTTATAAATATATATTTTTTATGAAGGAGGTAGTGTTTTGTATGGTAGACTTTTATTTGAGTCTTCCAAGGGGATATCGGAGTGATCCCTACCTTCATGATTTGAGAAATAGCTACCAAAAATATGTTGAGGAATGTGTGTGTAATGCACATGGTAGACAATAGGGCTGATAGCCCTAGCCTTTCAAATGAGCATCTCATTAGGGAATAGAACAATGTACAACCTGATGAATTGTTATGTTTTTCACTATCCAAAGAGAGTAACTTAGATATCATTCTAGCTCCAAAAATGTAATCAATTATACGACCACTATATTTTATTGCACTTTCAAGCTGAGAGAGTTGAAGAAGTAGTTGTAGGAACTACTAAAAAAATATTTATAAAGTCTAACACCTCACCTTGGGGAACTAGGATCCTCTTTGTGGAGAAGGACAAGACCATGTTTCTCTACATTAATGATAAGAAATGAAATTCTACAACAGATTCAATGCCTATGATTGATTATTTATTTGAGTAATTGACATGAGTGCCTTCTTTTTAAAGATTGATCTATGTTCCAATTACCATTGGTTTAGAACCAAGGTTGATAATGTTCTTAGGATGACATTTAGGACTTGTTGTGGTCACTATGAGTTTCTAGTAATGTCGTTTGAGATAATCAATGTATTGACATCATATAGAATATGATGAATATGATCTTTAGACTATTTCTATGTCATCTTGTAGATTTTTTTATTGATGATATTTTGACATCCTCGATAGAAGAAGAACATCATGGGTATCCTTCACGACTTGGCGTTGCAACAATTGATGCAGTATAAGTTGTATTTTCAAGTTTACTATAATGAACTCTAGCTATAAGAAGTGGCATGTCTAAGTTAGGGGATTTGTGAAAATCACAATAAGGTTGAATTTGGGTTAAACATTGAGTTTGAATTTTCACTAACCCTATCCCTAGTGTTGCTTTAGCGTCGGCTTGTTCTCCCAATCACCTTTCTTGTAATTGTTGCATGACTAGATGTCACCTACAACCATTTCCATTGCGGTTTTCTATCGTGATGTGCTCGTCATTGTGCCTCAGCTTGGTGGTGGCGCCTGATGTACTTTTGACTTCTGTGTCTCTTTCTCTAACCTTGGCAATTGAGGCTTAGTCAACCACGATCTAAAACTAGTAAATTAGATTCACGGGTAGCTGGGGGCTAATTTCTTTAACCTAACTCCACAACGCGGTCCAATTAACTAAGTGTTGTGACTTTTTCCATTTGTCGTTCTTTTGTTGCAATTCTTCTTAATCGTTGGATCCACGTACTTCTACATTACATTACTTAATGCATATTGACATTATGGTTCTTTTTAATAGCATCTTCGTACTAGGTATGAGCATAATTTGGCTATAAACGAATCAGCCGAATAGACAATTCGGTGCAGTTATTTCTTACGCGACAATTTGGTTTGGTCAATTTGATCAATTTGTTTTGGTTAATCGTTAAAAATATTAAGGGGTTGTCTAAAAATATAAATTTTGTAAACTAAATCTCATTGATTTATCACATTTTATCTATAGATGATAATCTTATATTGCATACATGCATACACAGTTGTACTTTAATTTCAATAAAATATCTTTATTTAGATCCCAACCAACTTTCAGTGAAAATTTACAATTCTTTCATATATATGCAATATTACTAATGGTATCACAATTAGTCATAATTCAATGAACACGATTCAATCAATACTAATAAAATAGTGTTACGGGGTTAACATATTAATTGTCTAAATTAATCATTAATCGATTAATTATAACCAAATTAGCCAAACTTATTTCATTTGATTAACGAATAAAATATTTTTATTGTGAGTTAATTATTTAACAGAACTGAATAAACCATTAGCCAGAAATTTTAAACCTAATGCTCGGTCCTACCTCCCTACTTCGTACAACTCTCGGTTTCTTCTTCTCTCTTAAAGCATAGAGGTCATACTTATTCAAACCACGTGTGTAAATCATATATTATGTTTGTGTCCTTGCTTGATCGTATTTTCACTGCTTTCTTTCCAACATCACTTTCGGAAGGTGGAAGCTCCGAGTAAATAACATTTGACCCCCATTGGCCTAGGTTATTGCTTTCACTAATTTCCAAGACTTTACAAGACATATGTATTTATGTTGTTTGCGAAGAGCACTGTTACATAGGAAGAAGTTGGTATACCCAACCAAAAAACTCTATCGCATTTTCAGGATAAATGATGAACGCATACATGCGCGCCATCCTTACTTGCTTCCATTACTGACCAGTTGAGAAATTAAGGTGTCTCTACTTGAACACATATACAAGTATAAACGTCTGTCCCGCTGGGATGTGAGTTTTTTCTCCACTCTGCTTACAATATTTACTGAAGGTCTCTTCTTTCACCTGCCGTCCTTGTTGCCGCTGATGAACTCAGGCCGCCGCCTGTCACAAAAGGACTTGATGCGATCGAATGCCTCTCCTAACAAGTCCGTCGTGACTCCAAAGAACAGTCTGACCCAGTTCTTGATCCCAATGACAGAACCTAACAAACAAACAAGGCACATTTATACATCAAAAGCTGTTTAAGGCGAATTGCTGCTGATGAATGACGACACATATATGTACATACACCCACCAGGTAAGACCAGAACGGATTCTTCCTTCATAAGCTCCCGTGCGAAGTCGAGGTCGTCCCTTATGCCAACCAAGAGCGAGGTGTCAATCTCAACCATCACGAACATAGATCCTTGTGGCCTGGAATGGCACTGTAGGGCGTCGATCCGCTGGAGCCGTCGGTACATCTCGTTCTCCGACGTCTCCAGTTGCCTGACCACGTTTTGGTGGAATTCCTCGTTGGAATCTGAAAGCAATGCCGGGAGAGCTGCCTGTTAATTAGATAAGGATCATCGTTAAGTCAATCACTGATTTGGCAGTATGGAAAACAGTACACAGGATCAGATTACATATGATAGTAGCTCACCTGTATCACAGAAGTTGGTCCTACAGTCACATTCATGAGCCTCTCCATTGCCAGCCTCACCTGCATAACAAGAACAAGTCAACAACCACACAAGGAGAATCAGAATCAAGGTCTGCATTAATAAGTAACTGAACGTTGCTTACCTGCTTGAGTTCCCCGTGCCGATCTGCAAAGCCAACCCACCCAAGGCGCCACCCAGGTACGAGCCACCGCTTCGACAGCGCGCCAATCGTTATAACCGGAGTCACGGAAGCCATAGATGCCATGGGCACGAACTTGCCTCCTCGGAACACCATATGTCCGTAGATCTCGTCGGCCAGCACTGGTACACCGAGATCCGCCGCAGTCTCAGCCACCCGCATAAGGTGAGCGCGGGAGTAGGCCGACCCACACGGGTTGTTGGGATTGATGACGACGATGGCGGCGGTACGGGCGTCAGCTATGCGACGGACCTGGTCCAGGTCGGCCTCCCAGTTGGAGTCAGGAAGCAGGTCGTAGAACCGGGGCTCCACTCCGCACAGCTCGCAGGTGGACTCGTAAGGTGGGAATCCCGGGCGTGGGAGGAGCACGTTGGCACCCCGAGCAGCCAGGAGCGTCAGAGTTACTTGGATGGCGTGCGTTCCGCCTACGGTGAGGAAGACGTCTTTCTCTTCGAACGCCGGCGTCACTCCCCCCCATGATAGGTACTCCGCCACTGCCCTGCATGGATTTACATAGAGAGTTAAAACGAATTAATTTGGGCCCGGTCACTGCCAGTTGAGATGCACAGTGACAGCCTAGCCTACGTGAAAGAACAAAAGGTCCGAGAGTTGAGCTGGCTCGAAATAGGCCGAAGCGACGAATGGGTCCCCGGTCTTTTATGAAAAATCCAAACCCCATAAATCACCACCATTAGATTCAGGGATCTTGGATGGGTGTACGTACGAACAACTTTGACCAATGAACATACAATGGTCCAAACACCACTAGGGTATACCACCTCATCATGGAAGCAGCCTTTGTGGATGACGTATTGACGTGGAGACCCAAGCCCAAATTGTGGCTCTCGATCAACAAACATCAACAAGAAGGGGCAACCCAATGCTGCTAGGTCAAATGTGGCGGACTGACTTGTAAGAGACCAATCCTAATAGGAGTCCTACACCCGTGGAGGATAAAACAAGGGACGATCGCCTAAACTGCTAGGAGAAAGTCAACATTATGTGTAGCAGACCTTCTCCGGCATGGAGGCACCTCAAACATCACATTTCAAGAGTAAACATTTTGTTGGAAGCGTGGAAAGGTCCGAAATTTCATATCCTAGTTTTCTGACACAGAGTTTTTGTGTGGTCTTCACAGTGCGATTCATTAATTAGTGTGGTGAATTAGCATCAATATTGGATTATAATTGTTTGCTTTTATCTTTTGATGAATGATGTATGTAAGAAAATCGTCACGTTCAACAAACTAACACAACCATGACAAACCTCTATGCTCTAAAATATAAGGAAAGCTACATCCCCCTTTCTTCTTGCCTCTCTGGTCTCTCCTAAATAAAAGTAAGCTACATCCTACTATCCTTTCTCACATATATTCCCTCACTTTGCAATATAGGTGACTCCATCTCCTCTCTATCTTTCCATTCCTTACATCCACTGTTTTGCATACATGCCCATCAATACTTCGGTAGTTTCTCAATTTCTATACAATGTTCAACCCGTGTATAGTTTTGTGTGTAAATTATCTGAAATACTCTCCCTTATAAAATATTAGATTTTTGCATTTCTTTTTTATATTTTTTTAGCATAATTTTGAATTGATTAATTTATACACCACGACATTGAAGTGTTATGTGTGTGGACGAAAATAACAATGTTTGACAATAGATAGGCCTCACCTGACATAAATTGATTAGGTATGAAGTCGATACATAGAGAATAACTCAATAATGCACACTCTCCTCCTTGTAACTCAATACATGCACACTCCCATCCATAACACATGTAGGGCGTGAAAGAGGCTCTCCACCCAAGAAAGGAGTGTGGAACCTACTTCAAATTTTTGCTACAAGCTTAAAAGGAGATCAAATTGTCCATATTTGGAACAACCACATCCAACTATATGAGGAAGGATAAAACGTGAAGAACTGGCCATTATGTACAATGTGTTATTCTCTATGTATAACTCAATTGCAGACAATTGAACCATGGGTGCTTAAGTTTCCAACATACCTACTTTGGACACACATTGGTAATGCCCATTAATACGTATTCACTCATAATCATCACATTTTTGAAGTTTTAAACAAACATGAGTTGGGAGACCTCATTGATATAGCCTACACTCTCATTTGGGATTTCCTAATATGTGTTGCATTATTTATAATCCAATATATTTCTATAAGATAACCAACACAGTAGGTATTGTATTCCATATGTTAAGAAAGCATGATGAAGTTTCTTCCCTGAAATATGATGATCACATAAATAACACTCCATATTCGATTATAAGCTCTCTTTGGTCAAGAGAAAACACTATCCACCTTCTATTTATGTGTTGATGTCATTAAGAAGTGAGTACTTATGTATTTTCCTCACAATTATGTCAACAATGGGACCGACCAGATGTACAATAGGTAGATATGGAATCTCTAACTAGAACAAATGATGTATCATTTTGAAAGCATGATGGCATCATCAACATAACACATAATCTCTATATAACCTTTAATGACCAAAATGGAATCTCATTATTCCAAGCTAGTTTAGGATAGTAGTTGGTGTATTCATTGAAAGCATGGATAGGAAGGGGGATATCACGATTCTTAAGTAGAAACCCATTTTGAATCCTGAGAGCCTACTTGACTACTCATTGACTAGTAGAAAGAAGCATGTGATTCTCTAATTCAATCATAAAATTTGTTACCAAATCTTAGATCATGTAGGTGATCAATCAACACAGAGTGATTAATATTCCAACCACCAAATTTGAAAGTCTGATGCATGTTTACATCCTCTACCATCCAAAGAAGGCGATTATCTTATTTCCTAAGAGTATTTGATTTCTAGGAAACCATTGAGGAATGAGAACTAACTTAACTACATCAATTTTGGGAGTGTGGCACTAAAGTGGGATAAAAGTGCATTAACTATTTGACTTTACCAAACATTCACAACAAGTGATTTGGCTTATAACCTTGGAGGGAAGACATTAAAATAAATTTTTGTCATTGTGACCAATAAGTCATGCTTGAAATAGTAAGGTGGGTCAAGTGGTATTAAGAAGGGCCCTACATCATAAAGAATTTCATTCTTTATTTCATTACACGTACATAAAAGAAGTAGGCTTTGAATCATCTATCCCTATCCATACTATGGACCATTTTAACTTGGATCCATCAATAATCCTAAATATCCATGCTCCTTCCTTCCCTATTGGTTAACCTAGAGAAAGGATGGGTGACAAAGCTTTTAGGGTCTAATTTCCACAACTAATGAGAGAACAATATTTTTGATGTCTACTTGAATTATTATGGACTTTCATCCTCTAGATTGATGTGATTGACAAGAAATCTCATCTAGGTTCCAGCATCCCAGAAGATTACATGTGGTACAAGAACATCTAATGTCAGTATCTCTCTTTAATATAGGTACTTCATCTTAGCTTCCTTCAAAATTTACTCTTCCACCATTTAGGGCTTCGAATATGGTAGTTATTGCATGCAATACAATCAAGTTCTTGAATTTTTAGGCTCATGTATGTTTGCAACCTCCTCAAGTGGGCAATGGAGTCTCTTATATTCCAAATTAAATGATAGAATGCTAGTGTGTTCCACCAAAACCATAGTACAAACAAAAGGAAAGCATAAATGTGACATATATATTCCTCACATTACACACCATTTTGGTGAATTTATATATTAGGTGCTATATAAATTTCTTAGTCTCCCATAGAACACATATGCATGAGAAAAGGGTAGACATTCTCAAATATTTTGCATGTCATACAGGTTAGACTACTCTAGGTCAAGAGTCAAACCTTACATCAATCTAGATGTCATCAAGATTATGAATCATTGTGCATAGATCAAAGTATGCAACTCTTTTGCTTCACCATCTCGACCACATAATGGCACCAATCACCAATTGTAGCCCATCTATTGAGTTGGCAAGTCAAAATATGCTATCCTAGAAACATTCCTATCCCCCAAATTTATTCCTTTATTACAATTGTACTAATATCCCCTTCTAGTGTTTCAAAAATTAAAGGATCATTGTTAGTATGAAAGAAAACATAGTCTCAACTTAGCCCATCGTGATCATGTGTATTATCTTGAAAAGTTATGAAGTAGGAAGTTGATTGTGCACCAACATATGAGAGGTATTGGTTGAACTTGGCTTTCATTTTTGATATGGGTATGTAGAATAACAATGAGACCATATTGCATTTTAAACAACAACAATGATTGTGAATTGTTTGTCCTACATATATTATTTTTTTTCCTTCTCATCTTGAGTTACTTAACCCATATAAGACCTGACCATACCTTTTCCCATATGCAAATATGCATGTATATTCGTCTAATTGTTGTTGTTCTAGACGAAATCAGTAATATGGATGGTTTCATGGTTGTTAGGATGATAGGGAAGCCTACTACTTGATATGCATATGAAAAGTTCCTTGCATATTGAATTTCATATGACATAGTGATTGTATGTAAATATCCATTATGTTGTGGTGATTGTAACTAATATCAAACATTTGAAAAGCATATTAGATGATATTTTCAGTTTGCAAGTTCAAAGAACATGGTTTATGTAGCATATGATATGATATAGTGTTTGCATGTCTGTCTACTAGATATGAAAGATTGATATAGGGAACACCTTTTCCATATGCAACACAATGTTATTTGTTTCCCTTGATTTGTGAAATCCAACCGAAACTATTCTAGATTGAATCAGTACCAAGGATGCTCTAATTAATTAAGGATTCACAAAATTTTAGTATAAGGGGCCAAAATCGTGTCATTCATGACAACTACCATATAATAATCACCAACTCTTTGTAAAGGTCGCCCATAAAATGCAATCTTTTCCAACCATTTGTGATCGAATGATAATTTGAATATCCCAAATGGTGTGATTTTTGTGTATCATTCACAAATTTTTGTGTGGTACTCATACTCCTCTGGTACACCCCACCCACTTTCCCTATTTTGTCATTGTTTGGGAACTTGACTTTATTTTAGTGTACATACACATGCACAATGATGTGTGTGTCTGTATATATATATATATATATATATATATATATATATATATATATATATATATATATATATATATATATATATATATATATATATATATATATATATATAGAGAGAGAGAGAGAGAGAGAGAGAGAGAGAGACAGAGAGAGACAGAGACAGAGTCAGACTAGAATACACTCGAGTGTATAGATCATGCGAATACACTCAAGTGTATTTGCATATCAAGACTATCTTTTACAAAATGTAAACCATTGATCTTTACCGTCATACTATAACTAGGCTACATACAAATTTTGAGCCCATTTGGATGAGTGTAAGTCACTCATCCATAGGCAACAAAATCGACGCGCAAAACTAATTTGAAATATATAATTTTTGCGGTCTTTATAACATGACCTATAAATGTCTAAATGTGCTCAAATTTTGCGTATGAGCTATTCACAAGATGTTTAAGAAGATCAACAGATTAAATTAAAAAAAAATATTGTATCCTGATAAACTACTTGAGTGTATTCTGCTCCGAATACAATTCATTATATTCTAGCCTGGCTATATATATATATATATACACACACACACACACACACACACACACAGAGAGAGAGAGACAGAGAGAGAGAGTCATGCTAGAATATACTCAAGTGTACAGATCACGTTGTACACCCCAATGATGTTTGTCTATATGGACTATGTTTTTTTAAAATCTAATCCATTGATCGTCATGATTACAATAATAATAGCCCACATGCAAAATTTGAGCTCATTTGTATGAGTGTAAGTCACTCATCTAAGGACAACAAAATTGACACACAAAACTAATTTGAAATGTATGATTTTTTCCTCCTTTAGATGCACGACCTATAAGTATCCAAATGAGCTGAAATTTATTTTTTAGTATGTTCTTAAGATATTCAAAAAGATCAACGGTTTAGATTTTGTAAAAAGTTATTGTTTTTTAAAATGACTGAGGTGTATGGTGCTCTCGGTACACTCGAGTGTACACTAGCCTGACTCATATATATATATATATATATATATATATATATATATATATAAACACAAGTCATATTATATACATATATAGGATACCCTATATATATGTATATATATGCCCAACTCATATTGTATATATGTATATAAAATACAAGTTGGGTTTATAGATCACTTGGTACACTCAAGGAGCATTTACATATTAATAGTGATTTTTCTTTGTCTAAATCATTCATCATCATTCAAATGCTTGTTAGGCACCCATCCTAGAACATAGTAATCAACGTTCTACACACAATTTGAACTTATTTAGATGCTTGTAAGGCACTCATCCAAGAACAAAAAGGTTGGCATATATTAATTTTTCCAATTCCACCATCTTTGTTACCTTTATATGCATGACGTATAAGTACCTAAATGAGCTATCATATGATAATTTAATGTTTTCAATGTTTCAATTTTTAAAATAATAGGTTAATAGTTCTAAACAATATGATTGCATTGTGTGTCAGGTATATTCAAGTGTCTTCTAGACTGCCTACACATATGCATGTGTTGTTGCTTGCATGTGTGTGTAATATATGTAGAGTATATGTATGAGATTAAGAGATAAAGATTTATCTCATGTACCACAACATATAGAGGATGTTATAAGCCTAGGATGGTACTAAAATGACCATATACTTGTTTGGTGGTTCAAACTCAGGTCTCTTCATTGCAAAACATCTAAATTTGCCAATCGCACTATCCCTTGCCTACATGTTAAGTACATAGATATGTATTCATGAGTATGTATATATGTGTATGATATATATTATATTTCCTTTGATTTAGACTAATATGTGACTTGACTTCTACTATCACTTACTCAAATTTCATGCATGATTCCCACCTTGTATATTTTCTAACTCGACGAACATACCCCAAATACCATATTTGAGACTTTGACCATGACACAAGTATGTATCACATTGTTAGGCCAATCTTTATAAGAGAAAGGTTAGAAGTGGAATAACAGTGGCTGCCAATGTCGGCTAAAATGGTAACATATGATATCCAATTCATTACTCATAATTTCTTTATCTACAAGGGGTTAAAACACCTTGTCTTCATATCCCAATCCCCAAGATATATGCAACGGAAATGATGTTAAAGCAACGACGATTACCTACCGTGCCAACTGTCTAGTGTGGAATAGATTTTTGAAATGATGACATGAGCCTCGAAAAACAAGATGAGGGAAGGCCGCTAGCATTACTTCCAAAATTGTAATTATATTATAACCAATCTTTTAAAAACCGAACTGAATCGGTCGGTCTGACTGGTCAGACTGGTAAACCGGTGGTAGATCGATGCGTAAGTCCAAAAATCCAGTTGTATTTTTTTCGGTCCAATCGGTTAGAAACACGGTCTGACCAGTGGACCAGACCGAACCAGTGGTTCAAATACAAGAAAAAAATAGAAGGTAGAATACATATATGTATATATATATATGTATGTATATATATCTATATACATAGAAGGCTATATATATATATATATATATATATATATATATATATAGAGAGAGAGAGAGAGAGAGAGAGAGAGGTTAGGAAGTGTGTACTGACCGGTACATGCAACTTATGTGTACCGGCCATGAAAATGACATATGTAGAATATATTTGTTCAATCCAACCTTATAGATTGAATCAAAATTCAATAGATTAGATGCATTCAAAAAATTACAATCATTCCTCGTGTAAATCATGAGATATAACAATACATCATTCAACAGTTTCTGTAATTTATGTAACTTACCGTTGATTAGAAAATATGTATATTCTTTCATTTGACGGTCTAGGAACCTCAATTTGAAGTGATTTTTGATGCACTTGTTATCTAAGGAGTATGTATCACATCCATAAGGTTGGATTACTTTTTATACTTATGTAATCATCACAAACGAAGATGGGTACATGTATGCTACATGTACTCAGGTACACAATTCTTATATATATATATATATATATATATATATATATACACACACACACACACATATATATATATATATACACACACATATATATATATACATATATGTATGTATGCATATACATACATGTATATGTATATATAGTGTGTCTGGTTTAACCGGTTCGACCGGTCCGACCACTAGGGCTGTAAATGGGTAGGGTATGGTGCAGGTATGGTCATATCCATAACCATAACCGTCTAGTTAAGCGGGTATGGGTATGGGTATATACCCTCTTTATCAAAATCTATCCACATAACCACTGGGTATATGGACGGATAATTTGGTATACGGTTATTGATAAATATATTATTATAATACACTACAAATTTTGAGATATACCAAACTACCACACTTAAATGGGTAGGTTATGGAAAATATCATTCAAGGAATATAGGAGAGAAGAGCAGAATGAGAGAATAATTTTATGACATTCTCAAGTTAATGAAATGTACTTGTGTCGCTATGAGGGTGCGTTGGTGGGTTTGTTTATTTTATTATTGCAAGATACTTATATATGTTAGATGTGAGTGCTATGATATGGAACTAACATTCTAATATAAATGTTTACTATGATAAGGTCCTTATACCATCTAGTTGTGAGTCCTACAATATGCACTGTTACATTCTAATATGAATTATCTATAAAATCATATAATTAAATGGGTATATGGGTATATGCATAACCAGGGGCGGAACTAGGGGGAGGCTGTCGGGGCTTTAGCCCCCCCCCCTCCCCCCAAAAAATTAATACAAGTAGTGGTTCTTGTAGTATTAAATATAGATCACGTATAAATAAATATATTAACGACGTAGTAGTTAACAAAAAAATGAGCTAGTTGGAGTGCTAAAAAGTTAGTTTCCAAAATGAAGAGACTCAGGTTCCATTCTCAATGTTTATCCCCCCCCCCCCTTGTGTTAAAATGCACACATATATGATTTCAGCCCCCCTCAATGTAATTTTCTGGTTCTGCCACTATGCATAACCATAACTTTACCCAGTGAGAGGCGGGTACATAAGTACAAGGGTAAGCGGTTATATGGTTATAAAAATTTATACCCATGACGAGTTTAGAGGGTATGGGTTCGAGGGTAAGCGGGTATACCCATATCCATTTATAGTCTTACCGACCGCTAATTGCCTTATATTATGATAACCGGTTCGGTTTTTCCGATTCAATTTCTTTTTATGTCATGTTGACATCATTTCAATCATTTCAACTACTCCGGTTGAACATGACTCATTCCGATCTGAGTCAACACCGGTCCGGCCACCGGTTCCAAGGCTTCACCTTTGACAATTCTCCTCTTAGATCTGCCCCCAAGTCGGTCACATGGTGGTGGAGTGTGGAACAACGAACAGAATTATGGCTTACGTAACATATATGATATGGACCACATGTTATGTAGTACATGTTGTATGTAACGTTTGGTGAGTGTGTTATGTCGGGAAGATATTGAGATACATGCACTTCCGATGGAGGCCTTTTCTGGGACGGCGACCAGTCTTCGACATTCTTGTGGTGGTCGTAGGAAGAAGATCAGATGCACAACAGTGACGTGACTAAGAGAAGGGCGGAAAAGCTAAAGGTTATTTTAAATACAGTCCTCTCGTTTAAACAAAAATAAAAAATAAAAAAGCTCTATTTAAAATCCGGGATCTGGCGAGACAACCGGTTAGCATTTCTTTTTTCCTGCGGTTCTGAAGTACTTTTCATATAAAAAATGTCATAAACCGACGTGGCAAATCGAATGGCTTAAGGTGGGAGCACGTATCCGCAACCAGGCCCGAGCGTCTGCTTCTGCGGCTTACAACACAGTGCGTTGCAAAGCCTAACAAACCCGGATGAGGTTTCAACGTCAAATCGCTTATGCGTGTTTGGCCCAAACCAAAATCTCTAGGCTCTGTTTTAGGAAAAAAAGAAAAAGAAAAGCAAAATTCAAATAGCGTGCCCTATTTCTGATGGGCATGGGAGCGCGTTCTATTTGTGTTAGGCATAGGAGTGGCTCCAGATTTTGTAAACTCAACCTAAACCGGTTTAGCTCGAATAAATCAAACAAATTTTGATTCAACATGACTGAAAGAAGAGTAATATAAAGTATGAGCCGAGCTGTCCTCAACTCACGTTACCTGATCAAAACCCAATCTAAACACCCATGCGAGATTGAAAGTTACTGTATCAGAAATATAAACGAAAACGTTATTGGAAGTGTATAGACTTGATATTGTAGTTTGAGCTAGACAAGTTCGGCTGGAAATAGACTCGACCCAAAGCAACAAAAATTGTATTTGACCCAATTTGAATATCAAATAGAATATAAATGTTACCTAATACTTTTTGAATGGACGGGGTTGTATTTTTTGTCATGTTGCAGTCTCGTGACTAGCTGGACTGGATTGTGTTAAAGATTGTCTTTTCACTCCACATATGTGACAAGTAGAATTCAATCTGTTTGGTAAAATGTATAGTAAATGGGTCTAGTTGGAGTTCCGTAGTTCCTTTCATCTGGAGCAACTCAGTCCGAAATAACTTCTTATATTTATTTTGTCTTATATGTAACGCTGACGATCCGTTCAGAATCAAATAAGATTATTTCCCGGACTAGGTTGTCACACAAACTCAGACTAGACTACCGACTAATCACATATCCGGATCAACCCCGACTGATCCCATAATCAGGAACTTGTTGAAATGAGCGCAGCAGCCACATGATGAAAATGAACCGTGGGCACGGTTTGCTTCCTTAAAGGTAGTTGTGATTTTGACAGAGATTGAAGGAAGCCCCAACCTCCTACTCTTCTACCGCGGTCGTTGGCATTATCTGACTGAGATGAATATTGTAGTTTTCTCTTTTGTCACTGCAGCCTGCACCCCAAGACTCAAGCAAACTCTTCCAAATAGACGATAACACCTGACGTTGCCACGTCTCCAAACAAACACGCGTGGCTGCCTTACCGATAGTTATCTGAACCGTGGAGAGTTTGTCCAGCAGCACCCAACTCAAACCCAACACAACTCTTGTTCTGGCTTGCAGGGACACTTGACAGAGCCACGTCGGTCCTATGTATCCAAACTTACATGGGCTACGTGTACGACCTGAACTACTCTTGCAAATGGAAAGTTGTCGACTCAACTCAATGTTACCAACTTGTCTCAGGTATGCTAAATTAGTCCAATTGGGAGGTGGGTCAGTTTAGATTTCCTATTTTTCAGCACATGTGAGAGACAGTTAATCGCGATCCTTCGGTGAAAATTAATATTAAATGAAATCCAGTTGTACATTTTTTAATGCAACAATATCCCATGCCATCTTTGTTTGTTGTGTCAAAATTGGCCTAATTGGCCTAAGAGAATGCCTACGTTTTGCAATTTAAGTCAGTGCAAGTTAAAAAGGATCGTACTTGAACACATGCAGTTTATATATATTTATTTTAATTTAACATGATTGAAATACTGTACCCCCCAAAAAAATCTGATTTTATAATTTTGATGGGTATCCTTTTGGATTACATGTATATGAAAAATCAACCTAATATCACATTCGTTAATCATAATTGAGAGCATGTGCATTTAATTCTGTCATATTAAATTGCAGAAATTGTAAAGACCATTGAATTATATTCATTTATATCTACATAGGTGTGATTATATTTTCTAAAACATGACATGTTGATTTGAACTCTGTTTTCAATTTTGTTAATAAATTACACGTGTCATTTTGGTGACTGATTTTTATATTTATAAGGCTGGACATAGTTCCTATACTCATCCTTCCAAAAAATAAATGGTAGCCTAAACTAGCTCGACAAATGTGATCGTTGAATTTCTATAATATGGTAATTTACACATTATCAAGTTCCTTTTTCATCTATTGCACAGTTGCACTAGGGTCTATCTTAATATCCATATGGCGAAAACAGAAACAGGTGGAGTAAGAAGGCAAACATTAACAAAAATCTAATCAATTATCAATAACTAATATTACGCCCTACTAATATCAATTAATGCAAAACTGCGGAGAAAATCCGCAACTCTCCAGAAAAACTATTGGCTGTAGATCTGCCAAATTGCAGGGCAGGCTGACAGTCCGCAAACACAGCGAGCGGAGAAAAACACGATGCTACGGATAGATAGGGTGTGTTAGATTGAGAGTCACACGTACCGGCGCGCAAACGGATAGCCAAACGGCGGCGGGTACCCGTCGAACATCCCCGAGGTGGCGACGTCCACGATGGACCTGGACGCGTCCCGTGCGCCTTTGAAGCATGCCGACGAGGAGGCGTCGCCGACGCCGAGGGAGATGAGGGGCTTGTCCTTGTTGCGCTGGGGCAGCAGCTCCCCGACCAGGCCGCGGATAGACTGCTTCTCCTCCGCCAGGTACGGGTGGCACTTGACTACAGCCGGTGCTGGCGCCACCTCTGCTGCTGCTGGGAGCCAGCCGGGGGCTCCGTTTCCGACCCCGCGCTTGACTGCGTAGCCGGACTGTGGCAGGTAATCGGCGGCGCGGTTGGGAGTGGCCTGTTTGGAATCAGAAGAAGAAAATGCATGAGGTGTCAGAGCTACAATCCTGATGAGGGGGTGGAATTGGAAGACCAGCTGTAGAAAATGCATGATTCATCAGAGCTATGATTCTGATTAAAGGAGGAAATGAGTGAACGCAGAAGAGGCTGATGTGTCCAAGTTTGTGGCCTTACCTGGGTCGTCGGAGCCATGGGTTCCTCTGCTGAATGCGAGCTGCTCGGGCGAGGGGCTGTGTCAGCTGAGGAAAACGGAGAAGGGAATAGTAGTTGGGTTTTTTTTGTCCTCCTCTCCTTCTTCTGTCCCCAACATAAATAGGCCAGTCGTCCGTCCGGTAGATAAATGTTCTGGAAACAAGTGTATATTGGGGATTCAGATTTAAAATTAAAATCCATTGCCCGTTATTTAAAATACCTAGGATTTGGGAATTCTCTTTTACGCAATCTAAAAACCTGAGAACCGTCCATTATCATATGGGTCCCACTGATATGGTGGCTGTGCATTTCTTCTTCATTCTTCTTATGAAAAAACTAGTAAATTGCGTGAAAATTATTGTTTGACAATTCCTCATCCGCTTTTCATTCTTGTATGCTATTTTATAAGAGTTAAGACTTGGGCAAGCCTACGGGCAGACAAACCAGCCCCCAAACCGCTGTCACGTGGCAGATGGTGATTGAGTAGTTTTTTGGATTTATGCAATAGACAAATAAATTTCTCGCCTATAATTTTTGAACCGTAATGAATTTTTTAATAAAAAAATTGTTGGTTTTGTTACGAAAAATGCAATCTAACAAGTCTAATATTGACATATTTTTGAGAAAAAATACAAAAATGATATATAGGTTAATTGACAACCAACTATGGTGCCCATAAATGATTATTGACACCCAAAAATAGTTAGTTGACGCTCAAAATCGTTCATTGACACCCAGAAGTATAAAGATGATGCTCAAATAAGATATTGACAACCAAAACAACTATTTAATCATTTATGGGTGCTATTTAGCGCCCATAAATGGTTATTGACACCCAAAAATAGTTAATTGACGCCCAAAATAGTGCATTTACATCCAAAAGTATAAAGATGGTGCCCAAATAAGGTAATTGACGCCCAAAATGGTTCATTGACACCTAGAAGTTTAAAATGATGCCCAAATAAGATATTTTTGGATGATATGGCGCCCATAAATGGTTATTGACACGCAAAAATAGTTAATTGACGCCCAAAATAGTTCATTGATACCCAAAAGTATAAAGATGACACTCAAATATGGTAATTGACGCCCAAAATGGTTCATTGACACCCAGAAGTTTAAAATGACACCCAAATAAAGTATTGACAACCAAAACAACATAACAACACTTAAATAGGTCTGTTTGACACCTAAGACCACTTAATGGCACCTAAAATGGTTCATTGACACTTAGAATTATAACGACGTCCATAAATAGCTAATGACACCCATAAATGACTAATGACACACAAATATGGTTAATTGACGTCCAAAATAGTTCATTAGCATCCAGAATAACATATTCATATTATTTTTATTTTTTTTATTAAATATATATCAATATTAGTCTTGTTGGAATGTATTTTTCATAACGAATCTAATGATTTTGTTTCGTCAAAAAATTTATTACAGTTTAAAAGTTATAAGCAAAACAAATTTATTTATCAATTACAAACTCTACACCTACCCATCCAATTAAACTCTGTCACGTCATCACTGGAAATCAGCCTCTCCCCCAACATACTGTTTCTCTCCTGCGTGTGAGCAGGTTTGACACCAGCCGCGCGTGACTCAATCTTTTTCCATTTTATAATTCTCACCATCTTTTTTTAGTGTTTTTTTTAGTAATTTTTTATAGTTCTCACCCCCTCACCTGTAGCTCCGAGTCTTCTGACCCTACTGCTTCCCCTGACAGTATAGTGCAGCCCCAGTCGCAAACCCGCTCAGCCCACAGGTATGGTCGCTGTTTCGATTCCAAACCAGCATTAGTAGGCATGTGCTTTTCCGTAATCTGCACCCACCTCCCCTTCCACCTGCTTAGATTTATTTAGATCTAAGATTTTTCTCTCCATTGACTTGGTGCCAGATCCGATACGCAGCTGTCCTTCTGTTTATAGATGCCATCGTTCCAAGACCACACTCAACCTTCCACTTCTTCAGGTCATTATGAAGAACAAACAACACTGCTCGGATTGGACTCACATCGCGTCGTGCTATTGGCCTAGTTTGGCTGCATACTTACGGAAATCCAAGTGATTAATGTAATAATTGGTAGATCATCACGTTGTACGTGGAACTCACAATCACCGTCCCTTGAATGCTCTAACAGCAACAGACGCATTTTCCAGTCACGCCGAACTGGATGGTATTCCTACCCAATTTGCTGGACTATGGCATCATATCTTCCCGCAAATCAACACTGAAGCATGGAAACATGCATCATCATATCTTCCCGCAAATCAACACTGAAGCATGGAAACATGTATACCCCACTTGCTCCGGCTACTGAAAAGTAACAACGATATGTACCAGACTACTGTGATTCAGAAAAGAGGCAGCCAAACTAGGCCTTAGTGTCCGGCTCTCATGCAAATCTAGATATTTTACATCTTAGGGCCTTTGACGTCACCACAATGCCGCCCCCGCCCCCACGCCCACCCTCCTCCTCTCACTTGTCAATGGGCGCACGGTAAGAGTAAGGGCAGGTATTGTCTGAGTTGTTATTTTTTATAAAACAAAAACTATACCTCTATGTCACTCCAATCAAGTATATGTCCATGATGTGTCAATATAAGGAATACATTTTCTATCCAAATTCATTATACATCTGCATGGGCAACAAGGAAAATTCTGATGTCACAACACCCTTCTCCAGGTGTTTGCCCCATTTACCAAGCTTTCTGGGTGCAAAATTAATCACCTCGGGAACAATATAAGCTATAACAAATCCACCGCTAATCTTTTGATCCTTGATGTAAGGGTCCAACCACCACAAACTCGAATTATTCCCGCACAATGATATTGTACGAATTAATTTCATAGATCTCAATCACAAAGACACCTATGTTATATCATTAGCTACTTTAAGAGAAATAATATGTGCAACCTTGTACTGAAGCTTCTAGTTGAGATTTTTCGATTCACCCAAAATCTAAGTGCTAGCCTGAGATAAGCGTGACAGTTCCTTATGATGGATGTTATCCACCTTCTTCTAGATTCATCCATAGTTGTAACATAACTTGTGGTGGGATGAGCAAACCTCGACCAGAAGAAAGAGGCGTCATCAATGTGAATAAAAAGGTGCTTCAATATCTCATAGTTTGGTTGTTCTCAGTAGTTGTAGAATGAAACTATGGCTATATGGAATCGCTTGATGTTGTCATTAGTAGAGATAGCATGTTATAAATCTTCAAAATAGTCGCACTAGCTCTTGCTATGGAATCAGTGTCCCAAATCCTAGAAGTGAGGGAATCTATGGTATAGACATTGGTGATCAACGCCTTGGCACTACTGATCGAAAATTCTCCATTATCATCCAGAGACCAAAGTTAAATGTCATCAAAATATGTTAGCATTTGAACGATAGAATACAATGAGTTCGTGGTGGAATAACAAGATGAGAACGAAAACAACGATCACGCAACCAAAAAACACAAGATGTGGTGCGGTCGGGATAACCTACTCCACGGGAGGCGGGAGATTTCCACTATATCAGAGAAGAGATAACAAAGAGGAGCACTCTCGAAGGAAGGAGGCAGATTACACCCTGGAGTACGGCGGATGTCGTCTCATAAATAGAATACAGGATGATTTTAAAACCCTAATCAGGATGCATATACTTTTACATGTAGAACCGTAATGACATTTCTATTCGAATCCAATATTTTGATCATACCATACCAGGGGGCTTCGCATCTTGCACATTAAACGGGGCGACGGAGATCCATTTAATTTTGGATTGGATTTACAATCGGGCCAACATAAATCTTTGAGGCACACAATAGTATCATCATCATCAACGTGTAAATCAAGTATCATTTGAATACCTTCGTTGCTAATTAGGTGAGAAAGTGTACTCATATTTGAACCCTCATTTGGATTATGTAAATCAAAAACCTTGATCAGCAACTAGGTCACCAGGTGACAATGTAAATTGATGAAGAGGTTGATTGCATCGAGCATCATTCCAGAAAGAGATGTTTCCCTTAACAACAACCCATCTACACATCGGGAGGAGATCTGGAAGATATTTTCATACTTTTCGCCAATAAGAGAAAGAACCATGCTTGAGAAAGGATGACTAAATGCCAAAATAATTAATAACATCTCATTTTATGTACTTTTTGCATATGATCTATGCTTCTCCTACAATATCTTTTATAGGTTTTTCTACTTATTTAAGTGTCTTATGTCAAAAATCCCAATTACACACATCTTTCACCTTTACAGGGTCATGCCAAGGCATGTCTGCGGTCAACACCACGACCGCAATTGTATAGTCCACTAAGGACCCTACCATAGTCGATGCCTCTACCACCGTCTCTTTACACTGCGACCATCCACCAGTGCAACACGATGTGATTGAGGCCCTACTACGATCGAGGACCCTCCTCAACCATGGCACACACCAAGCCTCGACCATGGCACACATCCAAGCCTCGACCGTGGCACACAGCCAAGCCTCGACCGAGGCCATACAGTGACCGCAGCCCAGATGGTTAAGTCAGTGGACAACACCTATAAATAGACCACCCACCTCGACTTATCAAATCATCAGATCATCAAGGACCACAAAGTGCTGCCAAACAAGTCACTCACGTCCATTCTATCAATCTTAGATCTCTAAAGATGAAAGTCAGAGGAGAGAGATGATTGATTCCCCCCTTCTTCTTTGGAAGAAGGAGCCACTACCGCATCTCCCACTCCCTATCTAGATTTGAAGAAGTATAGTGGTGTATCGCCATCTTCTCTCTCTATCTAGACCTATCATCTTCATCACATTGTACTTCCCCTCTTCGTGGTATTTGATGTATCTATCATTTTGTAATGCCTTTATGCTTCCTGTCAATATGTGTGGCTAAACATCTAACTTGGGTTGGCAGTAGCCACTAAGACTCTCCCAATATATATATTCTTTCTCCCCTTTGAATATATATATAGAGAGAGAGAGAGAGAGTCAGGCTAGAATACACTCGAGTATACAGATCACGCCGTACACCCCAATGGTGTTTGCCTATCTATACCATATTTTTCCAAAATCTAATCTATTGATCTTCATGGTTACAATAATAATAGGCCATATACAAAATTTGAACTCATTTGGATGAGTATAAGTCACTCATCCAAGGACAACAAAATCGACGCACAAAACTAATTTGAAATACATGATTTTTGCCTCCTTTATATGCATGACATATAAGTGACTAAATGAGATAAAATTTATTATATAGTACGTTCTTATGATAATTAAGAAGATCAACGGTTTAGATTTTTCAAAAATTTATTGCATCTTAAAAATGACTGAGGTGTACGGTGCCTCCGGTACACTCGAGTGTACACTAGCCTGACTCTCTCTCTCTCTCTCTCTCTCTCTCTCTCTCTATATATATATATATATATATATATATATATATATATATATATATATATATATATATATATATATATATATATATATATATATATAATGCTCTTATCAAGATTATCTCTATACACTTGTTCTTAATGTTTCACTTGTATGCTTAGCTACCATCTTGTAATGTTTGATTGTTGGTACCTCGAAAGAGTAGCATCATCCTTATCTAGTGTTATGAAGTAGTATGAATGCATGAAAGTGTTTTAATGCTAAGGCTAACGGTCATATGGGTTGTTTTGCGGTTGGTCAGTGGTCATCTCAAAAGATAGGCTACCTTAGAGCCTAGGTCTATCCTTATCTCGAGAGAGGAGGGAATAAATGTTTTAATGAATGCTTGTAATCTTAATAGGAGTATACAAAGGGGTGTGAGTTTGCATGTTGGTAAGATATCTTAGTAGGTGAAACATGATCCAAGTTTCCTTCCATATCTTTGTTTCCTACCACTTATTAACGTTTTTCTCTTACTATTGTTTTCTTTCTTTTAACCTTCTTTGTTTTGGTTGGAGTACCATCGTTCCTTAGGGAACACCCTTTTTAACCCACATGTTCGTTGGAGTACAAGAGTGTGAGACTCTGTGTACTTAATACTTGTCGACCTTGTCCCTGTGGTTTGACTCAGAATACTACATCGAACCCCATATAATAGTTGTGGGGGATTGAGTGTCGGGTTATAATCTTAAAAGTCAGACTACTCTGGATCCGCTCCATTTTAGACGTGTGATTTAGGCCGATCAATAATTATGGAAAGCACTATATTATCTTCCCCTATGAAGCACATATAGATGATCCAATAAGAACCTTCCAACACATTTTGAATATGTATGCTTTTAAAGATAATTGTAACAATGGAACCTTCATTAGCGGGTCTTGTGATGATGTCTCGTGCTATCCAGACACACAACTATTATTTTCCTAGTCTCTCGATAAGAAGGATGAAAACACCGTGTTTAGGCATTTATTAATAGTGGTTTGTAGATCTATAGCCTTCGTCGCATAAAGGGAACTGAAGATAAAGAATGCTTGATCAACATCTTCTTCCCAACAAAGGATAGTAAATTAGCCTTCCATAATTTTATCTTCTTCTTTATATTTTCAAGTATATACTCATAGTGGATGGTTTTTATCTACCGTAGAAAAAAGAAACCCCAAGATATGTGAAATCATCCCCATCTAAGGGGAATCCCCAAATTAGACACAATTAAGCTACTGGTATCATGGTCATTCATTTTGCACATAGTTCTAGACTTTAATTTGTTAATCATCTTTCAAGCTCACATTTTCCACATGGTTCTAGACTTGACACAATTTGTCTGGCTGAGTTTACTATTAAAACTAAAAACCAATTTATATCTTTGAATATATAAAATCTTCACACTAAATATAAAAATCAGACAAAACTAAAGTGTTATATATAAGTTAATTCAATGTAGTTTGATTTTGAATTGTCATCTCAAAGACATCTTCATCATTATCATCTGGCTTCATTCTCAAATACATCCTCATCATTATCATCTGGCTTCATTCACAACTTAGTAGCCAAAATAAAACGTGTAGTGTCTTTATTATACCAGTATCAGATCAATTATATACCAAATGCATTTATTTAAAGTTCATTCTTTGATGTTGGAAAGAATCATATCTTTCTAAGGACTCCTCTTAGTGTTCACAGTCAAACCATGGATTCTACTCAAACTAATTATGCTCACATTAAGATTTTAATCCCAAGTTCTTGAATCATTCCAAAATCTCTAGATCTATATAGCAAGGAAGGATGTATACACATTGTTGAATTCAAATACGAATGGATTTTGAATGTAAGAAAATCCTATGTTCTATTTGGGCATGAAGAAATTACATGTCAGGAACCAAAAGAAGGGTGCATGGAAAGAGAAGTCACATATATTTTTAACTTGAATCCTAATACAGAACAACATCCTTATAGTGAACTACCCAATTCGGGTGAGTTTCCCAAGGTTCATTCCTTTTGTGCTAGTTTATTTGTTTGGTGATATGGCTTAAATCTCTGATTCTATAGAGCTTATAGATGCATAGGGTTTCCAATTAGTTAAATCACGAAATAGATCTCTACCTAAGTTCAATACTAATACTATATAACAAGGCTATAGAGGGTCATGAATTCTCTATATTAACCTGTGAGTAATAGATTCAGTAACTTAGAGTTCATTGGTGACAAACTAAAACTATGCTCGGCAATCAAACGTCCCAGGTTTCTAGTTGAATACATCAATCCAAGTCACCTCTTAGAATTTATATGTTATGTACTGGTGCATTTTGTACAACTTACTAAGAATGGTGCAAGAACAAGTGATGATCAGCTTATCCTATCCTAAACCCTTCTTAACACTTACATATCATATTTAGGGTCATTAGATGTCATTAGAAAAGTCATTTGACATGCTTTTTATTTATTTTTTAAATGACATTATAAACACTTTTTTGGTTGAACTAATCTTTGACTAAATTAATTTTGTCAAACTCTTCTTGGATCAAGAAATAACCATTCTAGAAAATAGTTGTTCCAATTTTTGCAAAGAGGCTGACATCCAGTCAAGCTCTTCTTGGACCAAAATTATTTCAGTCAAACTCTTCATAGACCAAGAAATAGTATGCAATATTTGTTTCCAGGCGTTGCAACTCAAATTTTGACATCCTAACGACTACTTTTCTTTTGACTCGGCCTAAACACTCCCAATAGATACATTGACCATTTCTAAGTGTTTCCTATATGTAAAAGTCCCCTATGAACACTTGGGACACGCACTTGAGCAATCTATTAAATGTTATGTTTCTCAAAGATTAGAATTTCATATTGCTATCTCTAGATCTAAGCTAGTGTCTTACTCCACCAAATATAGCCTTACATATCCTTGTAGAGAGTTGATCATCATTTCTTCTAGGGATCTTCATTTTGTAATCTTCTGAAGATAAATTTGGCTATCTACATAAATTTAAAGCTATAGTGATCCAAATTGTGTATTTAAATTATCTTATGGAAATATTTCTCATCATAAAAAAGGGGAATATTTTTGGCTTTTTTAACATGCCACACTCTTATTTTAATTATGTAGATATTTCCCATTTATGTCAGTAATATATTCATTCAGTATTTTAGGTGATCAAGGAACTTTAAAAAATCCAACATCAAAGAATATGCCATATATATATATATATATATATATATATATATATATGTGTGTGTGTGTGTGTGTGTGTGTGTGTGTGTGTGTATGTATGTATGTATGTATATATATATATATATATATATATATATATATATATATATATATATATATATGAGCTCATCTTTATTGGCTGCGCGGGTAGCTACCCGCCCACCCTTCCGACCACTTTTTTTCAAAAGAAATTTCCAAATTGTAGAGGACTATTTTGTCTAGCTCTACAAAAAAATTTAGCCAAAAATAATATGATTTGCCCCTCCAAAATAAAAAAACCCGTCCTTATATATATGTTGTATATTTTGTACAGAGTTACTTTTTTGGTCAGCAGAGTTACTTTTTTGATACCATAGTTACTTTTTTTACAGCAGAGTTACTTTGTTAGCCAGGAGAGTTACTTTTTTGGCTGTAGGGTAGTGAAAATCCAGGCTACCCGCACGGGCAATGAATGAACGCCCTATATATATATATATATATATATATATATATATATATATATATATATATATATATATATATATATATATATATATATATATATATATAATGTTTGGATATTTGTAGGTCAAGTTGCAACTTGCTAGGAATAATGTAAGAACAAGTGATAACTAGCCCTATCCTATACTAAACCTTTCTTCACACTTATATCTAGTATTTAGATAGTTAAGTGACACTAAAATCATTTCATGTGTTTTCTATTCTTTATAAATGGCATCACAGACACTTTTTTTTGTCAAACTCTTCATGGACTAAATTAATGTATCCTCATCGATTGGATCAATCATTAGATGGATGTTTTGGATGTACATGTTAGACAATATAGCATCACGATTAAACTTAAAAGTCATAATAATTTTGTTATGGGATTTATGGGGAATCCAGTAACAATAAAAATCTTTTAATGAATGAACTTCTTGTTTAAGTTAAGTTATATTATGCACACTGTGGAACATGGGAGGAGACTGCATTACTATTAGTCATGTGGAGGGAATGTCGTCCAGGAGTTCTAACACACACCATGCTCATAATGAATTTTATAGGAGATATATAGATCAACATCATCTATGTGATATGCCTACCAAAAATAGATTATGGACATGGCATTGTAGTATGCATAGATCCAAACATGACTACTTCATATCAACTGACCTATGGAATCAACAATAGCCTCTTGCATGCATTGAAATTGCAACATCTAGCCTTTCAAACCACTTCTCGATTGCGATACATACCAACCTTGATACATGGGGACATATACCTTTCAGATTCAAACGTTTATCCTGTCTTTTTAGATATCATTAGGTATTCATGGCCACTAAATATGAAACATACAAAAGATAGACATAACATACACCATAAATTAAAGAACATAAAACAATCTCTTCGACTATGGAATCAGAAAACTTTTGGCAACCTCCATGTATTTATCAAATCCATACAAATCCAACACCAAAATGTTATAAAAACAATATGGTAGATAGCTCTATATATGATTATTCAGTAGATATTGACATGCTATATTACATGGAAGAAATTCTGTAGAAGTTGATATCTCGACGCATATGATTTAAAGAAGGAGAAAAAAGCACTAACTATTTGCATGCAAGTTGTAACTATAAGAAAAAGAATTCCACCATCAACAATTTGGACCATTTATAAGTACAAACTCGTGGTCAGAATATGATCATTACACATATAATCAATTATATCAAAAACCTTTTTAACAGCAGACATCACGCTAGTTATTATAGGGGTTAACTTTGGGATTCCATATGTCAGAACATGAAACCAAACTCTCACACACTCAAGGGCCCTTTCACTATGAAACATATTACCAATGCTATAATAAGCTTAGTGGTAGACATATCACCCAAACTAGATGGATTTAGTATGGCATTTTATAGAACGACATGGAAACACTTGAAACCTAATTTCTTCCATCTATTTCATGTGTTGCACAACAACATGGATATACATAATATCATTAAAGTAATTAACAAAACACATATTGATGTTATTAAGAAAGTGAAAAAAACCTACTGTGACTAAGGATTTTAGACCGATCATCCTTATCAATGCATCATATAAAACATCACCACTATCCTTAGTGTACAGGTTGAAACCCCTGTAGGGACACATTATTTCACCATCACAATGTGCATTTCTACCACATAGGTATATACGAGATGCATATTTTATAGAATCAGAAACCATACACCAATTTCAACATAATAACACCCCCTTCTCACCTTGAAGCTAGATTTTAGGAAAGCTTTTGATAACATTAATTGGCCCTTTATCATTGAATGTTTGAACATATATGATTTTCCACATATATGTATTAGTTCTTGTGCATTCTCCATTATTATCAATATCACACCTTTTGGGTACTTCCATAGCAACAATGGCCTCAGACAAGGCGATCCATTATCACCATATCTTTTTATTATTGTCACCTCTATCCTGGATAGATTCATACAATTGAGTACACACAACATCCTCATTGACCTTCATATAGGATGTCATAATAACATCATAGAATATGTCAATGATACCATCATATTCATTAAGCATACTAAAAAGCAAGTTGTGAATATTGTGTGTATCATGGGTATTTTTTTCAATATCTTCGCACTCAAGATAAACTTCTACAAGTCCACCATTATAGATAGACATGTTCCAGCAACACATATGAATAAATACCAAACCCTTCTAGGATGTAAACAAGAAGCCTACCTTATAAAATAGATGGACCTTCCATTATCTCCATGGCATCTACATGTGACGACATGGAACCCTCTTATTGATAGATATCAACACAAAACTATCCACATGAATCCCTCACACTTGTCATTACCTACCAAATAAGTTGCATCTCACCCCTATCATTATTATAAAAAATATAGATAAGATTAGAAGAATTTCTAATGGGAATACAACATTAATAGAACACTCATTGTGACAACCCATCATAGTAAAAGAGATTACTCAAAACACAAAACATAATTGATCACTAATTAATCACATCTCTAGAAAAGAGTGAAAACTAAAATTGATTCAACATAACGAACATGCTTTGAAATATTACTCAAAAGCCCAACAACTTGTTTGTATTCATATTTTGCCAAGAATATATTACACTTGTTCCATGGCCTCATCCACCACATATACATTTTATATAAGAAACATTTCCACATTTATCACTTGAACAAGAATATAACATGCTACCAAAAATCTGATTCGAGTGAAATACTATTTACAAACTTTCCCGCTTGGACCTGAGAGTACAGGGATGACTCTAGGACACACTAGACAACTAACAACCTTCTAAAAGGTTCAACACCAAAGCATCTCATTGATTCTACTAGTTTTCTATCATTGCTTCCAATCACCTAAAAAGATGTGGTGACCCACATAGTGAGACTCATGTCCCAGCAAGAGATATAACCTCCAACAACGCTTATTTATTACAACAATTTATGTAATTAAATAGTTTAAGACAAATGAGTATGACAAACAAATTGACATAGCAAAGGATATACTCAACAAGACAAAAAGGGGGAAGATAACAACTATCATCATTATCCTAGCTATCCTCATATCCTTGTTAATAGTATAATGAGTCTAGTAGCATGAACATCTCAAATATCATGAATAAGTCCATAAACATAAGCATCTCTATTATGAATAAGTCTAACAGAATAAGTACATATATATGCATAAGCATGATTAGCAAATTGAGAATATGTAGGTTTAGAGGCATAACTAACATTTAATAAATTCCCAAATACAAAGGCATGGCTAGCAATTCAACATCTCTAACTAATAGAGGCATAGCTAGCAAAGTAAGCATAGTTAACAGAATTTGATAATCGATACCATGATCATGGCCAACAGTGGTGGTATATCTATTCAACATAAGCATATCTGACATCATAGACCAGTCTAGTAGCATAAACATGTTTACATCATGTTCATATCTACATCATGAGCATATGTCCAACATAAGTAAATCTATTATCTATTATTACATTATTCATCATCTATACGAAAATAGAGCAAATAAGGGTTATCATCCAATGTGGAGCACTCTGTATAACCCTAAATAGATATGATACATGGTTGTATTATATCTTTTATTAAGCCCTGAGGAATTTGAGGATACCACTCAAAATCCAACTGACCACTATTAAGTCAAAACCAGTGCCATACAAGATATGGGAAGAGTCAGACTCCTAAGATATTCTCCACCCCCAGTCAGTATGGGTCATCCACAATGACACATAAGATCAATCTTCTACAGCCTAGTCCATCCTTGGTACAGGTCACGACACAAGTTAAAGGAGGTGGGTACGCATACCCTACAATCCGAGGTACAACTGTAGTTGTTCTCCAATCTCATCATATATATAATCACCAAGACATGACCGTAGCCATTCTCAAACTGAGGGCTAGGTATGACCACAATCATCCTCCATAAACACTTGGATTCAAGATGACAAGCACCCTACATACTCAATAGTATGTGCTCTGATTTTCCCTTAGGAATACTCATTTCACCATCTGGCAATTTCTAACACTTATATGGATCTATGGCATAGGACACTAATGATTAGGGTTTCACTTGATTAGTTATTGTCGATTGGGTGAATTAAGGCTGCATCAAATAAGTGGACATACAAACCCTAATTCACTTCTAGCAAGCATTGTTATATAACAACTTTAGAAGATATAAATGGTGTGAGACATAATTTCTCATATCAACATCACAAGGTACTATTCACCTACCAACTAGGATACTATACTTGTCATCACATTATCATCACATAGTATTATTCATTGCCATTCATGCGAATAAACTTGTCAGCACACTATCACAGGATATAAATCCTTATCACAACATCACAGGGTATCAACCCTTTTCAACATAAGAGGATTACACCTCATTCAGGGCTCAACCATGCCCAAAGGTCATCAAAACCATCACATCATTCCCTACAAGTTTATCATTATCTTTCCATGCCTTATAACATGGCTCAACAAACATCACCACACATGTGATGCACAGGTTCAACATAATATTGCACTAAATAATTAAAAGATGCTTACAGGATAACATTAGAGGGTTATCTTAGCATTAAGAGCATTCCTTTATTATATCAACATATAAGGAAGCTATATGATTGGCCATCGTCACACTTATAATATAAAATTTTAGCATAAGAAAACATAAATCATACATTTATGATGACCACTAGTTAACACATTAGAGTTACAACAACATTAGGAAGAATATTCCATCATTATATTAATTATTCAAGGAAAGGGTAGCATGACTCGTTTATATCATCTATTTGTATTATAGTAGGTTTAGCAATATATATTACTTTAATGTTACAAATCAACATTAATACCCAATCCCCAACTCACGGAATCCCTAATGGATCATGGATGCATAAAGTGAAGCATCACCATCACACTCCATACCATCCTCAAGTATGGATCCACACATAACTCAAGGTGTAACCATCGTGTTATAGCATACTATGGATCAACCACATTAGGAGAGTACTGCATGATTTTATTCATCATTCAAGGACTGTTCATAATCACTTACCATCATTTGATTATATTAATGCTAGGTATAACAAGCTATACTTGATTAGGGTTACCTATTAACTCATTATGATGGTTATCAATTCTATTCATATGAGGGTGGATGTAAGACTACAAAAGTAAGGGAAACCTCCATTTCTTCCAACAACATTCCAATCATACCATCATACTACAAGCATCATCAACCTAGCACCATTGAATTGTTGAGAAGGTAAAACCATTGGTTTTTACACAAGTAAACTCCTTGAAAAAATCACATATAAAGCTATTGAGTTATGATCTAGAAAGAGTCACCATCTAACTATAGACTTCCCTTGATTAATAACATAAAGGATACCATTGGTTGTGGGGATAAAACCCACCATAGAATGTCATGGTAAAGTCCACCATCAGTTGTATGTTTAAAGAAAACGATCAATGGTCAACAAAAAAGCTCCTTATATTGATCACATGGAGAAACCATCAAATTCATATTATTAAAACTCACATATAATACTATAGGTTTCAATCCAAACCATTGGATGTTGAAGCAACTAATCTCAACCATTGGATCAAGTCCACATTCAAAACTATTTATTAGAGTGTAGGTCTGACCTTTAAATCAATTGACTTGAGGAACCATTGGTTTAGGGTTTTAAATGAACAACAAGTATAAACTTGACCCACCATAAGTTGTATCACCTATTCCACCATTGACACATTGTGTCACCACTGGTTGATAGGGTCAGTATTAATACCATTTTTCACCATTGGGTGTTGAACTAATGTCACCATTAGTTGATAGCATCATTAGGGTACCAAACCATTGATCATTGAACTTCCAACCAAGACTAAACCTGACCTAAGGTGTGACCATTGGTTGAAACCACCGGTTATCACCCTTGGTCACCACCATTGGTTTTCATTAAGACAACAACACCATCGGGTCATGGGTTAGAGTAGAAAACAACTTAGAAACCCTATTATGGACCACTGTTTGATAGGTGCTTAACACCATCGGTTGTCATACCAACTAGACCTAAGCCTTAATATAAATTAGAAAGAACATTCACATAGTTACATATTCATCTAAAACTGAAAATAGAGTAGGGAACACCATAAAAATCAAAACCATAGGCAAGCATAGCTTCTTAGTACTTAGATCTGTGTTTTAAAGCAAGAGCATGAGCTAGCAAGCTTATAGTAAGCAAAAAATGTGGAGCAAGTTATAAAACTTGCTTCTAGGAATAATATAAGATCTCAAATAGTAGGAAAACTTGATCAGGAAGGTAGAAAACCAAAGAAAAAGCTCTGAACTCGGCCATCTAACACCCTTCTCCATAAAAGAAGCAAACCCTAAGCATAAGGGGTATGAAAAGTAGGGTTTTTGAGTTTTAGAGCAAGTTTTGTGATGAAAGGACATGGTTCAGACCTGGAGTAAGGTAGGAGGAAGAATAAAAGTAGAAAAAATGAGAAAGGAGAAGGATAGACTTACTCGTTTAGGTCAAAAACACCTTAAGGTAGCTTTGTAAACCCTAAAATGGGTAGAACTAAGCTTTACTTGCTCCACTAAGAAGGTCGATCACCTTCTTCAACCTTGGGCACCTCTTTCCATAGACAAGCAAGGCAGAAGAACCTCTAGGTAGGGGAGAAGAGATAAGCAACTAAAGTTCTCATTTGGGGGATAAGGAAGGAGTATATAAAGTCTTATGGAGAAGGAAGAGAAGAAGCATGAGGTGTCCACGTAGCTCTCCATGTGTCCATGGTCTAGAGCTTCCATGGATGAGCAAGAAGTAGGTCCACCGGCTGTTAGGAAAATCTAGGCAATTGGTTGATGACCTCCCAGGTCCACCGCTAATTGTTGGCCCTCCCAAACCATCATTTGTTGAGGTTATATATCAAAAGGTCATGAGCCATGGTTCAACCATCCATTTTACGTGAATTGTTGGTCCAATGGGTTCAAGAACAAAACCATCAACCTCCTGACCATATACGGGTCACCACTAGTTTTTACTACCAGTTGGTGACCACCGGTTGTTCACCTAATAGAAGGAACTGTTGGTATGTATGCCCTGAGAGACAATCATGGGATGATTGGTCGGATACATTAAGATTGATTTGATAAACATCAAAGGCAAGCTTCCAATTCTTTCTGGTTCAGTCATATGAGTTAATGATAGAATAGATTGAATGTCTACAGAATGATAGTACTCAATGACGTATGCTTTCAAGTTGAGGACCTGAACGATAAGATCATATGGATGCTAAGAGTTTGTACATTCTTATTATGTCCCTAGTCGGATGTCATTGTGGAAGGTAGATAGACAACAATGACACACAAGACTAGATTGTGGTGTTGGTTGATGACAGAATCTCATTAGTCATGATATAGAGATATCAAACCAAACACATAGGTACTTGTTAGAGAACAAGTGTACCGGACAGACCCACCGTGAGTTTGACACATGGAACCATGAGATGGTAGTCACAGTCAGTACTCACAGTGATGGTGGTGATTGTGATTCTTAGACCTGAAATCACTGCACTCAACACATGTCGTTGGGCACACTTTGACATCATCAAACGCAGTCCTGAAATATGGGTTGTTATAAAGGTGATGATTGGGTGGCTTTGACACATGGGTCTTTTGAGGGGTGAGTGATAGATATGGGATTTGTCCCTCCTGAGGGAGTTTGATATCCATGGCCACTTGATGAGTGGGATTGAGATAGGTGTGTGCATGCATGTGTGAATTAGTATGTGATATTGATGCCATACATATCTCCTCCAATCTACTCTGAGATCAAGAAAGTGAATGAATGTTGATAGGATGAATGTTCCATGCCTTGAGTTCATTCGGGATATCAGTGACAAAGGAATTATACAGTCACTGTAACACCATTCATGGATTGTTGGGTTGAAAATTGTTCTCCAACTTTCCTTTTCACTTGGGTAGCACCGATGTGCGACTAGGCACCGCTCTTTGCTTGTGAAGTCATAAGTGTTATGGACTTTCACTGCCAACGTGAAATGGACCTATAGGGTCACACACATAGGATTTAACCAGGAAGAGGAGTTTATCCACAAACGATGTTTAGATTGATTAATAAAGGAGTTTAGTAGTTCAATTAAACACTCAATCAATTGATAGCTCAATATCATAGTGTTCAAGGTGTTGGACTGATTGATTAGAGTATCGGATTGATTGAAACTACAATTGACTGATTATGTGTAGTCTGCACTCCCAACCGATCGGCTCAGCTTGGTGAACCGATCAGATCATGAGATGAATCGATCGGCTCAGGATAGGGCGAGATGACCAGTTCAAGGGTTGAACCGATCGGCTCAACTCGTCCAAACGAGCAAGTTGGGAAAGTCAGGTCGGCAAGAAATTTGCTTTTGTTTCACCTGTCCAATTTGATTGGAACAAGGATTGGTATTTGGATCAATTCGAAACAAAAGAGGAAAAGTCAATTGGGAACTGATCAGGACCACGAACCTATAGGCTCATGCTTGAACCGATCGGCTCAGGTGTCCCAACCGATTGGTTCAGGTGTGAACCGATCGGCTCAGGTCCCCAACCGACCGTTTCATGCTTGAAACGATCAGTTCAGCTAGCGTAGTTGGTTGTTTTGTGGAAAATCTCAAACCCTTCTACTCCTGCTTTAGTCCTGCATTGCTCGGGGTAGAGAATCATGTCCCATGACCCTCCTATATATAGGGGTATTGGGGGCTTCTCAAAGCACAACTCAGAACACCAGTTGCTCTGCAAAGTTGTCGTTCTCTCTAGTTGTGGTAACCGAGAGAGTCCGAGCAAGTGCTATCTGATAAGGGAGGCACAACAAGGGAAAGACAGCTACAGAAAAGCGACCGGTGGAAGGAGAGTGTGTCGGTGACTAGTACACCGACAAGAGGGTGCGACTCCTTCCGATGTCTTGTGCGACAAGGCGATCAGAGTTCCAGGCGGTCTGTGTGGACTACTTCAGAGGCGGGAGACTTCTGCTGCTCGGAGGACAGCTATCAATCCCGACAGTCCCGGTGAGACCAGGAGCTGCACATACACTATCCAAGACCATAGGGGAAGACCGCGCAAGCCGTAAGGTAATGTCGCCGAGCAAGCCTCAGGACAAGGTATGTCTTTACAAACCATCCTTCCTATTGTATAGACGTTGACACGATTCCTTTATGCTGGGTTCGGGGAGAAGAATTTTTTTGTTTCTGTTTCCTTCTCTGTCTCCTTTAAAACCCAACAGGACCATCATTTGTTGGCCTTGTAGGTGGCTCATCCATGGGGAGTAAACCCTAGTTCAACCCTAGAAGAGCAATTCCACAAATCCAAGATGCAATTGAGCTCCCCATGGCTCAAAAAGATAAAGTATGATAAGAAAACAAATAAGGGACATAATACATGTTATCAGTTGCAAATAAAACCTCCCAACTAGGTAAATTGCAGAAAAGTGCCAAATGTACATGAAATTGCATAACTTGCACAAAGTGTGTCCAAATTGGGACAAACTTAAAACTTAATCTTGTAACGTGATATCAAAGCACCTAATATGATTTGATTAAGGTTTTAAACACCCAATTATGATAATTAAGCATATTCAATGAAAAATCATGGTTTGAGGTCTCACACATGCGGTCAATTGGAAGACTATATGTTGCCCTAAACAATATGAAGGTTTTGGTATCATCAACTTGAATACATGTGCCTTATGCCTCATCAATAAGATTATTGCAGCCATATGTCATAAGGAACAACACTTCTGGAGTGAGATTATGTATGATAAATTTTATAGGAAACAAAACCCATGGAATATTTTCTCTACCAAATTATTATTATCCCTTTGGAAGCACATGATTAAACACAACCATATCATTAGAAACATGATTCAGACACCACCACAACATAGACTTGACATTAGATTATTGTATGATCCAGGGTGGAATGGACGACCCCTGCTAACAAAATCCTTTTAGATTATCACACCCACATTCCCTATAAATATTGCACTATAGCTCAGACACTTCGACTCATTAATACCAACAAATGATTAAAAAAATTATATTAACACCTCACACATACAGACATATATGAACTAATTAGGGTGATGGAATATGACACAAATATACAGATCACATGGATTTGGGGAGATAATTACAAAGTTAAACAATCTTACACTTTCTTCATGTTCATAGGACGTATTTTCCCACATAAAATCATATCGAACATCCTATGCCCACCCAATATATTATGAATCATCTGGCATAACAAAAACTATAGTGATGAACAACAAAAAACATGGTTTTGAAGGACCATCTATATGTTTGATGTGTCATACACAAGGAGAATCCAACATACACCTATTCTTCATATGTCACATGACCAAATTTATATGGACACACTTCACCAATGCCACCATCATCAAAATAGCCACCAACTTAAACTTATAATACGTGCTCACAAAGAACATTATCCATCCACCAGGATCATACAATAGTAAAACTATCATAGTGGATATTGTATGGACTATATGGATGATGGAACAGTGAACACACTCATAATACACTGATTAACATTGTTAAATAAGAATATGATGAATTTTTGCATTATAGATGAAGCTAGTATTGGCCGTCTTCTGGTCATAAAACTACACCAAAAGGTAACAATAAAGGACATGGACCAGACATGGCAGTCATGAAGTAGATACTTGAGGAATCATGAGAAAACTTATGATCATATGTGATTTATCTTTATGTATGGTTTGGGGATGTGATTAGGAAACCCCACCCAATCACAAACTCTTTTCATTTACCGAACTCTCTCTAGATGATGATTGATGAGGTGACACTTTTGGTAATCTCCTCTATCACATGTGATTGAATGTACTTGTCATCTCCATGCAGTTGTACGAAGATTATATAATATATGGTTAAATGATTATAAAAAAATTGTCATTAAGCTTTACAAAGGGCCACTATGACATTGGTTCATAGTTTCACCTTCAGAGGGATTGTTGTCTCGTGACTGTCACAATAGACTTGGAGGTATGGTTTATGATGTGCACCCATAATTGGCTACCAACCTTTATAGGTGTAGTCTAGACAATCACACGATAATAATTTTTCATTCTTGTTTTTTAACTAACTATAGTATTTCAATTAATTAGTTAACAATACTTAGCACTCGCTTCTAATTTTATCTTTTTATAACTTTTTTTGAGATTTTAGAAACTACTACAATCTAAGATAGTATAGGTAGATAGGGGAATCTTCATATGCATCACAAATTTCATGGGATATGCCTTCAAGTGGTTGCACGACATCTTTGTGGATGATGATGATCAAAATAATACTACAACATATTGGTATGTACTCAAGATTAATCCTTGTCAGGTAATTGAAATGGAAGATATTTCTTAATCCATGTTAAGTATTATAAATTTATTATAGTAGATTTATAATTGTCATGATACCATTATTTTTGTAAAGAACATTTTATGATACCAAAATGGTTGTGATGCTACCACAAAAGGAACACAATGCTAGTAGGTTTGCATCTTCTTGAATCTACATGAAATCAATTATGGTAAGCTGGTGAAAAATCTTGTTAGCTTCAAATTTGCACAATGTCAATTTATATTTGGTGTCTAAGATTGTCTTTTTTGTAATAGTTTTCACGTGCTCATACTCAATATATTTGAGATGGTTAAATAATGGCTTTTGTATTTTTATACAGACAAGAAGAGGACGTCCATGTTGTTGGAAGGGTTGCATGTGTGGTACAAGAGACTTGAACTTATGTATTAATTTTATAGGGTGATGTTTTATGTATCAAATGACAATATTCAATAATATATTGTTTCCATTATATGTAATCCTTGTTAAATTGAGCTTTGTTTTTGTTATATCTATGAGGGGCAAGGTCAATGTTCCTCCATGTAATTCATATGCAACAGTAAATATAATTTTCATTTTTGTACAACATATTTATTATATTCACCACAATAATTTCAATTTCAATCAACATGTTTACCATGTATAATTTGATTTTTTTCTACCAATAAGGTTATATGTAGATCATTGTATACCTAGATATAGTAAAAAAAACTTAGATTTCATACTATGTTTCTTACCTTGATGACAATCAAGTATATATTTGTATTCTTAATGTTTTGGTATATAGTTCACACCATGACAACAAATGACTACGTCATTGGTTATAATATTTTATACCAATGAAATTTTAAATTGTTGTATAAGTTGCAATTTGGTTATTTTTGGCACCAATAGTCCCTATACCAGTGGCCGTGCAATTTGTTCTAGCTCCTCATACATGCTTTGTAGTGCACAATGAACTATGAGATCTTACTCAAAACACTTGTATCTACAACTAAAAGTGTTGGAAACCTCAACATATTGTTGGTAAATGCCTATTGTTGTCTTTAATTTAGCAATAATATTATTGTCTACTAGTCAATCCTACATCACACTGTTGGGCCCATACCAACATTCCTTTGACTTCTAGTATAAGGTCGTATCATTTTGGTGTACTGTTCAAATGAATCCATTAGAGATTGTAAGCTATAATGGTCATTCTATGGATTGAAGGAAGCATCTACAAGATAGAATATTTATTTTGATGAGATGGTCAATGAGTTTGATTTTATTAAAAATGAAGAGGAACCTTGTGTTTGTAAGAATTTCTGTGGGGCATAATTTTATTTCTCATATTATATGTGGGTCACATACTATTTATGGGAAATGACATACCTTATATAGATATATCTAGAAGGATTCACAACCTAAGATAATGCACATACATTGACAAAGTGTTGAAGAGGTTATACATGTAGGCTTTTAAGAGAGAAAATTTATGCATGTATCATGGGATAAGGCTCTCTAATCCTAGTATCCTATATCTTTGGAAGAGTGGGCATGCATAAGTAAGGTTTTATGCCTATGTAATTAGATATATCATGTAGTTAATGTTATGTACAGATGATGATGTCTTTTGTGCTTGAGCATGATCAGCAAATACTAGTTTGATCATTTTTAAGGTCACTACATTGTCATAAAGAATATCTTGAATACTAGAGAAGGATTAAGGATTATTTCTTGATATGAGGATATGATGAATAGCTAGTTGTAAATGCTTATATAAGGATGACATTTTCCAATCTGACAAGTATGACTATTGATCACAATCAAGATCCATGCATTATGTAAACAATAAAAATATATGTTGGAAGAGTTCCAAGCAAGGGACAATATATGATTGTATCAAAGAGGTCAAGTATATCACTACATCCAATGTAGCAAAGGAATTAGTATGGATCATTGAGTTTATTTGTGAATGTAGTGATTCTAACGACTAACGATGCAATAGAGTTGTAGTGTGTCAACACTATAGATATTTAATTAATTTAGGATCCCAGTTCACATCAACAATCCAAGAACACTCTAAAACATTATTATCTCATAATAAAGGCTATATAGTAAGAAGATGTAATGATTTTTAGAGTATTAACTAAAAGTAATGTTGATGACCCCTTTATGAAATCACTTTCACAGAACAAGCAAGATAGTTACCATAGATCACTTGGAATAAGATTCATGAGTGATTTTCTCTAATGCAAGTAAGAAATTGTTGGTTTCATGTCCTCAGAACCATCATATGATGACTGCAATGGGATATTTTATACATGATTTGATCAATTATAGAAGGTGTTTCTACCTATAATGTATGTTTCTATATTGAGATAGTGATTAAATACAATAATGTCCTAAGTGTTTTTTGGATCTATGACGTGGTTTGGGCTAAGAACCCAAAATTGAGATTATATGTATACCTTCATTAGTCATGTGTTTATATCCATAGTCAGATATCATAAATTATAATGCATTTTATAAGACAAAAATAATACATATGACTAGTATTTTTGGTCATTTATGACTACATCTCTTCAATTATGATATTGGATATCAAATCAGACACCCATAGGTACTTGTTCGAGAACAAGTTGAACTAGATAGACCCACATTGACAATGAAATATGGAAGCCACATCATGGTAGTCAGAGTTAGGTCTCAATGTTGCAGTAGTGATTGTGATTCTTAGACATGAAGTCATTACAATGACCACATTGTGTTATGTGTGCTTTGACACTACTGAACATGACTTCAAATAAGGGTTTTCATATAAGTAGTGATGGATGTATTATAACACATGGATATTTTGAGTGATGTAGATGAAATTTGTCCCTCCTATTGGAGTGATATCATGATCTCTTAATAAATGAGACTATGAAATGCATGTCCATGTTAATGTTTCTAGTTCAATAAACATAGATTAAAAACTAAGAGCATGAGTACCCCATGCCTCAAGTTCATTCTGGATATCAGTGACAAAGGGACAACACAATGATGATAACATTGGTAACTTATAGGTTTAAGTTGTTGTCCAACTTATTGCATCACTTGGGTAGAAATGATGGTATTTTTAGATATCGCTCATTAGTTGTGAGGTCTTTGACATCACTCCCAAAGTAATATAGAACCTACATGGTCACACACATTATAATGCTCATGTCACAAGAAGTTTGCAATATCATTAATAACTAGAACGGTTCTGAATACTGAATAGGATGAATACCAATTCAACTGATCAAATATATAATTTATTTGATAATATTAATGGTTGGTATATAAAATGAACAACTAATTTTCAAACAAATGAATGATTAACCAGTGGTTAAAGGGGGAAGTCGATCAACAAAATAAGTCAGTCGGTCAAATGGGTATTTTGAATTAAAAAACCTATGAATTCAATAAATTAATAGATAAGCAATCTATTTATGACTAAAATTAGATTCGTAAGTTATCAAATAGTCCAATTGATTGAAGAGACTCCCACATGATCAGATGGGGTACTTACTATCTAGGTATTTCCTATTTTTTGTTTGATTGGATATTGTAGTATGAAAGAATGATTTCGATGAAACCCAAACCCATGAATCACTATACATGAGTGGATGTCTAAGGGATGCGGCACAAAAGTTGCCCAAAATGTCTCCCTTTGAGATAGAGAAATAAATCCCAAGGACAATGTAACATCCATGACCTGGGTTATGCTTTAACCCTAGATGTTTTGTTTAAAAAAGATAATTATATTCTTATTTTTATCTTTTTAGAAGTAATTAAGGCTCAAGAGGAACTTATGTTTCAATTTTAGTCCTTTTTGAATAATGTTGAAAACAATGTTTTGCCTGTTTTGGACTAAAGTGCAAATTACCCAAGTTGAGGGGTTAACTTGCAAATGTTACATGATAAAATGTTCCTCAAGTGTTATAGCATCATAAGAATGAAAATGATGCAGAGGTATGGCTTGTGATAGCCTGAGCACCAAGAAAGAGCTTTTTAAGCAATGTTTGTGCATTAAAACCTATTTTTGGTGTAATGTGCAATTTACCCAAAACCTAGGGTTCGATATGAAAAATACCACTTCTAGAGGGTATATAATGTTTCTTGGTATCAATTAGAGATAAGAGAATCAGAGGAGTGTCTCATTTGAATCTCTTTGGAAGAGAGAGAATCTTGATATTAAAATAATCGAGATTTAAGCATAATTGAAACCCTAATTCAATTTAATGCAAAAATAAATATATTAATGGAAGTGACCTTCAACCAAAAATGAGATGGTTGAATTTGCATAAGTATGTACGTTCTTGTGCCTTGCAATGGCACCGAAATATCTAAAGTGAGTGGAGAGCCCACTCACATTAGTTAAAGAAAATGTAATATCCACACAATTTTGGATATTATTATTATATTGATTAAGGTGCTTAATATGTTTTCTTTAATTCATGGATAAAGAAGAGGATTTTGAAGGAGAGGATGATGGCTTCATATTCAAGGAAGTGAGGGGGATAATTGGCACCAATTTTGGAATTAAAGGATTTTATTAACACTTTCTCTCTCTTAAATTTCCCTTATATACACTCCATTTTTCCACCCACATGAAAGGTTTTTTTTTACTCTTCTTTCTTTCCTTGCTTTGGACGAACAAAAGAGAGCTTAGAAGCAACAGGAGGGCGTACCACAACCTGTAGGTAAGCTCCATAGTCATCTTCAACCTTGAATTCATGGTGGAAATCAAAATTCAACGCTTATTTTCTTGTTTTCTCCATTCAATCTTCAACCTTAGCCATTGTTTTCACTCAAAGACTTGAGGACGAACCTTGGGAAGTTTAGGAAGCTTCATTCACCATTGAGGGCATGAAGCTTGAAGCTTGGATTCAACTTTGAAGGATGGTTATATAACTTGAACCCTTAATTATCATTATTGATTTCATTTCTTCATCATGAGTTGATTCCTTTTTCATTCCCGATTTTTCCTTTTGATTAATTGTTGAAATCACCACAAAGATCATAGAAAAGTTCGAAGTTTTGTAGATTCAATATGATGATGTCATATTAGCACACACCTCAATAAAAATCATGGGCAAACGGTTTTGAGTTTTGATGACCAAACGGTCTCAAGACCATTTAGTGATCAAACGGTCTCAAGACTGTTTGAGGGCAAATGGTCTCAAGACCGTTTGAGGTCAAACGGTCTCAAGACCGTTTGGGGTCAATTGCTGATGTAGTTGGATGAAGATCCAATGGTTCAAAATTATCTAATTAAAGTGGTTATAGTTATTGATGATCCATTGATTGCAAACCCTAATCGATTGATTGAAGAAACCCTAATTGAATTGGATGAATTTCTTGGTTGATTAGTCCAAACGGTCTCAAGACTATTTGGAGGCAAACAGTCTCAATACCATTTGAGATCAAACGGTCTCAAGACCGTTTGGAGTTCAAGGGTTTTGATAGATAGTTGGAGATCCAAGGGTGGTAATTTGATGTATTCTCAATAGTCCAATTGATGATTGATTCAATGAAGCAAACCCTAGATTGATTGAAGTTAAAACCCTAATTTAGGGTTAAACAGTTTCAATCTAAAATGACCAAATGATCTTAGACCATTTGAGGACCATTTGGTTTCAAACTATTTGAGGATCAAACGGTCTCAAACCATTTGGAGTTTAATAATATTTAAATCAAACGGTTTCAAAACCGATTTAAGGAATTAGGGCAAGATCGTTTGAAGAATTGTGATCAATACTGTTTAAGGTTGTTGGCTAATTGGACATCTATAAATCCCTTTGTTTTGATTATGACAAACATTTCATTCTTATTAATCTAACGAGCTACTTGAGTGTGCAGGACTAAGATGGATGGCAAAGCAACTAGGGAAAATCCCCAAGCTAAAATGTTTATATTTTCATGCAATGTAATCATTGTTGTAAAAACTTGTACAAATATATAATGTACAAGTACTTAGAATTGCATGTAAATCAAGCATTAGATTTTCCCTAGCCAAACACCATAGTTAGACACGTCATCCCATTTAATTAGGATCACCTTTGCACACTCACACATAAAATTAGTGCCTAAATTGAAACCTTGAAACAGGATCATTCTCGGTCGACAAACTCCTCGACCGAGACACTCTCGGTCGACAATCTTCTCGATCGAGAAAGATCCAAAGTAGCCGTTAGACACAACAGACAAGTTAGTTGGCAGTTGAAGAAAGACGTTGTAAATCACTTGTTCCAGAGAGCCTGTCGGTCGACAAAAGTTCGACCGAGTAGGTGTCTCGGTCGACCATTTGTCGACCGAGATGGTCTCTGACAGCAACTGCAGAATAAAGTAATTAGCCGTTGTTAAAGCAACAACTTTGTACCTAACGGCTAGTTAAGCACTTAGAAACCCCTAGAAGTTGTCTAGAACGTCCTTAAGCATACTTAGGCCATTCCTATAAATAGGACAAGCCATAGGACACTAGAATTCACTTGTTACACTTGAGAATACACTTGAGCATACTTGAGCAATCTATTGCAAGCAATTTGAGCACTGTGATCTTTGGCATACTTTCTCCTTAGCTCAATTTCGTGTCCTATAGGCTAGATTCTCCTACCCACAGCAATCACAAGTTCACACACTTGGCTAGGAGATCTATACGCTTGATCTAGGCATATCAAGCCTTGGGCTTAAAGGATAAGTTGTAATTTCCTTTTTCTTTCTTGTTCCTTTTTATCTTTTGTACTCTCCTTGCTACTCCTAGGGTTGGAGGCTGCGGATTGGAGAGGGTTGACTTCTCAGGTGGAGAAGGGGACTTCAAGCTACTTCAAGAAGGCTATCGCAAGGGAAGCTACTTCAGAAGGCTGGTGCAACGGGAGTTGGTGCATCTACTTCAAGGGAAGGCTGCTTCAAGGTTGGCGATTACTTCTAGGTGAAGGCTGCTTGAAGGGTTTGGGAAAAGAGATTGTATTTTATGTAAATTCCTTGAGAGGTAATAAAATAAATTTCTTTTCAAATCCCGGTTGGGTAAGCAACCGGGTAGTGGACTGACGGCTATAGTATTTGCTATAGTTGGAACCACTCTAAACCTTGTGTCTCCTTGTCCAATATTTTCATTGTGGTTGTTTGAGTTAAATAATAGTTAAATTTTCTATAAAACTCTATTCACCCCCCCCCTCTAGTAGTTTTCAATTGGTATCAGAGCAAGGCTTCAAGGAACCCTAACAAGGTCTTGAAGAAATGGGTGATGGAATGCTCAACAACCTCAACATTGAAGGGACTCTTGTTGCTAGGCCGCCGGCATTCGATGGAACAAACTACCAATACTGGAAGAGAAGGATGCAGTTCTACTTCCAAGGCATCAACTGGGATCTATGGAGAATGGTATCTACTCCTTATGAATTCCCTCAAAATGACTTTGCGGAATGGGATGCAAACACGGTAAAACAGGCCCAAATGAACGCAAAAGCTGTAAGCATTTTATATTGTTCTATTTCTGTAGGAGAATTTAATAGAATATCAAATTGTGATACAGCGTATGATATTTGGCATAGATTGTCCATCACTTATGAGGGTACAGCCCAAGTCAAAAATTCCAAAATTAGTCTGCTTAAAACAAAGCTTGAACATTTTCGTATGGATCCAAATGAATCTATTAGTGAAATGTATTCAAAATTCTCTACTATTGTTAATGGTTTAAGTGCCTTAGGAAAACCTGTCCTTGAGGAAGATCAGGTGTCAAAAATTCTTCGATCACTTCCTCCAAAGTACAAGCCAAAGGTGACAGCCATTGCAGAAGCAAACGACCTCACTCGCCTCAAAATGGAACAACTCATTGGTAATTTAGAAGCTCATGAAGCAGATCTAGAAGAGGAAGAAAGAAGAGAACGTGAACACCAAAGTGGGAAGAAGAAGGATGTGGCTCTCAAAGCCTCAAAAGTCGTCACACAAGAAAGTGAGGAGTCAAGTGAAGAAGAAGAAGAAGCCTTAATCGTCAACGGTAAGAAGTACAAAAGGTTTAAATCTAACAAAATTTCTAGTTCCTCTACTCCCAGGTGCTTTGAATGTGGGAAGAAAGGGCATTTCAAAAATGAATGTCCCAAAGCAAAGAAGGGAAAGAAAAGCTCACATAAAAAGAAAGGAAAAAAAGCCTATAAAGCTGCCTGGGATGAGTCAAGTGACAGTGAAAGCGGAGAAGAGGTGGAATGTCTAATGGCAAGAGAAGAAAATGAAGACTCTCAAGAGGTAAGCCTAGTTGATCTTCCTAAAGAAGAGTTAATTACTAGTTTACAAGAAACTCATGATAAGTATGTTGATGCCAAGAAGAAACTAAAGAAGGCTATAAAATCAAATAATGAGCTCATTGCCAAATTAGATGAACTTTCTTATGAAAAGAACAACATTGATCTTGAAAATGTATCTTTAAAAACATCTTTAGATGATTGCACTAGAAAGCTACTCAATTTGGAAACCAATGTTGATCTTCTATCAAAAGAAAAGACTGATTTGCTAGCTAAAATACAAGATTATCAAACTCAACCTATCTTGTGCAACCATTCGGACTATGATAATATTGTAAAAAGAAAAGGATTCATTGTTTTCTGATTTAGACCAAGCAAGAAAAGATATACATAAGAAGATGAATGACATTGCTACATTGCAAAGAGAACTTTATAAGTTAAGAAGAAAAGATATTCTTGATAACATATTGAGAGATGGTACTGTCTTCAATGGAAGAAAAGGTTTGGGATATGTTCCAAAGAAAAACCAACCCAAAAAGACCCAAACTATGTTTGTACCCAAGAACACAATGACTAGAAAGAGAAATGAAATTGACTCTATTACTTGTCATTTCTGCTTACGTCTTGGACATTATTGTTTTTCATGCCCCTACAAGACTAAGGAGTCCGACTTAGTTTGGATCCCAAAACCCCAAACTTAGAAGAATGGAATGTAGTTGAGATATGACCAAATGCTTAATTTTGCTATTTATATTGTCTTATCTCAACAAAAGGTGCTATGCTTATTGTTATTATTTTTTTCTGCATTGCTGAAACAGAAACTCTGTCGGTCGAAGTATTGTCGACCGAGCTCTGGGTCGGTCGAAGTATTGTCGACCGACTGGATGTCTTTAACAAATCAAAAATTTACAGCACCTATTTCGGTCGAAAACTGGTCAACCGAGAAATTTTCTGTGTTTTTGCTTGTGATACAGTAACCTGCTCGATCGACAAATTGTCGACCGAGACAAATATCGGTCGAACAATTGTCGACCGACTGGTTCTCTGTATCAGAACTTTTATATACATAAGCACTTAAAAAGTTTCTAACCATATCGGACCATCACATGGGTACCAAAATCTACATTCTAATGCAGGAATGGGTAGTTGATAGTGGTTGCTCCAAACATATGACCGGGAACAAGGACGCATTTCAAACTTTTGAAGAAAAGAAAAATGGAACGGTCACCTTTGGAGACAATGGTAAGGGCAAAATCGTTGGAATAGGTAATGTTGGAACAAATCTCGAAATTAAAAATGTTCTACTTGTTGATGGATTGCATCATAATTTAATAAGTGTAAGTCAACTATGTGATAGTGGTTATGATGTGTTATTTAACAAAACCTGCTGCAAATTATTGATAGAAAACACTACAAATGTCGTTTATGAAGGAAATAGAGTTGGAAATCTTTATATCCTTAAACCAAACTCTATGAAATCAGTAGTAGGTAAATGCTTGCTTGCAAATGAAAATACCTTACAACTATAGCATAAAAAGCTGGGACATGCTAGTTCACATGCTATTAAAAAGTTAGTGAAATATGATCTTGTTCGTGGATTACCTGCTTTGTCTTTTGATCAAGTTGAAAACTGTGAACCCTGCACAATGGGAAAGCAAACCAAAACATCTTTTAAATCAAAACATGTACTTAGCACCAGTAGCTCCTTAGAATTAATTCATATGGACTTATTTGGACCAATGAGGACACAATCTATTGGTGGCAAACGATACTGTTTTGTTATTGTAGATGACTATAGTAGATATACATGGGTACATTTTATTGCAACTAAAGATGATACTATTCATGTCTTTATGCAATTTTGTTCCAAGATTGAAAATCTTTTACAACATAAAATATGTACCATTAGAAGTGATCGTGGTGGCGAATTTGAGAATCATACATTTGAAACCTTTTGTACATCTCAAGGGTATACTCATAATTTTTCTGCTCCACGTACCCCACAACAAAATGGTATAGTTGAACGGAAAAATCGATCCCTACAGGAAATGGCTAGGACCATGATGCTTGAACACAACACACCTAAAACCTTTTGGGCTGAAGCTGTAAACACTGCTTGTTATGTGCTTAATAGAGTAACTGTTCACTCTCATTTGAAGACAACTCCATATGAAATATTACACTCTAGGAAACCTAGAGTTGACTACTTTCATACTTTTGGCTCCACATGCTACATTTTAAATACCAAAGATGATAGAGATAAGTTTGATTCTAAATCACACAAAGCATTCTTCTTGGGATATTCCACTTCTAGAAAAGCCTTTAGAGTATATAACACTATCTCTAGAAAAGTTGAGGAATCCATTCATGTTTCTTTTCATGAAGAATCGAAGTCTGAAAATCTAGATATCATTGATCTCACTAATCAATTCGAAAATATAACCATTTCCAATGATAGTGAGAAAATTCCTATATCCGATCCCCAAGTTGAAACACAACCTACACCTAGGCTTATCAAGGATCATCCCCAAGAACTAATTATTGGAGATCCAAATGATAAAGTCAAAACTCGGTCTTCCTTCAAAGATGTTGCAAACATGGCTTTTGTTTCTATCATTGAACCTAAGAAGATATCCGAAGCTCTTAAGGATGATTACTGGATAATAGCCATGCAAGAGGAGTTAAATCAATTCACTAAAAATGATGTATGGGATTTAGTTCCTAAACCACAAGATAAAACTATCATAGGAACTAAATGGGTGTTTAGGAATAAGCTCAATGAGGCAGGAGAAGTCATAAGGAATAAAGCTCGGTTAGTAGCACAAGGATATAATCAACAAGAAGGCATAGATTTTGATGAAACATATGCACCCGTAGCCAGACTTGAAGCTATTAGGATGTTACTAGCTATTGCTGCCCATAAAAATATTAAGCTATATCAAATGGATGTCAAAAGTGCATTTCTAAATGGCATCATACACGAAGAAGTTTATGTTGCTCAACCACCTGGCTTTGAAATTCCAGAAAAAGGTGACCATGTTTATAAACTTAAAAAGGCACTTTATGGTCTAAAACAAGTACCTAGGAATTGGTATGAACGACTCAAGACATATCTTTTTGATAATGGTTTTTCTATTAGAAATTCAGATTCTACTTTATTTTTCAAAACATATGCATCTGATTTCCTAGTTGTGCAAATATATGTTGATGACATTATTTTTGGAGCTTCTAATAATTCATTATGCACACAATTCAGTGACATTATGCAAAAAGAATTTGAAATGAGCCTCATGGGTGAACTAACATTCTTTCTTGGTTTTCAAATTAAGCAAACACCTGCAGGAATTTTCATAAGCCAAGAAAAATATACTAAAGAACTTTTAAAACGTTTTGGGATGGATCAATGCAAACATGCTACTACTCCTATGGCTACCTCTATCAAAATTGATAAGGATGAAAATGGGGAACCTATTGATGATTCCTTATATAGAGCCATGATTGGTAGTTTGCTATACTTAACTGCTTCTCGACCGGACATTATGTTTTCCGTTGGTCTTTGTGCTCGATTTCAATCCCAACCTATGCAATCTCATTTTCTAGCGGTTAAACGAATTCTTCGATATCTAGCTGGTACTACTTGTTTTGGTTTATGGTATCCAAAAGGACAATCCTTGGATTTTAAAGCATATACTGATGCGGATTATGCTGGTTGTCGACTTGATTGCAAAAGTACTAGTGGTGGCTGTTTCTTATTAGGGAGAGCCTTAGTATCTTGGTTTAGCAAGAAACAAAATACGGTTGCCCTATCTACAACTGAAGCTGAATATATGGCAGCCGGGTCTTGTTGTGCTCAAGTGCTTTATATGCAACAGGTATTACGCGATTATGGTTTTAATCTTTCATCTACACCTATTTTTTGTGACAACACGAGCGCCATAAACTTAGCACACAATCCTATTTTACACAGGCGGGCAAAACACATTGAAATCCGTCATCACTTCTTAAGGGATCACATCTCAAAGAATCATGTTTCCCTTCATCATGTTGATACGGAAAATCAATTGGCTGATATTTTTACAAAACCGCTTCCACTAGATCAATTCAACAACATTAGGAAGCAACTGCTTATTACTCCTTTGGAAGATGTTTTCTTTGATATCTGCGGTTCTTAACACGAATACGTTTACTTATTTTGGCTTTTCAATGGACATCTTTTTCATTAGATTTGACGGGTTATCTAATTAAGGGGGAGTTTTTATTAGAACGGTTATCTTTTTGAAATGACAAAGGGGGAGAGATAAATAAAACTATAACTTAATATCTATGAAAAACTCAATCAATGAGTTTCATAAATATACTCTTGGCTTTACATTGAAATTTGCTATATTCCCAAATGAACTGGATTTCATGTTTCATAATTCATTGGGAATAATAAGCACACATTTTATAAACAAGAGGAAAAGCTACATAAGGTAATCTAAAGGTATGAAACTCATATGTTTTATATTTCCTTTAGTTATATTTTGGAAATGTTTGTCATCTTCAAAAAGGGGGAGATTGTTGGCTAATTGGACATCTATAAATCCCTTTGTTTTGATTATGACAAACATTTCATTCTTATTAATCTAACGAGCTACTTGAGTGTGCAGGACTAAGATGGATGGCAAAGCAACTAGGGAAAATCCCCAAGATAAAATGTTTATATTTTCATGCAATGTAATCATTGTTGTAAAAACTTGTACAAATATATAATGTACAAGTACTTAGAATTGCATGTAAATCAAGCATTAGATTTTCCCTAGCCAAACACCATAGTTAGACACGTCATCCCATTTAATTAGGATCACCTTTGCACACTCACACATAAAATTAGTGCCTAAATTGAAACCTTGAAACAGGATCATTCTCGGTCGACAAACTCCTCGACCGAGACACTCTCGGTCGACAATCTTCTCGACCGAGAAAGATCCAAAGTAGCCGTTAGACACAACAGACAAGTTAGTTGGCAGTTGAAGAAAGACGTTGCAAATCACTTGTTCCAGAGAGCCTGTCGGTCGACAAAAGTTCGACCGAGTAGGTGTCTCGGTCGACCATTTGTCAACCGAGATGGTCTCTGACAGCAACTGCAAAATAAAGTAATTAGCCGTTGTTAAAGCAACAACTTTGTACCTAACGGCTAGTTAAGCACTTAGAAACCCCTAGAAGTTGTCTAGAACGTCCTTAAGCATACTTAGGCCATTCCTATAAATAGGACAAGCCATAGGACACTAGAATTCACTTGTTACACTTGAGAATACACTTGAGCATACTTGAGCAATCTATTGCAAGCAATTTGAGCACTGTGATCTTTGGCATACTTTCTCCTTAGCTCAATTTCGTGTCCTATAGGCTAGATTCTCCTACCCACAGCAATCACAAGTTCACACACTTGGCTAGGAGATCTATACGCTTGATCTAGGCATATCAAGCCTTGGGCTTAAAGGATAAGTTGTAATTTCCTTTTTCTTTCTTGTTCCTTTTTATCTTTTGTACTCTCCTTGCTACTCCTAGGGTTGGAGGCTGCGGATTGGAGAGGGTTGACTTCTCAGGTGGAGAAGGGGACTTCAAGCTACTTCAAGAAGGCTATCGCAAGGGAAGCTACTTCAGAAGGCTGGTGCAACGGGAGTTGGTGCATCTACTTCAAGGGAAGGCTGCTTCAAGGTTGGCGATTACTTCTAGGTGAAGGATGCTTGAAGGGTTTGGGAAAAGAGATTGTATTTTATGTAAATTCCTTGAGAGGTAATAAAATAAATTTCTTTTCAAATCCCGGTTGGGTAAGCAACCGGGTAGTGGACTGACGGCTATAGTATTTGCTATAGTTGGAACCACTCTAAACCTTGTGTCTCCTTGTCCAATATTTTCATTGTGGTTGTTTGAGTTAAATAATAGTTAAATTTTCTATAAATCTCTATTCACCCCCCCTCTAATAGTTTTCAAAGGTGTAATGATCTTAAGACCGTTTATGGATTATGAAATCAAGACCATTTGGAGGTCAAAGCACCTCAAGACCGTTTGGAGGTATAAAAGGTTCAAGACCGTTTAAAGGGTTGATTGAACCAAGACCGTTTGAAGGTCTAATTGATTCAAGACCGTTTGAAGGGTCGATTGAACCAAGAGCGTTTGAAGGTCTAATTGATTCAAGACCGTTTGAAGGGTTGATTGGTTCAAGACTGTTTGAAGGTATAATTGATTCAATCCATGTGAGTACTAATAACCCCATAGATAGTTGAAGAGTTTATCAAAGATGACTTCAATGGGAATACCTCTAAAGTACCTTGGTGATTAGTATAATTGGAGTAATTATCAATTGATGCTTATGAAAGTTATTAATTCAATGCACTATGATAAGCATAGGTGCATGGACTTGGTGAAAGGTTAAGTCAATTGAATAATGTATGATGGTGACGTATGTTCCTAGTACATGGAATAATGTTAAGAAGGATTCAATACATAGATAATGTGATGTGCTCCAAGATATGTGGAAGTACTGATATAGGGATTGGATTAGTGAGGTAATCATAAATCCCTAATCAATTGGGAATGGAAACCCTAATCAATAAGGGAAGTTGCAATACATAAAGTTAATTAGATATTTATGAAGGTATTATGTAATTTTAGACATATGGAACAATGTGCTAGGTTTTGGATATTAATTATAATAACAATGCATTCTCCAAGATGCATGGAGTCTTGAATTAGGGTATTGATCTTGGACAATGTGATCATGAAACCCTAATTAAGAAAGATGAGAAACCCTAATATAGGGTGATGTTATGTAAGGTTATATGAATCCCTAATTTGGGGAAAAGTTATAAGAAACCTTAATTCAAGATAATGATGTGTGAAACCCTAATGTAGTCATGTGATGTGAAACCCTAATCTAGGGTGATTCCATGTAAAACCCTAATCTAGGGTGATGCCATGTGAAACCCTAATCTAGGGTGATGCCATGTGAGACCTTAATGCAGTGCTGTGATGTGAAATTTTAATCTAGGGTAATGTTATGTAATGCTATATGAAACCCTACCCTAATATAGGGTGAAGTTATGTGAAACCCTGATTTTGGGTTATAATGTAGGAAACCCAAATCTTGGGCAACATGATGATAAACCATAACCCTAATTTTGGGTAATGGGATGAGTATCCCTAATTGACAGGAACTTGGAAACCCTAACTCTAATGTGGGAATAGTGATGCTACCATTACGTTGCATGGTGCTGATATGTAATTGATATAACTATTGTCATGTGTACTAACCATGTAGGTATCATGAGATGTTGGGCATAGCCAGGTATGAGCTATGATGTTTTATTATTGAAATTGTTTTATGGGGCTTGTGAGCCATAATATGTTTTGTTTCCTAGTAAGAGGTAATAAGAAATTAAATGGACTAAAGAGCCATGTGAGATGCTTGTGTAGTAAGTATCATGTTTATCTTGGTCAGATGACCTGAAGGTATTATTCACTTGATGAGTGGTAATAAGTCTTCTTTAATGAACTGAGGGTTTGAATACCCATATTCCATAATTATGATGATGAGATGCTAAAGGATGAGAATGCCCCTGATGTGACAAGGGATTGAGATCCCAATGTTTTATAAATCTTTGAAAAGTACTTGATAGAAGTATTACCCATTCTTTGTAGCATTTGTTATAATAATTAATGTTTTGAAAACTTGACTGATGCTAAAAGAATATGGTAATGTACTTAATTAATTAAGTGAAATCTTATCATGTAGAGCCCTGTCCATAGATCCATCATCGTCAGTAGTTGGTGATGGTGAAATAGGTTTTCCTATGAGATCTCCTGGAGGGCATACTATTGAGTATGTGGGGGTTATGGGTGTGAATATCCTTACACCCTAATGGAGGAATTGATGTGAGATAAACATTAAAACTCTCAATCCTTCATTATATATGTCGGGATGGATGTATCACTAATCTCCCGATGCCGGGATGGATGTATCACGAATCTCCCGATAATGTTAATGTCGGATCGATGTGAGATAAACATGAAATCTCTTGATTGCGAAGACAATACAACCACCACTGTAACTCTTTAGCGAAGTTGCCAGTATACCCTGGAAAGCTATTTAGCAGAGACACAAGATGTCCTACATTTTGTCCTCATACTGACTGAGGAGGATGAGGTCATGGGAACTCGGCCCTTCCTTGACCTATGTATGGTACCGATTACAATTTCGCAATGGTCGGTTGGAGTATGAGCGGTATACCTCATCTCCTCAGGGCTTAAGTATGATTGTAAAATGTAATTAGCTGTGTAGCGTATTTACTTAAGGTTGAAATACGAGAATCATTGGTTGATGTTACCTTACTTAGCATATCCTAGATGGATAAATGTTATATATACTCTTAAATTCCGTATTGGATAAGTGACATGCTGCTTTATTAAGACATAGCTGAAATGCTTCGAATAAGATTATTGCTCTAATCTAATTAGACATTGATTTATCTGTTATTGAATATATATGATTCTTATGCTCAGTTTTATTCTATTAATTTGAAATAATAATATTTCTGGCGGAGAGTTATATCTCTTGCTGAGACAATTTCAATTGTCTCACCCCCGTGGGATCCAACTTTATAGGTAGACGCAGAAGAAGAAGTAGAAACCCTATAGCAAGGGAAGAGCAGCAGTAGCAACAGGGGCAGTAGTGACATTCCAGGTGGAGGCACTGGCTATCATATTTTGTATAGAGAGTCCTATGTGTCGTCTATGTACTCTTAGGTCCTCAGAGTTTGTAGCTAGTACTTTTTATGAATGAATATGAGATTTTGGCTTGATTCCTCGAGGTTCTTATGATGCCTATGTATAGTTTTAACAGGGTAGTTGATGCTTGTAATCCTCAAGAAGGAATGGTACAAGATGTGTACTTATGAACCAATATGTAAATGTAATACTTTGGTTCTTGTTAAAAGAGTTTTTCCGTGATCGGATATCTTTGTAAATGGTTTTAAATTTTTGTGATTTTCGGTAATCCGTTGTTAATGATCGCTTCTGCTTAGTTAATGACATTTTGTTTGAACGCTTCGTCACAGACAACACCACACAATATCAGGAGGAAGGGAGATAGCCATGATAGCATCTCAACATATCTAATCCATTTCTTCTGAGAGGCTAAGGAGGATCCCTAAGAGTTCGCTTCATCTACATGGATGGCATAGAGGCCAAGGTATGTGTGAGGAAGCTTCACGGACAAGTTCCATCACCAATAAGGAGGGATCTCTCTCTCTTTACTACCGCTATAAGAATAACTATATCATGGTACCACATTGACATTAAATTGATCCAGAAACACAAGATCTACATCAGCATATACTTTATTTTTTGCTGGAAAGAAATAGTTCACTAAGGTATAATATATACTCCTCCTGTATTTATTATACTATTTTGTGGTTATGACAGGTCCCTTGGTTTAAGGTTTATCAAGAATTTTTTTTTGTTATGTTGTGTCCCCTTTTACAAACCCTACATCATGCAACTCGTCGTCTATTCCTTAGGGTTTAGCAAACAAACCTAAGACAAAGATAACTTAGCACATGTCCTCCACTAGGTGAGGTAGGATATTATAGCATATCTACATTCTAATTCCCAAACCTTGATTTTATGTTGTGGTTTTCATCATTTCTCTTTTATCACATCTCATAGCATAGCACTAATTTTTGCTTTTTCTCATTTTTAGGATTGGGGCCCTTTATACAACATGTGGGTCCCCTTAATCATTTCATATCAATCATGGTTATGTAGATTCTCTCCTACTTTTGTGGGTACCCCTAACTCCCCCATGGGTTAGATCTCAGGACCTAATCCACCTTCAAGTGTTCTTCTCATGCATTACAAATCATTACATGAAAGGCATGTTTCCCCTTTCCAACACATGTGTATGCGACTCTACAAGTGTTTAGGGAACATATCTTAGATTACAATCACACTCATCTTATTTACAAACTATTTAAAATATTAGTGTGATTCCCATGAATTGTAAATAGTATTAGTTTTCGAATTTCCATCGAGTAATAGAAACATGTATGAGGAAATAACATGTGGTGTGTGATTAGAGAAAACAATGCTAGTTTCAAGCTAAATATAACTTAATCCAACTCTGTATGTAATTTAATTGAATAATGTTCTATTTCTCACATTTCTTCACAATTTCTCATCTGAATAAATCACATGTATTTTTCATTAGTTTTCATCAATCAGGAAAATATCAATATTTAATATATAAACAAAGTCAATATGCATGGATAAATAGTACATAACCTTGTTCATGTATTCATTATTATTTATATCACTATGAACTACATCAAGCATAATATCTTCATTATATCCATTTATTCTTTTTTAATCTAATATTCACCAATTCTCATGAATTCATTTTAGGGAATGGGAAGTAGTACGTAGTCATTCTTAAATAAAATTATATACAACATCTTATCATTAGGAAACTTCTAAACTTTTGTTCTCCGTTCCCCTTGGGAAAAAATCGCTTCAAATTCACCAACTTGGAGTAAATTCCACCATTGGAAATTCCAACTTGACTAGACAAAGGGTTTCGAGAAGAGGAAGATCATGAAATAATTTCTCCACTTCATACGATGATGACCTGAAGGGTATCAGAGAAATGCCAATATAAGAAAAGAAGGAAACAACACAATCTTGTGATTAGCAACTCTAAACATCCCTATAGATGATCCTAAGTTCAAATCTCCTTAAATAGAGCTTAATCTAAGGATTTTTTTTGTGGAAGAGGGTGAATAATGGTAGGAAAATGTGTAGAAGACATTATTGACTTGAGAGTAGTTAAAGTTGTGTATTGTGCTTGTGTGTGCATGTTCTGTGTTTGTACTTCAAGTTATATTTCTATTGCCAATTCTATTATATGAGAAGGCCAATTGACTTTGCAACGGGTTGAAATAACTTCTTTGTCTCTACTAACTTAGGTTGGTCAATACCAAAAAATAGGGTTGATGTCCCCAAAGGAATGTTTAACTTTTAGTATATATATTCAGTCAACTATTTGTCCCTAAGTAAACCACAACTTGGTCAACCTTTGACCATTGACCACCAACAATACTGACCTTTGTAAAGGCTAGTCAATTTTGATCTATATTTGCATAGTCAACAACAACCTCCCAAAACACCCCCTTCATGGTCCCAAAGTTTTTTACAACCCTCAATTTTGTGCCTTCTGGTAAATGCAATATACTTTTTTCATACTTGGTAAGGTAAACCAAAAAAATTCATTCTCATTTTCCTTTTATTCGTCATATAAAACCAAATTTTTATAGTCCATTAGGGTTGTAAATGGGTAGGGTGGGGTAGGGTAAAGGTTTGACCTTACCATTACTCAAATCAAAACTAGGGGTGATGGGTAGGGTAATTACCCTTTCATTAAAAACCATTACCTACCCTTACCTGCACCCATTTTCCCACACATAAATAGGTAGTGTAAGGGTGAAATAGGTAGAGCAACCTGAAGATAACTATTAGTATTTTCAGTGATTATTTCATTTGATATTTCCTACATCAGACATAATATAATTGGAAAATTAATATTAGACAATAGTAACAACCATGTATTTGGTAATATACACCAAGGACTAACCTTTTTTTTCTATTATCCTTTTCTCCATAATACATGATTATAAAAAGTGAGACATGATACCATTTGTGTAATAAAATTTCTCAAAGAAAACAATATTACAAAATGAAAAGTAGTAGTGAGGCACATTGGTATTTTTGCAGTCATTAAGAAATGTAATAGACTCTGAAATTATAAATCAACCTTGTACTATTGGGTAGAAGGGTGAAGTAGGTAGGGTGATGCTTCTCCCTTTATCCTACCCTATTTAGATGTGGGTAAAGGGTAAACATGTGATGGGTAAAATATATGCTTACCCTTACCCTACCCTATAGGGTATGGGTAGTGGGTAAATCGGTAATACCCTACCCATTTACAGTCGTATACTCCACCACTTACCCACAAATAATATTGTTAAATATATTAACTCAAAATTTATTGTTATATTGATATGCATATTATCATTAACAAAAAATGATAAAAGTAGTTTTTCTTTATATAAATACTTGTTATAGAAAAATCTATTACATTAGGGTTTCAATATCAAGATGCATTGATATAATTCATATTACACAAACATTAGAGTAACATATTACCATAAAAAAGAAAATAAAGTGCTTATAGGAAAAATTTTGTAGTAAATAAAGGTTTTACTTTAACTGGGGAACATATCATTTGAAATGCCCCATCCCCTAAAGGCTTCATTCTCAAAATTCAAAACCACTCAAGGATGAGTTCATCGCATATCATCCTAACTCCCACTTGGCTTCTTAAACCCTTTGGTGCCTCCATAAGTCCTTAACAATCATACTCTCATCTTTAACTTTTACATTTTATGATCCATTTGTAGTGGCCCTTGTTCATATATAAAATCTTCTATTATATGTATATATGTTGGTTGTAAGACTTACTTTCTGTCTGGATGACATGTCTTTAGATATATGTTGATTATAACAATGGTATAAAATTTACTAAAAAGGATACTCTTTTGACTCTTTTTAATATTGAGTAAGGCCCCATGAATCTGAGACTCAACTTTCCCTTCTTTCTAACAACATTCCCTTATTGGGTGATATATCCAAGAACACAAGATCTTACACTTCAAGCATCAAATGGATACGCCTTTTGTGACCATAAATTTTTTGCATGTCTTGTGTAACCTTAAGTTGTTTAGTATTCATTGTAATCTATTGAGTGGTGTATTACAATATTATAGGAACTAGAAACTATTTTTTCATGCATTATGACAATGTAAGGATGATTTATACTTCCTATCACAAATTGCTTCATATGGTGACATTCCTAAACTTGAATGGTGAATACTATAATATTTAGATTGAATAAACCTTAGGGGGCATCCCAACTTCTAGTATATTGAAGAATAGGTGCTTTGAGAAAGTTTCATAATGTATGTAGTGTTCTGTTTTACTACCCATCTTTCTTTGGGTGAAAGACAATAGTGAAATTCATCTTGTTACCCATAGAACCACAAAGTATGTCCCTAAATCTAGATGTGAAGTAGGGGTCCAAAGTATTATATAATGAATAAAGGAACACCATGTAATTTTTACATAATAATGAGTTTTATTAATTTTAAATATGTCTCAACTTGTTCTCCCCATTGGTAAATGGGATCTAATTGCTAAGATCATCTCCTATCCCAAACTTTCATTTCATGGTACAAGACCTATTCATTTTTAACCATTTATATCTATTTAAAAGGGATTTGATTTGAATTAAACTAAAGAACTAAATATCAAGATAACCACCAAACTAACCAATCACTTAAAACTGATTATAAAGTTTAGGAGATAGATCTTGGACTTAGGGTTTTTACAACATGTGTTATCATATCAAACGACTACAATTAAATCAAATGCAAGAGTAACATAGTAGGATGCAATTGTAAACTATTATCCCTTCTAGTAATTGTGGAAATAACTAAATACCCCATTACCACTTATGTGACTAAGCAAGAATTATATCTAATATCATGCCTTCCAACTTAATTCAATAACTTCTTTTAATTTAATTACCCATACATGGTGTACTTTCCATATTCCTAATTGATCAATGCACACTCATCCTAGGTTTAGTTGTATATTTAGCATAGCTTTTCATATAGATAGTGCACTTTACTTTGGGTTGAGTACAAACTAGTTTTTTCTAGATTTGTGTTATTGTGTTTCATTTGGAGGAAGTTACTAATTATTCATGAAAGGTTAAGGAACTACATTAACATATTCATTGTCATAATCATCTCACTTCACTACACACAACTACATTATCCATGCATAGAAAGGGACTTTATCTTGACATTGGTCAAGTTTTTGCAATGCTTGATATAAATCATCGATCAATGTGCAACATTCATTGATGAGAAATGTAGATCAATGTGCAATATCAACTACTATAATGTGTCAACCTCAACTCTTAAATCATGCATCCCTTTATACCACAAGAGCAACCACAAACACCCTCTCATTGAACAAGTACATTGATCAATCATCATCCAATTGACTGAGGTCCCCCAATGGTTAGCACTCTATGTTGGCCTCATCCTCAATAGCACCACATGCTCAATGCAATATATAGACCACATATCTATGCATCACTTAAGGCCAATCATTGGATGATGTAGCTCTTGATGCCAAACCTTGGTTGCACCCTTGCATCACCTAACACAAAAAAATGCCTTGAAGCCCTACCATGTCAAATGCAATTACTACATGACATTATAGTTTTGAATTCTAACCCTCATCTACAAATTTAAACCCCAATCACTATATGAGGCATCTTTATTTCATGATTTTATATGTGTGTGGCTGCCCAAACAATTTACACATGCCACACCATTTTTGCTACTACTGAGGTTTGAAGGCGTGAACTTGACATAGGCAAGTCCAATGAAGCGGTTCATCATCTCAAATGTAATTCTCACCTCTCCACTCTACATACCCTCCTAATCTTGGGCCGAAACAGAAGGAGTAAACATCAAGGAGAAGGCCACCCCGACAACTGTCTAGGGTTTTCCCTGGCTGCTATGTATGCAGTTAGAACACCAAGCAAGAAGATTGTCATTGCAATCCATGACTACAACTCTTACACCCTCGATGATCAAGGTTCCTTATCTTCTTTTATATATTGACCTTGATCTTTTCATGAGTAGTGAATACCCCCTTTATAGGGTGTGGGGAGTAGCTCCTCTAGCCATTTATTATGTGCTTCTAAGCTTGTGTGGCCCTTTATACATCTGACATCAATCATTTTATTTCTTTACCAATCTATTTGGCCCACATATTAGATGTTTATCAGGTCTGAGATGTAGATAACTTTAAACCCAAAACCTAGGATATCATTTGATTATTGTTAATTCCTGGATGGAATTTTGGATGGGAGATTTCAGAGGTGATATGTATGTGACATGTAGGTAACGTGACAACTAGCATAGGGTGATACCTTTTTGGGATGAATCCTCATTCTAAAAGGATAAGATTTCCACAGCCCCAATTGTTGTTTGTTCATGCTTGTGATCATGTAGTGAGAGAACCACTATAAGCAGTGGTGGTAAAACTCATCCACCTTGGTTTTTATTATATGTATATATAGGTATATATATATGTATATATATATATATATATATATATATATATATATATATATATAGGGCTTATCTTTAATACCTGACGGGTAACTAATGGGTAGCTATCCGGCAACACTTCCTGATATTTTTTTTCACACATTCTGATTTTTTTAAAAAAAAAATTCACAATTGTAGAGGAACATTTTATCTAGCTCTCCAAAAAATTTGATCAAAAAATAATATCATTTGCCCCCCCAAAATTAAAAAACTCGTCCATATATATTACTGACTGTATATATGTATATATATATACACACATATATATAATTTTTTTTTCACACTTCCTGATATTTTTTTTAATTTTTTTTTCTCAATTGTAGAGGATAATTTTGTCTAACTCTCCAAAAAATTTGATCAAAAAATAATATCATTTGCCCCCCCAAAATCAAAAAACCCGTCCATATATATATTATTGACTGTATATTTTCTGCGTAGTTACTCTTTTGCACTCAGAGTTACTCCAACATACCATATAGTTACTCTTGTTATTCAGACGGGTTACTCCAGCATACCATATAGTTACTCTTTTGACCCGAGTTACTCCAGCGGGTAGCGAAAATTCTGGCTACCCGCCGGGCAACGAATGAACAGCCATATATATATATATATATATATATATATATATATATATATATATATATATATATATATATATATATATATATATATATATGTATGTATACATACATATATATGTGTGTATATATGTATATATATGTGTATACATACATATATATATATATATATATATATGTGTGCGTATATATATGTCTATATATATATATATATACACACACACATATATACTAACTACTACAAGTGCTTTGTATGTGAATTTTTACATATGCTAAAATATGTTTAATCATAAATTGCATAGTAATCGATAAATCAATAGTTGAAAACCTGCAATTTAATGTTAATAATTAAATTTCATATTTTTTGCTTACGATTTTTGTGATTCAAAGTTGTTTCATATTGGAAATTTGACATTAATAATTGTATTGAGAAAAATCTTATACAATATTATTCCTTAAAGTAAGTTGAACATTCTTTTTATTTTAATCACCTAATAAAAATATGAAGAAAAAAAGTAAGTCTTAAGAACTATTTAATAAATATGTAACCTGACATTTTAAAATACCAAATTTTATAATGTTTAGTTTAAAATTATGGTCACACATTATAGTAGTTTTACTTTTGATAAATAAAAAGATATAAGCACCTTGTATTTGTCTTTCACTGCATCCATATCCTATTAATTATGAAAGCATGTTTTTTGTTTTCATTTGCATAACTTGATAATTTGTAATAACATGTTTGCCACAACTATAGATATAAATGTAGTAGGGGATATATATTTTCATAAATGATATCTCTGTATATCTTGAATTTATTATTTTATTTCATCAACTATTTGTCATAAAGACTGTTAATTATTTTGTATTGCATCCATTCATTAAATATTCAAACTCAACATTTCATAATAGTGTGTGCATAAATAGTACACATCGAGTAGCACTATAGGATAGTCATGAATTTTTAGAATCATTGTATAAAAATTCTTTTTACAAAGGAAAAAAAACAACAGTTCTATTGGTTGTGTTGTAGTTAACATATCTTTTACAACAAGTCTATTTGTATGTTGTGAATTATATATTTTATACAACACAAGTTATATACAACAGGACAAACTCTTTGTAGTATATGTGATACTACAATAGGTGCTAAATTGTTGTAATAGACTGTAATATCACAGCATACTCAAACCCGTTGTAAAAGACCATAATTACACAACATGCTCTAACCCGTTGTAGAAGACGTTATTGACTTGAGAGTAGTTAAAGTTGTGTATTGTACTTGTGCGTGCATGTTTTGTGTCTTTACTTCAAGTTATATTTCTATTGCCAATTCTATTATATGAGAAGATCAATTGACTTTGCAACGGGTTGAAATAACTTCTTTGTCTCTACTAAGTTAGGTTTGTCAATACCAAAAATTAGGGTTGATGCCCCCAAAGGAATGTTTGACTTTTAGTATATATATTCAGTCAACTATTTGGCCCTGAGTAAACCACAACTTGGTCAACCTTTGACCATTGACCACCAACATTACTGACCTTTGTAAAGGCTAGTCAATTTTGATCTATATTTGCATAGTCAGCAACAACCTCCCAAAACACCCCCTTCATGGTCCCAAAGTTTTTTACAACCCTCAATTTTGTGACTTCTAGTAAATGCAATATACTTTTTTCATACTTGGTAAGGTGAACCAAAAAAATTCATTCTCATTTTCCTTTTATTCGTCATATAAAACCAAATTTGTATAGTCCATTAGGGCTATAAATGGGTAGGGTGGGGTAGGGTAAATGTTCGACCTTATCCTTACTCACATCAAAACTGGGGGTGATGGGTAGGGTAATTACCCTTTCATTAAAAACCATTACCCTACCCTTACCTACACCCATTTTCCCACACATAAATAGGTAGTGTAAGGGTGAAATGGGTAGAGAAACCTGAAGATAACTATTAGTATTTTCAGTTATTATTTCATTTGATATTTACTACATCAGACACAATATAATTGGAAATTTTATATTAGATAATAGTAACGATCATTTGGTAATATACACCAAAAATACTAGTTTTCAAATTGATATTTACTGTTACAAACAAGGACTAACCTTTTTTGTCTATTATCCTTTTCTCCGTAATACATGATTATAAAAAAGTGAAACATACTACCATTTGTTTAATTAAATTTCTCAAAGAAAACAATATTTACAAAATTAAAAGTAGTAGTGAGGCACATTGGTATTTTTTACAATCATTAAGAAATGTAAGAGACTCTAAAATTATAAATCAACCTGGTACTATTGGGTAGAAGGATGAAGCAGGTAGGGTGAAGCTTCTCCCTTTATCCTACCCTATTTAGATGTGGGTAAAGGGTAAACATGTGATGGGTAAAATATATGCTTACCCTTACCCTACCCTACAGGGTATGGGTAGTGGGTAAATGGGTAATACCCTACCCATTTACAGTCGTATACTCCACCACTTACCCACAACTAATCTTGTTAAATATACTAACTCGAAATTTATTGTTATATTGATATGCAAATTATCATTAACAAAAAATGATAAAAGTAGTTTTTCTTTATATAAATACTTGTTATCGAAAAATCTATTACATTAGGGTTTCAATATCAAGATGTATTGATATAATTTACATTACATAAACATTAGAGTTTCATATTAACATAAAAGAGAAAAGAAAGTGATTATAGGAAAATTATTTTTAGTAAATAAAGGTTTCAGTTTAACTGGGGAACATATCATTTGAAATGCCCCATCCCCTAAAGGTTTCATTCTCAAAATTGAAAACCGCTCAAGGATGAGTTCATCGCATATCATCCTAACTCCCACATGGCTGCTTAAACCCTATGGTGCCTCCATAAGTCCTTAACAATCATACTTTCATCTTTAACTTTTACATTTTATGATCTATTTGTAGTGTCCCTTGTTCATATATAAAATCTTCTATTATATGTATATATGTTGGTTGCAAGACTTGCTTTCAGTCTAGATGTCATATCTTTAGATATATGTTGGTTATAAATACGGTATAAAATTTACTAAAAAGACTACTCTTTTGACTCTTTTTATTATTGAGTAAGGTCCCATGAATCTGAGACTCAACTTTCCCTTCTTTCTAATAACATTCCCTTATAGGGTGATATATCCAAGAACATAAGATCTTACACTTCAAGCATCAAATGGCTATGCCTTTAGTGACCATAACTTTTTTTGCATGTCTTGCATAACCTTAAGTTGTTTAGTAATCATTCTAATCTATTGAGTGGTGTATTACAATATTATAGGAACCATAAACTATTTTTTCATGCATTATGACAATGTAAGGATGATTTATACTTCCTATCACAAATTGCTTCATATGGTGACATTCCTAAACTTGAGTGGCGAATATTATAATATCTAGATTGAATAAACCTTAGGGGGCATCCCAACTTCTAGGATATTGAAGAATTGGTGCTTTGAGCAAGTTTCATAATGTATGTATTGTTCTATTTTACTACCCATCTTTCTTAGGGTGAAAGACTACAGTGAAATTCATCTTAGTACCCATAGAACCAAAAAGTATGTCCCTATATCTAGATGTGAAGTAGGGGTCCAAAGTATTATATAATGAATAAAGGAACACCATGTAGTTTCTACGTAATAATGAGTTTTAAATTTTAAATATGGCTCAACTTGGTCTCCCCATTGGTAAACGGGGTCTAATTGCTAAGGTCATCTCCTATCCCAAACTTTCATTGCATGGCACAAGAACTATTCATTTTTAACAATTTATATCTATTTAAAAGGGATTTAATTTGAATTAAACTAAAGAACTAAATATTGAGATAACCACCAAACTAATCAATCACTTAAAACTAATTATAAAGTTTAGGAGATAGATCTTACACTTAGGGTTTTTACAGCATGTGTTATCATATCAAACAACCACAATTAAATAAAATGAAAGAGTAACATAGGAGGATGCAATTGTAATCTATTATCCCATCTAGTAATTGTGGAAATAACTAAATACCCCATTACCACCTATGTGACTAAGCAAGAATTATATCTAATAGCATGCCTTCCAACTTAATTGAATAACTTTTTTTTAATTTAATTACCCATACATGGTGTACTTTCCATATTCCTAACTGATCAATGCACACTCATCCTAAGTTTAGTTGGATATTTAGCATAGCTTTTCATATACATAGTGCACTTTACTTTGGGTTGAGTTCAAAATAGTTTATTCTAGATTTCTGTTATTGTGTTTCATTTGGAGGAAAGTTACTAGTTATTCATGAAAGGTTAAGGAACTACATCAACAAATTCATTGTCATGATCATCTCACTTCACTATGCACAACCACTTTGTCCATGCATAGAAAGGGAATTCATCTTGACATTGGTCAAGTTTTTGCAATGCCTGATATAGATCATCGACCAATGTGCAACATTCATTGATGAGAAATATTAATCAATGTGCAATATCAACTATTGTATTGTGTCAACCTCAACTCTTAAATCATGCATCCCTTTATTCCACGAGATCAACCACTAACACCCTCTCACTGAAGAAGCACATTGATCAATCATCATCCAAATGACCGAGGTCCCCCAATGGTTAGCACTCTGAGTTGGCCTCATCCTCAGTAGCACCACATGCTGCATGCAATTTATGGACCACATCTCTATGCATCACCCACGGTCAATCATTGGCTGATGTAGCTCCTGATACCACACCTTAGTTGCACCCTTGCATCACCTAACACAAAAAATGCCTTGATGCCCTACCATGTCAAATGTAATTACTACATGACCATTAGGGTTTTGAATTCTAACCTTCATCTACAAATTAAAACCCCAATCTCCATGTGAGGCATCTTTATTTCATGATTTTATATGTGGATGTATGGCTGCCCAAAAAATTTACACATGCCACACCTTTTTTGCTACTACCGAGGTTTGAAGGCGTGAACTTGACAGAGGCAAGTCCTATGAAGCGGTTCATCATCTCAAATGTAATTCTCACCTCTCCACTATACAGACCCTCCTAATCTTGGGCGAACACAGAAGGAGTAAACATGAAGGAGAAGGCCACCCCGACTACTGTTTAGGGTTTGCCCTAGCTGCTACGTATGCAGTTAGAACACCAAGAAAGAAGGTTGTCATTGCAATCCATGACTACAACTCATACACCCTTGATGATCAAGGTTCCTTATCTTCTTTAATGTATTGACCTTGATCTTTTTATGAGTAGTGAATACCCCCTTGATAGGGTGTGGGGAGTAGCTCCTCTACCCATTTATTATTTGCATCTAAACTTGTGTGGCCCTTTATACATCTGACATCAATCATTTTATTTCTTTACCAATCTATTTGGCCCACATATTAGATGTTTATCAGGTCTGAGATGTAGATAACTTTAAACCCAAAACCTATGATATTATTTGATTATTGTTAATTCCTAATGGGAATTTTGGATGGGAGATTTCAGAGGTGATATGTATGTGACCTCTAGGTAACATGATGGTGCGTCTCCCTAGTGGTGCTAACACACTACTCGATTGAATAGATGCGCCCCACGAGGTCAGAATGCACGGTGGATGGGATTGTGCTTTCAAAATTTATAAACCTAAACTAGCTACCTACGTCTACTAAAACAACTACACCCGCAAGCGCACTGGGTCGTGTCGTAGTATAGGAAGGTGGCAAGTATAGGGTCGATCCACAGGGAAAAAAGGGGGCACTAGAGCTAGGTTAGTTTGGCTAGGTTCCTACTGCGGAGACTAGGGTTAAGGGTTTGAAGGTGATTTGATCATTAAACTACTGTGAACAAACAAGGAATTAAAGGCAAGAATGAAATCTCTGTTAACCCTAGGTTAGATTAAGACTAAGCAAGCAAGGAAAGACTAAGCTAGGTATGAAAAGGAAAGTTACACTAAGGCAAGGAATAGAGAAGCAAAAGAACAATTAAAGAACTAAACTATCATAAACAAGGCAAGAGCAAGGCAAGAAGCTAACTAAGCAAGAAAAGAACTAACTAAGCGAAGCGAGCACAAAACTAGGGTTTTAAGCAGTAAAGAGATGTGTGGGCTGTTTAGGGGTATGAACTTATCACTTAAGTTGGGGGGTGACATGTGAACATTACGATTCCATTTAGATTATCCAAACCAAACAACAAGTTAGAGTCTAATGGATTAACCTAAGCTACTAACTGGCCATGGATATGCTAGGTTGTGTATAGGGGAACTAGTCCCTAACACCCCCTACTACCCTTACGAGGCTCAATTGGGTTAGGGATTAGGTTCAATCCAATTAGAGTCTAATCAAGTCTAGGTTTCTACATTAGACATTCCTAGGGCAATTAGGGGCTGAGGGTAGTAATGGGGAGGTGAGATTAGGGTTTTGGACCCCAATTCCCCCACATTCTAGCATTGAGAAGGCACCATGCTAATTGCACTAGAATTATCTAGTCTAGCTACTTAGATCTCTCACTTAGGTTTAGGGAGATTGATTAAGATGTAGGAAGATGGGAGGCAACCTAGGGATCCAAGAATTGGACCTAGGGGCAAATCCCAAAATTCACACATATAAGCAATTTGCCTAAATTCCTAGATGATTTCACACACAAACCAACAAGAAATCCATGGAGAATGAGATAGAAATAGAATATAATCATTAACAAATGGAATTACAAAGTTTACATGTCATTTTACCCCAACATGGTATCAAAGTAACATATTTGACCCCAAACAACCCACCTAAGGGGGCCTAGCTACTCATGGAAATAGAAGATACAAAAAGAAAGGGGAAGAAGATGGAGGTGGCCATGGAGCTCGAAGTAGTGGTTGTCAATCCTCTCTCCAGCAGCAGCAAGGTCGTCCTCCTCCTTCTTCTTGGATGGAATGGTGTAAAATGGTGGTGGAAAGTGGATGGAAGGCTTAGATATGGGGGGTTATGTGGTGGAAATGGTGAAATGGAGTGGATTTGAGGTGGAGGTGAAGTGGAATGGAGTGGGTGGCGATTTGGGGAGCTAGGAAGGGGTAGAAGGTAGCCAACCTCGTGCCCCAGCCGCCACCTAGGTATATATAGGTGTCTAGGGGGTCTAGGGTTAAGTTAGGGGTAAAATGGGGAAAACAATGGAAAAATCGAGTAAAATTATGTGTAGCACGGCCGTGCTGGTCTGCACGGCCGTGTTGGGCAATGGGTAGCACGGCCGTGGTGAATGGGAATGGCCGTGGTGAAAAAATGGATTGAATAGGGGAATTTTGAGTTTCTGGGGCTGGTGGCACGACCGTGCTGGCTAGCACGGCCGTGCTGGGAACTGCCAAAACGACCATTCTTGGTAACACGGCCGTTCTGGCCAACTGGGTCAATTTTTTATGATTCTGCTGCTTGGGGCATGTCCCAGCACGGCCATTCCATGGTAGCACGGCCATGTTGGGGTCCTTGCCCTACATTTGAGTGTTGAACTTGGCCATCCATGGAGGGTATTGCTTCAAAACCTTCTTTGACCACTTGGGGTAGGTTGGGCGTGGTTTCGGCCTCATTTTGGGCTCCTCCAAGCCTAGGGAAACCCTAAATTCAACCATCTTCTTTCCAATCCATCAAGTAGTGGCCAAAGTACCTATAAAACATGCAAAAACCATCCATAAGTGATTTTGACAATAAAACACATATTGAGGGAAATAACATGTAATCTAACAAGTATAGATGTGGCTGAAATGCAAAATGACACAAGATAAAGCCCTAAAATAGGGCTGAATCACCACCCCAAACTTGAAACATACTTGTCCTCAAGTATGCTCCAACTCAATCTCTCTACAAAACTTTCACAAAAAGAAATGACAAATGCAATATAAAAGATGATTGTTGTTGAATGGGATCAAAGATGACTAAGTACATGCATTTCACCTCTCCCTCTCCTTCTTTCACAATCCAATCATGAAAAGAGCACAAAGCATATGAACTTCAAATATAGCGCATAGAATACACAAGTTATCCATATTTCTTCCATTAAGTTCCGGGTAAACCGTTTCATGGTGGCGTTAATCAAGAATGACTAGGAGTGTTGTTTCACATTCATGCATTCAATCTTATATCTCAAATCACACCAAATGACCCACGTGGCTGTGGCAAAGGGTAAAATGAGCTAAGTTTGATGTTTCCTAGCTCAATGGTATGAAAGTGGAAAGAAAGGGTTGCGGTAAGATTTTTGGATTGTTTTTACACACTCATCTTTTCTTTATTTGAATGCTCTTAAACAGGAGCATCCTTTTATTTTATTTTGCTTTTCTTTTTCTTTTCTTTTCTTTTTCTTGCCCTTGGTGTAGATAGGGCATATGGTGGATAGAGTGAAGTGGGGAGATAAAGATATGGCCACCCCAAACTTTTAGATGTGGCCAAGGCTGATTATGTGCACTAGGGCATCTTTTTATGAGGCGGAGGGGTATGAAAATGGTGGAAGAATAGTCGGGTCAAAGAGGGGTCATTGGTATGATTTTCCACATAAGACATCCTGTATGAGAATTAATCCAACACTTCATCCAAGATATCACACCACATGAATGAACAAAATGAAATTGATATATCAAACAAGTAATTCCACAAACACTAAGCGTTCAAAGCTTGCTCAGTTTCACAATTCAACCAATTCAATCACAATCCTAAGAGAGGTGATGCACATGTAAAAAGTCAAACATTGATACTACTTAGCAACAAACAATGGTGATTCACTTGCATTTGTCAAAGGTCGTCATTTTAATTCAAAACAGTAGAGATTGGGTCGAAACACAATTTTTAGACAAGAAGTTCCAAATTTGGGCAAAATTGGCCAAAATGGTGTGAAGTTGCCTCCAATCACATATAAACATATATTATTGAACTTAAAGCAGTAAACAAGCAAATCCTAACTAAAACATGCAAAAATTACCAAAAATCTATATGATACGCAATGCATGGCAAAAAGAGCAATTTTTTTGAAAATTACGCAAAAATAGCAAGGAAGCAAACTACATGGCATGCAAGTATGCAAAACAAGCACACAAAGTATGGATACACAAATATGATAGATGATTATATTGTTCAGTCATCTTGAGCAAAAACTTAAAACAAGGAACATAGAAGAAAGTGGGGTAAACAGGGGCTTACCGCCCTACCACCCCAAACTTTTAAACCATGTTGTCCTCAACATGAAATAGAAGCTCAGAATGGTAGGGTATAGGGCATGGAGTCATGGTAGATAAATGCCAAGAGGGGAGAGAGATCCCAATGTGTCCATTGAGCAGGGGATAGCCTCCACGGACGTGGTGTGCACCGCACCCGTTTTGGAATGCATGCAACACGGTTGTGTTGTGTGGCACGGTCGTGCTGATATCCTTTCTGTAGCTTCTCTACTGATTTGCAATTTTCTCTTCATTTTTGTTCTCCTCCTTGTCAATATCATCCACACATCACTCTCCTTCCAATGTACCTGTCCTAAAATGACATAAACAACAAAAACCATCAAGCATAAATTGTGTGTGTGTGTTTTCTTGGAAAATGTAAAAGCAAAGCAATTGTATCAAAAAGTGAAGGTTGGGTCAAAATTTCCCAAACCTATGTGGGTTGCCTCCCACAAGCGCTAAGTTTTGTTCCTTCAGCCAGGCTTCTTGTTGATTCTTCATTCACAATCAACCATGGTCCAAAAACAAAATGTTTTCACCCCCATCATAAGTAATCCTCTCAAATGCTTTCCTTGATTGATCTTCCTCCCAAGGGTCATGCGAGCTTCGTAAGTCTTTTTCAGCAATTCTCTCTCCTTGGGGATCATCATCATAGATCTTAATTAGCCTTAAGACCCTCAAAAATCTCATGCCATAGGTTTTCTCTCTCTTGAGGAACGGGTCTTCATAGGCACCAAAGAGAGGGGTCTCGATCATATCCATTTGCTCATGGAAAGTAGGGGGAGCATGTGATAGTTGTGATTGTGGTATCGGTGTTGATGGCCGTTGGACTTTAGGTGGAGGAGGGCATTGAGGTTGGAAGTAGAATTGGTGGTAGGGATGTGGTGATGGAGGTGGTAGAATGAATTGAGGTTGGAAGGTGAACTGGTAGGAGGGTTGTGGCAATGGAGGTGGTGGTAGTGTGTAAGGCTTAGGATAGCCTTGGAGGTAGGGTAGTGGAGGAGGGAATTGAGGTTGGAAAGTGAAGTGGTGGGAAGGTTGCGGAAATGGAGGTGGTGGAGGTGTGTAAGGCTTAGGATAGCCTTGGAGGTAGGGTGGTGGAGGAAATTTATGGGTTTGTGCAATTTGGCCTTCCATCTTGTCTTCTCCGAGTGGCTTGTCACATGCACAAGGCACAACCAAACAAAAGAAAGAAAGTTAGAAAACCAATATACACAAACAATGCAAAGAGTAATGAATAAAGAATAGCAATGATGAGGGAAGTAGGAAAAGTCAAAGCAAAACTAACTAGCTAGGCCGAGCGCCTCTATTCCCCGGCAACGGCGCCAGAAAGCTTGGTGTGTCTCCGCTAGTGGTGCTAACACACTACTCGATTGAATAGATGTGCCCCACGAGGTCAGAATGCACGGTGGATGCGATTGTGCTTTCAAAAATTTATAAACCTAAACTAGCTTCCTACGTCTACTAAAACAACTACACCCGCAAGCGCACGGGGTCGTGTCGTAGTATAGGAAGGTGGCAAGTATAGGGTCGATCCACAGGGAAAAAAGGGGGCACTAGAGCTAGGTTAGTTTGGCTAGGTTCCTACTGCGGAGACTAGGGTTAAGGGTTTAAAGGTGATTTGATCATTAAACTACTATGAACAAATGAGGAATTAAAGGCAAGAATGAAATCTATGTTAACCCTAGGTTAGATTAAGACTAAGCAAGCAAGGAAAGACTAAGCTAGGTATGAAAAGGAAAGTTACACTAAGGCAAGAAATAGAGAAGCAAAAGAACAATTAAAGAACTAAACTATCATAAACAAGGCAAGAGCAAGGCAAGAAGCTAACTAAGCAAGAAAAGAACTAACTAAGCGAAGCGAGCACAAAACTAGGGTTTTAAGCAGTAAAGAGATGTGTGGGCTGTTTAGGGGTATGAAATTATCACTTAAGTTGGGGGTGACATGTGAACATTACGATTCCATTTAGATTATCCAAACCAAACAACAAGTTAGAGTCTAATGGATTAACCTAAGCTACTAACTGGCCATGGATATGCTAGGTTGTGTATAGGGGAACTAGTCCCTAACACCCCCTACTACCCTTACGAGGCTCAATTGGGTTAGGGATTAGGTTCAATCCAATTAGAGTCTAATCAAGTCTAGGTTTCTACATTAGACATTCCTAGGGCAATTAGGGGCCGAGGGTAGTAATGGGGAGGTGAGATTAGGGTTTTGGACCCCAATTCCCCCACATTCTAGCCTTGAGAAGGCACCATGCTAATTGCACTAGAATTATCTAGTCTAGCTACATAGATCTCTCACTTAGGTTTAGGGAGATTGATTAAGATGTAGGAAGGTGGGAGGCAACCTAGGGATCCAAGAATTGGACCTAGGGGCAAATCCCAAAATTCACACATATAAGCAATTTGCCTAAATTCCTAGATGATTTCACACACAAACCAACAAGCAATCCATGGAGAATGAGATAGAAATAGAATATAATCATTAACAAATGGAATTACAAAGTTTACATGTCATTTTCTCCCAACATGGTATCAAAGTAACATATTTGACCCCAAACAGCCCACCTAAGGGGGCCTAGCTACTCATGGAAATAGAAGATACAAAAAGAAAGGGGAAGAAGATGGAGGTGGCCATGGAGCTCGAAGTAGTGGTTGTCAATCCTCTCTCCAGCAGCAGCAAGGTCGTCCTCCTCCTTCTTCTTGGATGGAATGGTGTAAAATGGTGGTGGAAAGTGGATGGAAGGCTTAGATATGGGGGGTTATGTGGTGGAAATGGTGAAATGGAGTGGATTTGAGGTGGAGGTGAAGTGGAATGGAGTGGGTGGCGATTTGGGGAGCTAGGAAGGGGTAGAAGGTAGCCAACTTCGTGCCCCAGCCGCCACCTAAGTATATATAGGTGTCTAGGGGGTCTAGGGTTAAGTTAGGGGTAAAATGGGGAAAACAGTGGAAAAATCGGGTAAAATTATGTGTAGCACGGCCGTGCTGGTCTGCACGGACGTGTTGGGCAATGGGTAGCACGGCCGTGGTGGATGGGAACGGCCATGGTGAGAAAATGGATTGAACAGGGGAATTTTGAGTTTCTGGGGCTGGTGGCACGGTCGTGCTGGGAACTGCCAAAACGGCCATTCTTGGTAACACGACCGTTCTGGCCAACTGGGTCAATTTTTGATGATTTTGTTGCCTGGGGCATGTCCCAGCACGGCCATTCCATGGTAGCACGGCCGTGTTGGGGTCCTTCCCCTGCATTTGAGTGTTGAACTTGGCCATCCATGGAGGGTATTGCTTCAAAACCTTCTTTGACCACTTGGGGTAGGTTGGGCGTGGTTTCGGCCTCATTTTGGGCTCCTCCAAGCCTAGGGAAACCCTAAATTCAACCATCTTCTTTCCAATCCATCAAGTAGTGGCCAAAGTACCTATAAAACATGCAAAAACCATCCATAAGTGATTTTGACAATAAAACACATATTGAGGGAAATAACATGTAATCTAACAAGTATAGATGTGGCTGAAATGCAAAATGACACAAGATAAAGCCCTAAAATAGGTCTGAATCACATGACAACTAGCCTAGGGCAATACCTTTCTGGGACGAATCCTCATTCTAAAGGATTAGATTTCCATAGCCCCAATGGTTGTTTGTTCATGCTTGTGATCATGTAGTGAGAGAACCACTATAAGCAGTGGTGGTGAAACTCATCCACCTTGGTTTTTATTATATGTATACATATATATGTATATACATATATATACATGCATCCATATATATACATATATATTTATATATGCATACATATATATATATATACATATATATACATATATAGACATATATATACATATATGTATACTAACTACTACAAGTGATTTGTATGTGAATTTTTACATATGCTAAAATAAGTTTAATCATAAATTGCATAGTAATTAATAAATCAATAGTTGAAAACCGACAATTTAATGTTAATAATTAAATTTCATATTTTTAGCTTATGATTTTTGTGATTCAAAGTTGTTTCATATTGGAAATTTGACATTAGTAATTGTATTGAGAAAATTCTTATCCAGTATTATTCCTTAAAGTAAGTTGAACATTCTTTTTATTTAATAACCTAGTAGAAATATGAAAAGAAAGTAAGTCTTAAGAACTATTTAATAAATATGTAACCTGAAATTTTAAAATACCAAATTTTATTATGTTTAGTTTAAAATTATGGTCACACTTGATAGTAGTTTTACTTTTGGTAAATAAAAAGATATAAGCACCTTACATTTGTCTTTCATTGCATCTATATCCTATTAATTATGAAAGCATGTTTTTGTTTTCATCTGCATAACTTGATCATTTATAATAATAGGTTTGCAACAACTATAGATATAAATGTAGTAGGAGGTTATATATTTTCATAACAGATGTCTTTGTATATCTTGAATTTATTATTTTATTTTATCAACTATTTTTCATAAAGAATGGTATTTATTTTGTATTGCATCCATTCATTAAATATTCAAACTCAACATTTCATAATAGTGTGTGCATAAATAGTACACATCAAGTAGCACTATAGGACAGTCATGAATTTTTAGTATACAGTATAACTCAACATATTACTAAATCTGAAATTTTAAATATTTATATGGCCTTGTAGTAAAACTTTTGATTTTCAAATAATAACACCTTAAAATAATCCAATAATAAGTTTGTATTATCCATTTATTGCTTTAATTGGTATAATAAAAAATTTCCCTTTAAAAATCCTAATAAAGATACATGGTGGAGCATATTGTTAGCATGGGCTTGTTACCATGTGAGATTCACATATTCGTTTCCATCTGGTCATATGAAATATTCATAGGTTAAGAAAATAAATAACATGCGCCTGACTTTCTATACAAGATATATGAAAATATAAGGTAAATTTCTATTGTTGGCATCATTAGATCTTGGAATTACATGTATATTTTACTATAAGTTGATGAAACTAAAATGATATCTTCAACATCTAACAAAAAAAACTTAAGTAATATATAATATCTAGAAAGAAATAAAAAATAGACATAGATTCATAAGAAAGATGGACATTTTTTACTATGAAACTAAAGGAAGAGATTTAGGACTAGAAATGAGTTCTAAGAGTGATGGTGCTTTGAACAATGGGGCCACAACAGGGAATGTATATGTCAGTCATGGCTAGTGTAACACCCTCCCTAAGTACCCACATGTACAAAGAGGAAGCAACATCGAGTTATCCATAAATCGTGCACTCAAGGGGGTATTATATAAAATTAGCATACATAACAACAATATAATCAATCACACAAACTTTAAATGATAATCATTATCATCACTATTCTTACAAAAAGGAAAGATAAATTCTATCACATGGTGACAAATTTAACATCTTGTAATAAAGTCTCTAGTGTACAATTCTAAATATGAAAATGTAGAGATAAATCGATAAATCTGGGGATCGTCTTATAGTTGGCACCCCAACAGATCTCACCCTATCCTAGTACTTGAGTCTTTGGGTTCTACTCTATCGCGCTCCTCACCTGTGGACATGTCATCCCCAGCCATGCGTTGAAAACATGATTGTTAGCGTAAGTGGCATGAGTATTCTAATATATAAATTATTGAACAAATAAAATGCTGCAAAATATTATTGACATTATAAGTATGAAATTGACATTAAACTTTGTATAAAATCTTAAACATAATTATCTCTTCTTCCATTAACTTAGGTGTTATCTTTTGACTTCATCTTTCTCTGGAGATTTGTACTCTAGTGCTTGGGTCTCATGACCTGCACTAAGGTGTTTGGGTCACATAACATGCACTTTGGGTTTGGGTTATGTCTCTCTTATCTAAATCTCTATTATCATACTTATCAATGAAATATGTACATGATATGAATTGAGGTATCTTTTATGTCTTATTCTTACCCACTAAGGTAGCGGGTTAGAGGGTAATGGGTAGGCAGGTAAAGGGTAAGAAAATTATTTACCCTTACCCTTCCCCTACAGGGTATTGGTAAAGGGTAAATGGGTTTACCCTTACCCATTGATAGCCCTCGTGCCCATGGTTATATGATAAGTCCTCCTCTGTGACATCGAAATGTCCTCTATGGTGCAGCACACCCTCTCTTGGCACAACGTGCCCTCTGTTGATGAAGTGTCATCTATGGTGTAACACACCCTCTATTGACACAACGTGCCCTCTGTTAACACTAAAGTTTCCTCTATGGTGCAATGCACCTCTTGTTGACACAAAGTGCCCTCTGTGACACCTGTAGTGTTTGGCGCAGTGTTCCCTCTGAATCGTCTCGGGAATCTCTTGTGAGGACTTATCCTATAATGTATATAATTAATGTTTTGATGTCATTTTATATCTTTGTTTTAAATTTATTATCTCTGGATCTTAATCTCGTATCTCTGAATCTGTTCGTAATTTCATATCTCTGAATCTTAATCTCTTATCTCTGACTTTGTATCTTTGTTCTTTGATTCTAAGAGGAATATAACACTCAATCTGAAATATGATATTCTTATTGTCTAGAGAAATATTAATCTAAAGTTCTGATCTGATCGAATGACTTAAGTTAATTCTAGTATCTTATGTATAACACCTAAGTCTAAAGGCTTAAGAAAATAATTTAAACTAAAAATATAAAAAAAATCATGTATATGACAGTAAATTAACCATCAAATATCTCAAAGATGATTTTTGACGAGATAACTCAATGTCTTTACAGCATCATTAAATATGATCTTAATATGAATCTTAACACACTCGTATGAGCTTAAATCTTAAATCTTAAAATGTAAATCTTATAAAATCTTATCTTGCAAACTTAATCATAGCTTAATGCATTCTACTATTATCACTTATCGTGTACTTAATTCTTATCTTAATCATTTAAGAAATCTAAACACACTTCATTCTTAGACCTTAATCTATCCAAGAAATCTTGATAGCATAGTTCTATCTAAAATGTTAAATACAACAATATCCCACATACTCCAGTATGACTATATTGCTTGCATATCTTATCTTGTAATCTTATTCATTAATATTATCACTACTAAGAAATATTATAGGAATTTGATCCTTTAATTTTTTCATGAACCTGGTTCATGAATCACACTTATTCTAAGAAATCTTAACGACATATCCCCATTTGAAATATTGGGTGTATCTGAGACACCATCATGGAGGTATGAAAACTATTATTGCATATCTTACATAAAATTTTAGAATATTAGAACAAATAAACCATAATGCCTCATATGAGAAATATGTAAATGTACTAGGCTTAATAAATATGAATATTGATGGGCATGAACCACTTACCTATGTCATAGAGAAAAATATCTTCATATTGGATTCCTCTAGTCAGGTCTACATCCTGAAAAGACATTCCCTATCATTAAAATCCATTTGAATCAATATATCATTACTCATAATTCCCACAACTACAATGTAGTTAATTGTGTAGTTAACTTCTAGGGTTTTTCTTAGTGTATTCTTATATACTCAAATACTCTTGTAGTGTCATCCTTATCCCTTGGTCACACCCTACATAATATTATGGTATGTAGAAAGTATACCCAAAATGTCATATAAGAACAATCTAATCTTCAAATCATTAGTTCGCATTGAATCATACCTTTAAAACTTGTGGTCTACTACTTCCTTGAATTTCAATGATGAGGTTCACACTTATCACATCAATTTAACAAAGTATCAACATATATGCACATAATTGTCTAACTTTTCCTCAAATTAAATTACCTTATCTAGATCATTTAAGAGTCAAGAATCTCCTTCAAGATGTTCATCATATCTTGAACTTTCCAAAGATCCCTTATACACCCTATTCTGAAAATTAGGTCAACCTCTTTGAATCCCCAAATTTTATAACAAATTAAAATTGAATCATACTTATTATTTTGTTTTCTTATTCATTTTAGTCTAATTGGGCCTAAAGCTGGTGGCCCAACAAGGAGGGATCCAGACCCCTCTCTCTCCTTTGCACGCAACGGCCGGATTCACAAATTGTGTGCCCCTATTTTTTCATGAAACACAGCGCCAACTCTCCGCCTCCTCTCCAGTGCACTGCGACACCCATGATCGATATAGAGACAAGAATGGGATACGTCATTGCTATGACTCCCCTTGGCACTGAGGCACATAGGACATTGGTCCCTCGGCTCAAAACATCTGGGTTCTGACTGGGAGCCTCGCCTCTCGTGTCTCTTGTACCAAGAACAAGGCAACTTCAAGGTGGTCTAGTAGTCCACCTCCTTCGTTGATGTTGCAACTCACTTAGAGCATGGATCCTCACCTCATTGTAGATCTTGCACAAGGAGTTGCCACCCCCCTTTGCAACCACTAATAGCCCTATTTCCTAGGGCACAGATAGAGAAACCGCCTCTTGGTGCTCTTTAACAAATCTCAAATTGTAGATCATCCCCCAAGGTTGTGTGTAATTTTCTTATTGGCATCCCTATGGTGCCTCGATGCCCTGCGCTCAGGGACCATGTGACGTTGATGGTTGAGTCAACTCAAAACCACCATCATCAGGCTTTAACTTCCTCATTTCCATATTCTTCTTCTCGGTATTTTTCTTTGACAAACCCTAGGTGACTCCAGCATTCTCGCTAGTCCAATATTGGGCTTTAATAACCTCCATACTTATTTGTTATCGAGATGAGATCAAATCCCCCTTTGTATCCTGACCGAGTCTTTAGACTTTTTTTGTCTTTCTATTAAAGAGGCACCCACCGGTTTGTTCTCAAATGAACTAGTCGGTTGGCCATGAACCAACAATTGGTCCTTCTATTTCCTTGGTTCAATGATAAAAAGGGCATTAACACAATACATTCGTTCTAATTTCTTTTAAATTTTCTATGGGCTACCCCCTTAGACCACTTGGTCCTAGAATTTGACCAACACATCATACAAGTACTATCTTCTTATAGAAAATTCTTAAGACCTAGTTCATTCCTTAAACAACTCTTGAATGGTGTTTGTGACTTCACTTGTCCCGCGAATTAGATCAACAAATTGAATCATTAAATCTGAAAGATCTAGAGGGGGTGAATAGAGCTTTTTGGATAATTTAAAATTTTAATTAACAATTAGAACACTCAACCAAAGAAGGAGGAGGAAATAAGGAAGACACTTTGGTTTAGAGTGGTTCCAACCTTATAATATTCAAAGGTTGTCAGTCCACTACCCAATTGTTACCAATCGGGATTTTGAAAGTGATTTATTTTATTACCTCACAAGGTTGTTACATAATATACAATCACCTTCCACTCAAAGTAGACTTCACTTTGAAGTAGCCTCAACCATCTTGAAGTAGCCTTCTTGAAGTAACCACGAGCAATCTTTGGGGCAACCTTCACCACCTAGAAGTAGCTCCACTACCTTGAGATAATCTTCACCTAGACGTAGATCCAACCTTCACCTAGAAGTAGATCCAACCTCCTTTCAAGCAGCCTTCTTGAAGTAATCTCAAGAACACCTTGGATAAGCCTTCTCTTTGTTGAAGTAGCACCAAGCAACCTCCTTTCAACAACCTTTAACCCTAGGAGTAGTCAAGGAGAACAAAGTACAATATAGAAAAAATAGATTGGGAGAAAGAAAATACTTATCCAATGAAGTACAACACTTTGATCCTATATCAAGTGTTTAGATCTCCTATCCACTTAAGATGGATGTGGCTATATGTGGTGGCTAGGAGATTGTAACTATAGGACATAACTCTAGAGCACAAGGAAGAAGATGGCAAGTGAATTCTAGCTTTGTTGCTCTCAATAGTGAATGCTCAAGTATAGCTTGTGTACTTTAGGTGTCTTAAGGCCTCTCCTATTTATATGAATGGTTTGCAAGTGTCTAGGGACGTTCTAGGGAGTATCTAGAGTGTTCTTAGTGTTTAACTACCTGTTAGGTGTACATTAGTTGGCTAGCACTTTCTAATTTATTCGTGCTTGAAAAGAACAATCCAGATCCCTTCTTGGTCGACAATTTGGTCGACCGAACTGTGTCTCCATTGAGATTTTCTTCGATCGAGCCTAGGTTTAAGGCAAAAGTATTGCAATGTCTATTTCCAATACCCAACTACCAACCACTCAGTCTAACAGTCACAAGCTTTAGACCAAAGCTTACTCGGTCGAGATTATTTTTGATCCAAGGCTATTTTAGAGCGCAATTGTGTAAGTTGGTGAATAGTGCTCACAAGTTCGATCGAAGTGGTTCTCAGTCAAAAAAATCTTTGACCGAGTGTGTCTCAGTCGACAAGTTTTTCAACCGCAAGTGTCCCTATTTTAGATTCTTGAATCACCTACTAAGTGTGTGTTTCAATGTGTGTTGGTGACTCTAACTTTAGGGGGGAGCCTATCTAAGGGTTATAAGTGGGTAGGGAAGATCTAATGCTTGGTTTACATGATGTCTAAGTATTTTTACATTATATTTTTGTACAAGTATTTATATTTGAGTACAATCATGAACATTTATACAATTAAGCCCATTTGATCTTCAATTTGCATTGATCTTCATCTTTCCACTTGGTAGGATTTCCTTATTCTTTTGAACCTTGAATTACTCAAATAACATGTTAGATCCACAAGTGTGAAATGTTTGTCATCATCAAAATAAAGGGTATATTAATATTCAATTTAGCCAATAAAATCAACTCTAAACCTCCTCGCAATCATACCACCTCTTAAGCAAATAGTAAATAACATAATACCAGACCTAATATTGTTACTACATACATGTGAGAGCCTAATTTTAGTAAAAACTCAAAATACCCCTTTCCCAGCATCACTTGTCTTCTAATTACCAGATTGTCCATAAAATCCAGAGAGACCTTAAACTCCTCATATCGATCAAATCATAATTTTTCTTTTGATCACTATAAAATGGAATGGTGGTCCATTCACTGTAAAAAAGATTCAGGGATGTAACCATTTGGTACATGCACACTTTTTCAAAAACTTTAAATGATTCTTATTCTACGTCTATAAATTTTGAAGGTATCTACCATATTACTTGTGTTGGCCCTACTGAAATAGGGATTACATCTAAGGCATGGTGTGACAACCTAGATTTCTCACTCATCTATTATGATCATTCTCTCTCTTCAAAAACCCATATCACTCAATTTAATTTCAATCAAAATATTTGATTGTATTGATGATCCAATTTGATCGCCTCAATGACTAATCTCATGATATGTGACTCTAATTTAAGAAATCAAACTAAGTATCATGCTTTATCATGTCATCTTCTTGCATCTAATTTTGAACCTCATCACTATGTTCTTTTTATACTAAAACGTATCCCATGTTATAGAGAATTCAATTTTGAATCCAGCGGCACAAAAATCACCAAAATTGGACCTATGAATCACAAGTTATGATTTTTTGAAGTTGTTCCTTTTTTTGTGGAATTATTTGAATTTGAGAGGCTTTTGGACCCAATCTGGGTGTGCGGCCCATAAGGATTCACGCACCTTCTTTTCACATGTCAACCATCCATGGGATCTCAGCTTGCCAATCAGTGTGCGCTTTGTAGACTAATGTGACATGGCGCCGGCCGCCACCTACCCCTGCTTGGCTTCACCAATACGCCATGTTCTCGACACCTTGAATGAAGCCGAAAGCCTCATTCCTCTTCCTCTTTCTTTTCCCCCTTCATTCCATTCATTTTCATGCTCCCAGGTGCCCCCGTTTTCTGTTCTCCTTCAGCGGCTTGCCTTAGCGCCGCCGCAACAGTCCTAATGGGCGTTTCACCCCCTCAGGGCAAATTGATCGCACAAGCGAGTCCGCAAAGACCCCCTCAGGGTGGGCAGCGGTTTTCTAGGGCCATGCCCTCCTTCCTCCACCCCCCCTTCCTTTTGCATCGGTGAGCTGAGCGGCCATGGTCGTTGCTGCATGCACAGGACCTTTGCGGGCGGAGAGGATGAGTGTCCTGCCCTCCGATCCACGGCCTCCACGCACGAACGGCATGGATCTTGCGGGCCCAAGCCAGGTGGACCGGTCCTACTAACCAAGGTGGACCGTGGAAACAAATAGCAAGGTGCCACCTCCACCAGACGCCAGCCAGCCATCGGTCTGGGCCCAGGATGAGTCCTGGGGTGCCACCAACCAGTGGATCACTACTTCAGCATGAGAGGGCCACCCCAGTCTCACCTCAGTGGACAGGTTGCCCTTGATTAGGGGTGAACAGAATTTGGTTAATAACCGATTAACCGAATGGTTAATTTTGAATGGTTAATTTTTTTTAGACTATTTGGTTAATTCGGTTAATTTAATTCGGTTAATCGGTTAAATGGTTAATTTTATGGTTAAAGATATTTTTGGTATGGTTAACCAAATTAACTGAATAGTTATAATTTATTCTTAAATAATATCCTACACACGTATATATACATATATAGTTGTACTTTTATTTCAAAAAACTTCTCCATATACATAGTAATCAAGTTTTCACGAGCCATACAACATTATATTTCCAGAAATACCACTATAATATAACAATTGTTCAAAATTCAATGAGTATTTCAAATAACATTATTACACGTGTGTTATTTGGTTAACCAAATTAACCGACCGAATTAACCGTTAACCGATTGGACAATAACCAAATTAACTGACGCAATTCGGTTAGGTTAATGGTTAAAATCTCAAACCACAAATTAACCATTTAACCGAACTGAATTAACCGTAACCGATCGAATTAACCGAATGCTCACCCCTAACCTTGATCGTGGGCAACATCAACCAAGCGTCTGCTAGCCGCCGTACCGAACGCCCAGAGTTGCTGGCTTTCGCCCACAAGTGGACCGCTGGATCAACTGCATACGGCTAAGATCATCTTTGAGATGAATAAAGGTAACAGCTAAGTTGTTTTTCTATAGTTTCAATCAAAGTGTTCTAAAATCCATAACTCCCTCACCCGTTGGCCAAATTAGAAAAATAAATATATTAAATTGATCATCTCAACGAGACCTACATCATGGACTAACTTGCACACTAAATCTACTCTTTGTTTACATATTTTGTTAAAGATACGAACTTTAATAATTATATGATTATTGTTTTCTTGCTTGAAATGTGATACATATGTATGTTTGTTTACTTGCTCAAATATTTCCATGTATTATTGTAGTATGTAATTGATTCTTCTCTCATCTCATTGTTTATAAATTGTACATATAATATAGAACTCCATTATACAAATGTTGGAATAGGGTTTTTCTCAATGACTTTGCTTATTGAGGTCCCTCACGTATAAAAGGGTTAGCTAATCTTAAGCATTCTTATGGATCCTTCCATTGGGAATTTGATCAAAGGCCTTATGATACATGATATTGATGGTATAAATGGAGTAAAATGGCATAAAATATGGGCTCTCATTTTGCTAAGAATTTAACTTGTTCATTCATATTCGTTTACTTATGCAAATCTTTTTCAGTTATGTAAAGCTTATGTATATGTATCTATTATTCTATACTCAGCACCTCATGTGCTTGACCCGCCTTATTTCACATATTTTATAGGCTCATAGATGGCTAGCAGTTGAAGGGCTTGGTGAGCTATGTCTGGTGTGCTTGTTGTAAAATCCCTAGCATACATGAATAGACTTGTAAAATGAATATGCAATTGTAATCATATGATAAACAATGTCGCTTAATATATTTTGTGGATTGTTGCTTATGTTAGTGCTTTCATCTTGTTATATGTTCATGTATGCTAAGCTTTACGCTTCCACATTAACTCTTTATTAATACCATGCTAGGGACAGATGCCTAGGTCCTATCACCATTGACTTTATAGTCATTTGGTGTTAGGATTTGGATAACAAATGGTTCCGTGACACGCGGACTTCTCTTCACAAACCATGGTCTCTTGCCATGATCATTAAATTAATTAGAATATCTATAGGCTATTTAACCCTATGTTAGATACTCAAGCTTATATGGAATCTAGTTGGATGTTGGAAGGTCTATGAACTTTCTTTGAACAACTTTGTAGTGCAATTTAACTATAGACATGACTATGACAAAGCACTGATAGAGGATTCTTGGTCTATTTATGGATGTTGCCTTATGAATAGTCGGTGGTTTCCAAATATCCTTCCTTCTATTAGCTTTCCCAGGCTAATTGTCGTTTGGCCATGTGTTTAAGATATTCCTCTGAATCTATACAGTCATATTATTTTTTGTTGTTTTGGTCTAGTGCTTACTAATCTATACAAGGTAGATGAGCATACTACTTATTATACTCATAGTTCTATTAAGATTGGCACATTATAAACTTGTTCAATTAGGTATAATCATTGACAAAACTGACTACAAAGTGGAGTATGAGTCCCTTCATGTCATATGCCAAATCTATAGTACGTTAATCCATAGTCAAGGGGACTGGAAGAACCACGAAATCACAAGTCACATCTACTACACAAGAAAACTACAACGATGCCGGTATGCAATGGGTTCCAGAAGAAAAGAGTTGGAAGGTTTTCTATGGTGGTAATGTTCACTCTCGTCGCCAAAAATGATCTGATGTTAGACATAGGAATAAAACTACATCAACTGATATGTCACCTACGAATCCTCCTTCACCATCTACTGACATGTTGTGGATTTGTGAAGAACAAGGATGGAAAGTCCACTATGGTAGAAATATCCATTTTAGTCATATTAAATGTGAACATCCAAGGCCTTTCCTAAAAGGCAAGCAACTTCCTACTTCTTGTTGGGTTTTAAAGGAGGCAGATGAGCAACAGAAACAAAAATTTTCTCCCCAAAACCCAGAACGAAAGGAATCACGTCAACGTCTATATAATAGAAAAGATGGTTTGTGAATCATACCTTGTCCCGAGGCTTGCTCGGCGACAGTACCTCGCGCCTTGCGCGGTCTTCACCTCCGGTCTTGGACGGTGTCTGTGCAGCTCATGGTCGCACCAGGACTGAAGACTCCTCCTCCTACCGGACTGTCGGATGACAGTTGTCCTCCTAAGCGGCAGTGACTTCCCGCCTCTGAAGTAGTCCACACGGACCACCTGGAACTCTACACTCCTTGTCCCACAAGGAAGTGGAAGGAGTCACACCCTCCTGTTGACGTACTAGTCGCCAACACACTCTCCTGCTGCCAATTGCAACTGCAGTTGTCTTTCCCTTACTGCACCTCCCTTTGCGGGAAGCACTTGCTCGGGCTCTCTCTCGGTTACCAAAACCAGAGAGAATGACAACTTTGCAGAGCAACCGGCTTGCACTGAGTTGTACTATGAGAAGTCTCCAATACCCCTATATATATAGGCAGGTCATGGGACAGGGTTCTCTGTCCCCGACAATATGGGACTAAAAGCAGGAGTAGAAGGGTTTGAGATTTTCCACAAAAGCAACCAACTCGCAACCTGAACCGGTCGGTTGGGGACCTGAACCGGTCGGTTGGAGCACCAACCGATCAGTTGGGACACCTCAACCGGTCGGTTCACAAGTGAACCGATCGGTTGGTAGTCCTGGTCGATCCCAGATTGACTTTCCTTCTTTTGTTTCTAATTGGTATCGAATACCAATCCTTGTTCCAATCAAATTGGGCAAGTGAAACGCAAGGAAAATTCTCACCAATCTTACTTTCCCAAGTTGCTCGGTTGCACCAGTTGAACCGATCGGTTCAACACTTGAACCGCTCATTTCACTCTGTGCATGAGCCGATCGGTTCAACACTTGAACCGCTCATTTCACTATGTGCATGAGCCGATCGGTTCAACAATTGAGTCGACCGGTTCAGAAACCTCAGCCGACCGGTTCATCACATGAACCGATCGGTTGGGAGCGCAGGTTGTGCAGAATCAGTCAAATGTGATTTCAATCAATCCGATACTCCAATCAATGCGTCCAACACCTTGAACATTATGATATTGAGCTATAGATTAATTGAGTGTTTAATTGAACTACTAAACACCTTTAGTAATCAATCTAAACATGGCTTGTGGATAAAACTCCTCTTCCAGGTTAAATCCTATGTGTGTGACCCTGCAGGTCCATTTCACATTGGCAGTGAAAGTCCATAACACTTATGACTTCACAAGCAAAGAGAGGTGTCTAGTCACACATCATTGCTACCCAAGTGAAATAGAAAGTTGGAGAACAACTTTCAATCCTAGCTATTTTCTGTAACATTCCACTCTAACTGAAGCCCAGCAACCTCGAGAGGGGTGTTGATGTAGAGGTTAGAGGTACCCGCTCTGAGAGGAGGGGTGCAGGGTGTTACCGCTACCGCTTGTTTTACTACAGTCTCATCCTCTGAACCTTGCCTGAGCTCTAGTCTTTATCTTTCTGCTTCTGTTGCATGAAAACCCCTAAAAACTGCTAAATGACTAAAACCTTAAATCTCTCTTGTAGCTCCATTTGGAGATAGTTTTCTTGTTTATTTCGTGACATCTTACCGTTCCCTTTCGGGAATTTATATCTATTTATACCTACCGGAGTGTAGTGTGTCGATTTATGGTTCTCAACACTACCCCCTTGTCCCTGTGTTCGACCCCGTATGACTACTTCGACCACGTGAGCAAAGTTGTGGGGGCCTAGAAGGATTCGGGTTTATAAATGTAAAAGCTCGACTACCTCAAATCCGCCTCCAATTTTGGACGCGCGATTTAGGCTGGTCAATAACCACACAAGACCAGTCTACACTATGACTTCTTCTTGTTCTTCTCTCGTGTAACAGATGTTTGTTTATTGTGATTTCATTATTGATAGATTCCTCATAGAATGCCATTTCCTCCGAGCTATTACTCACATCATATGTCACCCAAACAACAAAATACCTTTTTTGTAGGGTTATAGTAACATCCTTCTCCTCAACACCACAAGTTGTCAATTCTTATTTTGTACTTCAATTCATATAGGAACCTTTATTACATCCCTCCAAGGCCCCCTCTCCGTTCAATTTCCCATGTGGTACCGTGCATAGCACTTTTGACATTGGTCATCATTTTCGGCGAGTAGCTTGGATCATCATCGACTGGGATTGCCTCTGGGAAATCTGACGCAAGGTAACCATCTATGACCCACATTATTCCACTTCTTATGCATAGAAAGCCCAATTCTTCCCTAATCCACTGTAATGACAAGCATCACCGACCCTTTGGGTTGGCACCTCTCTAGAAAGGGAAGGTCATGTCATACCTGACCTTGTCTTGGCTTGATGGCTTATCACAAATGCCTCTCAAATATTAGAAGACTAGAGTCAAAGCTTATTGCGTGTGTTGTGATGAAAGTCAATGGACATGTCTCTTGCTTGCAAGGAGGTCCTGTGGGGAGGTTTCCCCTCCCCAACTACGAGCTTTAGCAGGTGTCCATGGCACAGGACACAATGAATTAATCCCTGAGGCAAAATCCCTTTCCTGTCCATAGAGCCTGAGCTCAACTAATATCACCCGCGAAGGGTATTTCAAACCTCTTGCTCGCTTTGACCAATGTTTGTCTGAAGAATTTTTAGTAACATACCACTATATTTTAGCTTCATGCCAACATTTTTTATTCATAGTCATTTAGGGGTACTTTGGTTTTTTTTATGTTTATTTTTTCAATTTATCCATAAATGGATTTGTCTTGTAAAATTCATAAGAGATTTTTTCTTTGTCTAGATAATACGTATAAATACATTTTTGGAATAAGAAAAATATGATGGATTTAACGATCTAGGTTTTGAGTCTAGATTTCCAACATATAATAGGGTCATTTTCTAAGTAAGAGAATCAATTGAGTTTATATTAAATAAATGCACAAATATTGTGATTAGGTTGTGAAAGCCCTGAACTTGAGCCTAGGGAGTGTTACTGAACACTTTGGTCTAATCATAAGGTGTGTACATCCTATACTTTATTTTGGGATTTATTTGATCGAACCTATATTCATTTAATGAGGCGTCTCTTCAACTATTATTTTACTTGAAAATTTAATTGTGGACACTCATATTTTCTTATTCGGATTCATATAAATTCTTGTGGTTGTTGTATTATTCTTATATAATGGATCTTAAGACCCCCTCCTTCTTATATGAGAAACTAACAAAAATACTAGTCTTGCAACTCTATTTATGCATGTTGCATGTTTGACTATATTATCTAGAATAGTGGTGCTTATGTACAACTATACTTATAAAGTGTGTGTGCATTCTACCCAAGCTATGTGTTTCCACCATGATTTCTCCTACGGCATGACCCTATGGTGTTTTGGACCTATTTTAGGTATATATATCTACATTGTTATGCCTATAATAGTTTATTATTTTAAATTAATATTGTGGTTAAATGATATGGCAAGACATTTTATTCTTCATTCTTGTACCTTGAATCTAATATGACTCATATATCTTGTATAATTATTTTGAACTTTTGCAAATAGCCTCTTCTTTTGGGGACATCTTTTTTTGTACTCTTAAACCCCTATAACGCCCAAAGTGTTTATTTTATGTACATGCTCAGCCTTACTGATCCTTACCTTGTTTCCTATATTCTAGGTGATTTTCTCTTACACCCATCTGGAGACAAGCCTATTTATACTTTAGAGGAGGATCATGTACCTGAGGAACCATGGTTTAAGGAACCTATTTAGCAGTAGTTTGTGATGGCTTATTGTAACATCCCTGACCTGGGTTATGAGTTAACCCTAGGTGTTTTGCCTAAATATGTAATTAAATCTTTGTGATTAACTCTGAGCATGTAATTAAGTTTCTCAGAAACATATATTTCAGTATTTTCTCCTTTTTATTTAAAGTTGTAGCATTGTTTTGATATACAGGGACCTATGTGCAATTTACCCAGTTGAAAGGGTTAGCTTGCAATTTGCACATGATGAGATGTTCCTCTAATGTTGAGACATCATGAGAATCTTTTTGGTAAAAGTTTGAGGGATTTCCCAAGCTTGGGCACCAAGGTGCAGCTGTGGAAGCAATCCCGGTGCTTGTAACCCTAATTTGGGGTAAAATGCAATTTACCCAAATTAAGGGATACAAATTGTAAAAATATATCATCTAATGTATCTTTTAAGACTTTTTCCATCATTTAGAGAAGAAATTATGAGGAAGTCACCTCAATTGAATTATGAAGTTATGAAATATACCTTGTGATTGAATAATCAGGGTATATGTGCAATAGCTCTTTATGTATGTACCTTAGTATTAGATTGATCTTCTTTGCCTTTTTTTTTCTAGACCTTAATAGAAGGTTTGTCCTTAGAATAAATAGGAAGGGACGAGCAAGTAATGAAGGAAGGACCTAGTTGGAATTATGGGAAACTTATGGGCCTTTAATGAAACCCCACCCAAGTATATATACACTTTACCTCTCAAGCAAAGGAACCTTTCCTTCGTGCATATCACTGTTTTCCCTTGTTTGGCCGACTAAGGACTGTCTTGGAGCTCAAGAGGAACGACCAAGGGTGCAAGGTAGGTTTGGGACCTTCTTTTGCCTAAATTCCATGGTCAGAACTCGGATTCAAGGTCAATTTCATGACTAACTCACGAAACCCTATCTTTCTAGCCATCTTTTCTTGAATTTTCCTGGAGGTTTCACCTTGGCCAACCTGTGAGAGCTCAAGGACGCCATTAGATCTTGGAGCTTGAAAGCTTGGAGCTCAAGGAGCAAGCTTTAGGCGGGTTTTATAACTCTAAACCCATGCTTTACTATATACATCTCTTTTATGCGGTTAGATGATAGTTCTTCATGTTCCCTACTTTTCTTTGCTACCTTGTAAGAAAATCCGTGGGATATCCATACTGTTCTTGAGCTAGGATATGAAGGCGTGATTTCCAAGAAAAACCCACCGCTTTTCACTTTCTTAAACGGTCCCCCTAACTTGCTCTCACGGTCTCAGGACCGCGAGGTGAGAAAACAGTCTCTGGACCGCGAGAGGGCAAACGGTCCTCACGACCGTTTGGACCCGTTGACCGAGCATGGACCGTATAAGAACTATGTTCTTAATTATGTAGCCTAATCACCCTCAAAATTTGAGAGGTTAAATCCAAAGGAATTAGGAGATATGGCCTTTTTAAGTAACAACTTTAATTGAATTTATTCCTGATTTTCAAACGGTCTGAAATCCCCTTTTTGGGCAAACGGTCTCAATACCGTGTAAGGTCGTTGACCAAGCTTTTACCATATTAAATTACTGTTTAAAATTATGTTAATTAACAACTCACCAAGTTTGATGGTCTAAATCCAAACGAGCTAAGAGTTGAAGGGTGATTACTAGGGCTAACCCTAGATGAAATCAGTACTGAAATTATGGTGACTTAATTAGGGTTTTAAGGGTTGATTGACCTAAACGGTCTCAAGACCATTTGGGGGTCATCCAAACGGTCTTAAGACCGAGAGGAAAATCACCCAAGACCGTTTGAAGGTCTAGGGTTAAGCTAATTTGATCAATTAAGGACCCAATTGCAATAAGTTATCAATTAATCAAATTTCTGATTTTGTGACTCAATCATGGTTCAACCCCTATCAAATCACATTAGATTTTGATGAAATATTGGGCAAACGGTCTCAAGACCATGTGGGGTCCACCCACATGATCGCAAGACCGTTTGGGCCAAGTTTGGGCCCAATTGGAGCTCAATTGAAGGGTTCAACCTTGTGTTGATACACATTGTTGAGTGTTGATGGGTGAACATTGATAGACCCTAATTGAATCGACTTCAACCCTAATTGGTCAACAATTGAGGGTCAATTGAATGACCAATTGGTTAAGCATAATCTTAATTGACCTAATCCATAAGTGGTCACCATGGCTTTGACCTTTTGAGGGCTTCAACATTGGTTGACATCATCGGTTGTAACCATTGAACCTTGTTGATGGTCCAAGCGGTTGAGACCATGTGAGCCTCGCGGTCTCAAGACCGTGAGAGGGCTCGCGGTCTCAAGACCGTGAGAGGGCTCGCGGTATCAAGACCGTGAGGGGCCTCGCGGTCTTGAGGTCAAAGGTGAGCAAACGGTCTACATAAGCTTCGCGGTCTTGAAACCAAGTTGAAGGCTCGCGATCTTGGAGTAAGATGAGGGCTCGCGGTCTTGAAAAGTCAAAATTGGCTAAACGGTCAACACACCCTCACGGTCTTGGAAGTCAAAATTGGCTAAACGGTCAACACACCCTCGCGGTCTTGAAAAGTCAAAATTGGCTAAACGGTTAACTCTTTCAAACGATCTCAAACCAATTGGAGGTTGATGGTTGAGATCGATCAAGGTGATTCAAGGTTGACTTCACTCAATCATTTGAAGATATAAATGGATCATTTATGCCCTACTCTAAACCCTAATGATAACCTAGGACATTAAGGGATTAATTGACTAATGACTTGACCATGATGATGATCAATGGGGTAAATTACCAAAATACCCTTGAAGAGTCAATTGAGTAATACCTTGATCAGATCAAACCCTAATCACATGGTGGTGATGTTTTTGGCCATGTCAGCCATGATGACTTAATCCAACCTGACCTGGAGTGGTTTTATCACCCTCTACTAGTTTGAGGAGAGAGAAAGTACTTCTAGAGAGAGAAAGTACTTCTAGAGAGAGAAAGTACCCTTTTTAGGTGGAAACTCAATTAAAGAACCTTCAATACACATGAATGTACATAATTAGGGTATGATCCACCTGTGTGAAGTCATAGAAACCCTAATTATGATGAATGATGAATCTTTAACTAATATGAGAGCATCAATGATAATGATACTCATACATGATGATGTTATGAGTTCAATTCAATGTGATGTGAATAGTAAACCCTAATTCAAGGGTGATGACATGTAATGTGAATAGTAAACCCTAATTCAAGGGTAATGGCATGCAAATGAGTATTAAACTCCAATTGATGAGAATCAGAGGAGTTAACTGTTATGATAAGAGTGGGAAATGTATTCCTTATTTTTGTATTACCTTTATCAGTTGAATTAACTATGCAGGTTCAGATATGAAGGTGATCTTATCCAGGTATGGATATTGATGTTATATTCATTGAAGGCATGTTGTTAGCCTTATGAATAAGAAAAGTAACTTGATGCCCAGTCAGTGGCATCCCATGAGTTAATGTGCTGTAAGAGCCATGAATACCATCAAAGTCATGCTTTAGAGATGACTTGTGATGAGTATGATGAGAAATTATGATTGATATGAATTAGGCATGTTACATTTAGTATCCTTCCTTTATAGCTGTTATGCTACTATTATTGTTTGGAGAACAATGTATGTTGTTAAAGAATATTGAATGTACCTAACTAATCAAGTATAATGTAGAGCCCTGATCATATATCCATCATTGTCAGAGATCAAGTGATGGTGAAATAGGTTTTCCTCAGGGAACTCCTGGAGCACATACTTTTGAGTATGTGGGGTACATGGATGTGTAGAACCTTACATCCTAGTGTAGGAAAGTGATGTAGATGTGTAATCCATCCATCCTTCACTATAATTCCATACCATCTCAGTGGTAGGTAAACATGAAACCTCCTGAAGACAAAGAAAACACAGATATCCGTATCAGTGAAGATAAACATGAAATCTCCTGATGACGAAGAGAGGATAGAACGCCACTGTGACTCTAGAATAGCGAAGGACCAGTTTACCCTGGTGAGCTATAGTAGTAGAGACACGAGATGTCCTACAAGTGATCCTCTTACTGACTGAGGAATGTGAAGGTCATGAGAATCCGGCTCTCTTGATGACCTATGTATGATACGGATGTGACTTCTCAGCAATCAGTTGGAGTATGAGTGGTATACCTCATCTCCACAGGGCATAATATTGTTTTTAAAACATAATCAACCACGTAATATACTTGTTAGAGATAGCTCCAAGTTAGTTGATTAATGTTACAATATAATAGTGCTTATATTTCTTCATACCTCATAAATGTTGAGTTCTTGGTTATAGCTACAACTGTTATCTAATACCTTGAAGGCTTTACTGCTTAAGATATTCTTTGATGTTATTATAAAGCTTCTGGCGGAGAGTTATAACTCTCGCTGGGACAATTATGTAAAATTGTCTCACTCCGTAGACTTCAACTTTTAGGTGGACGTCGGAGACGAAGGAACCAGCCTACAGGTGATCAGTCTCAGCAGCAGCAGCACCAGGAGCAGTAGTAAAATCTCAGGTGGAGATTATCCTGCCATATGGTGTAGTTAGAGTCGGTCCTATGTGTCCTCTGTACTCTCAGGTCTTGGAGTCTTTTGTTGTGTGATCTTGAGATTTTGTATCTTGATGTATATAATTACTCAAGAAGTAATTATCCTGAGATGTAAACAGTTTATCTCTTTTTTTTATGAAAGAAGTTTTTATGGATTCAAGCTCTTGTCTTAAAAGTTTTAATTTCCCGTGATTTTGTATTCCTCTGATTATCGAATCGCTTCCGTTAAGTTTTAATCGTGTTTATGTCATGGTTTGGAGATCAGAGCCCACAATTAGTGGTATCAGAGCTCTAGGTCAGTTGAGTCTACAGAGGCATAGGACTTAGGGTGTCAAGTCTATCTTTAGTACTCCTTCCTTATCTAATAGAATCTTCTGCTCCTCAGGAGAAGAAGATACGTAAGAATGGCTGAGCCACATGATGAGTACGTGGCGGAGAGTAGTGCTAGTGCACCTGAGGCGGTGCAAGGGTTCCAGAAATAGAACAGCCTGCACCTGAGTCACCAAGAGAGCCACCCCAGTTTGACCCAGCCAACATGGGTAACCCAGCTATACAGACGATGTTCGGGAAGTTTATGACTGCCATGACACACATAACCGACAGGATGCCCATGCCTGCACCTAGGGCACCTGTCCATCCTGAAGCACAAGGTATCGGTAAGACGTTCAAATGACTTCGTCGTGTCAGAGCTACCGAGTACTTCGGGACTGCCGACCCCGCTGATGCTGACCTTTGGTTGACAGAGTTGGAGAAGGCTTTCAGGATTCTTATCATCCCGGAAGCTGAGAAGGTTAGACATGCTGTCTATCTTCTCAAAGGCAGTGCTGGTCACTGGTGGAACATGGAAGAGCAGAAGAGACCTGGAGTAGAGTTCTCATGGGAAGAGTTTCGTCGGGAATTTATCAATAGATATTTTCCAAAGACCTTCCTAGATGAGAAGATCTCTCAGTTTGAGAGGCTAAGGTAGGGTATGATGAACATTAGCGAGTATGAAGCTAAGTTCATGGAGTTGTTGCGGTTCTGTCCGCACATGGATGCCACAGAGGAGGAAAGAATCAGAAGATTTAAGAAGGGTTTGAATGCTGATATGTCAACCCCCGTGTCTGCCTTAGAAAACCGAGAGAGATTCTCTACCTTCGTTGAGTCAATCCGAAGGATAGAGAGATCTGTGGTTGAGAAGAGACAAACTCAGAAAAGATATCCACAGTTCCAGGGTTCTTCATCTAGGGATTCCAAGAAACCTAGATTCTCTGCACCTAACCCTCCACCACCCAGATCGAGTTTTCAAACTCAATGGACACCGAGCAGAGGTAGAGGACGGAGTCAAGCGCTTCAAGGAACTCACAGTTCTGCATCAGTGTCAGTTACTGGACCACCCCGACCACAACAACAGGAGAGGAGTTGCTACAACTGTGGTAAGGTGGGACACTTGATGAAGGATTGTCGTTCTAGGCCTGTCAGTGTGACACAGCCTCCGAGACAGAATCAACAGGGATCTCAGAATAGACAACATCAAGGAGCAGCTCGAGGACGTGGACAAACGTCTCAAGCTGGATCATCAGCACCACCTCAACACCACGCGACTGCGAGGTTCTATGCTATGAACCCACCTGAAGCACTGGTCAATCCACGGGTAGTGGCAGGTCAGATGGAACTTTTATATTCGGATATGTCTACATCCTGTGTTGTATCTGTTTTGATTGATCCGGGTGCTACGCACTCTTTCATCACTCGTAAAGTGATTCGTAACTGCAATGTGACTATTAGTCATAGGACAGAGAGGTTGTTGTTGGAGACTCCGTTGAGTGGGTCTGTCATTTTGCAGGAGGTATGTTCTCCCTGCATCCTCTTCTTTTCTGACCATCGCATTCAAGTGGATCTTATACCACTTGATATGCAGGGATTTGATATAATCCTCGGGATGGATACCTTGGAAAGGTATAGAGTTGTCTTGGATTGTGAGTCCAAGTTGGATGTGTTTGTTGATGAAAGCAACACATGGATCTTTCAAGGTGAGAGAAAGATTCTGCCCACCTGCCTTGTGTCAGCCATGGTTGCTGATAAGTTATTGAGACAAGGATGTTATGCATTCTTAGCCCATGTGGTAGATGTTACCAAGGAAAGTTCCAATCCTGTTGAAGTTCCTATAGTCAGGGAATTCGAAGATGTGTTTCCTGAAGAACTTCCTGGTATACCACCACCTCGGGAGATTGATTTTGAAATCAATTTGATCCCAGATACGAAACCCATAGCTCAGACTCCGTATAGAATGGCGCCTGCCGAGATGGCAGAACTCAAGAAACAGCTTCAAGAGTTACTTGAGAGAGGTTTTATCCGACCGAGTACTTCACCTTGGGGTGCTCTGGTCTTGTTTGTTAAAAAGAAAGATGGGTCAATGCGGTTGTGCATCGACTACAGACAACTTAATAAAGTAACAATAAAGAATAAGTACCCTCTACCGAGGATTGATAATCTCTTTGACCAGTTGCGTGGTGCAACAGTCTTTTCAAAGATAGACCTGAGGTCTGGATATCATCAACTTCGTATTAAGGATAGTGATATATCCAAGTCTGCCTTTAGGACAAGGTATGGTCACTATGAGTTCACGGTTATGTCGTTTGGACTAACCAATGCACTAGCTGCATTTATGGAACTCATGAATAGAGTTTTTCGACCTTTCCTTGATCAGTGTGTTGTCGTCTTCATAGATGACATTCTGATCTATAGTAAGGATGCTCAGCGGCATGAGCAGCATCTTCGCCAAGCTTTGACCTTGCTAAGAGAACATAAGTTGTATGCTAAGTTTAGAAAGTGTGAGTTTTGGCTACCGGAGGTATCTTTTCTTGGTCATGTGATATCCGCCTCGGGAATTCGTGTTGACCCTACGAAAGTAGAATCTGTTCTACAGTGGGAACAACCGAAGACACCGACGGAGATTCGAAGTTTCTTGGGGTTAGCTGGCTATTATCGAAGGTTCATTAAGAACTTTAGTTCTATAGCCTTACCTTTGACCAAGTTGACCCGGAAGGATGTTCCTTTTTCTTGGAATGATAAGTGTCAACAGTCTTTCCAGTTGTTGAAGGAGAGGTTGACAAGTGCACCTGTGCTAGTGCTACCTGAACAAGGAAAAGGATATGTAGTTTTCTGTGATGCTTCCAAGAATGGACTAGGATGTGTGTTGATGCAGGATAAACAAGTGGTTTCTTTTGCTTCCCGACAGCTTAAGAAACACGAGGAGAATATTCCGACACACGATCTGGAGTTAGCTGCTGTGGTTCATGCTTTGAAGATCTCGAGACATTATCTCTACGGAGAGACATTCCAAATTTTCACAGACCACAAAAACCTTAAGTATATCTTCTCTCAGCATGAGCTCAACATGAGGCAACGTTGCTGGATGGAGTTAATCAAGGACTACGACTATACAATTGATTATCATCCAGGCAAGGCCAATGTTGTTGCAGATGCCTTGAGTAGGAAATCAGCAACATCAGCCATGAATAGAGCACAACTAAACTCTTTAGTATGCTCTAGGAGAGATATGCTTATCTCTTTAAGGCAAGACAATGTACAGTTGAAAGTGTCATTGTTAACCGGTCTGTTAGTTGAGATGCATATTAAACCTACCCTAAGAGAGCAGATTAAGAAAGCACAGCTAGGTGATGCTGCAGTTCAACAGATTAGATCTGAGTATGGAGATGAAAAGCGAGATGGTTTCCATGACTCAGAGGATCAAGCAGCTTGTTATAAGGAAAGGATGATAGTGCCGGATGTGGACAACTTAAGGAAGTTAATCATGGAAGAAGCTCATTCTTCCATGTATGCTATGCATCCAGGGAACACCAAGATGTATCGGAATATGAAAGATTTGTATTGGTGGCCTGGAATGAAGAAGGATGTTGCAGAATTTGTTCTGAGGTGTCCTGTGTGTCAGCAAGTTAAAGCTGAACACCAGAAGCCTGCAGGGACAATGCAACCTTTACCCATACCACAGTGGAAGTGGGACCATGTGACCATGGACTTTGTTGTTGGCCTACCCAGGACAAGCAAAGGACATGATTCTATTTGGGTAATTGTTGATAGGTTGACTAAGACAGCACATTTCTTACCTGTCAAAACAACCTATTATGCTGAAAGGTTATCAGAGTTATATGTTCAAGAGATAGTGCATTTGCACGGAGTTCCTATCACAATAGTTTCTGACAGAGGTCCTCAGTTTACGAGTCGTTTTTGGGAACAGTTACACCAAGCCTTAGGCACCAAGCTGAGGTTTAGTACGGCCTTTCATCCGCAGACTGATGGACAGTCGGAAAGGACCATACAGACCTTAGAAGACCTATTGAGAGCATGTGTTCTCCAGTTTACCGGAAATTGGGATCTACACCTAAGCTTAATAGAGTTTGCCTATAACAATAGCTACCAACATAGTATTGATATGGCACCTTATGAAGCCTTGTATGGTAGACGTTGTAGATCACCTCTGTGTTGGTTTGAGACTGGTGAACATCAGTTGTTAGGTCCTGATCTTGTGCAGCAGACCACGGAAAAGATTAAAATAATACAACAAAAGATTAAGACTGCACATGATAGGCAGAAATCTTATGCTGACAAACGTCGTAGACCCTTAGAGTTCCAGGTTGGAGACGGAGTGTATCTCAAGGTCTCGCCTTGGAAAGGAGTCCTTCGTTTTGGAAGGAAAGGGAAGTTAGCTCCTAGATTTATGGGGCCTTATCCAATCATTGAACGGATTGGAAAGGTAGCATATAGACTAGAGCTGCCCCCTGAGTTACAGAGGTTACACCCTGTATTTCACATTTCTATGTTGAAGAAATGTCACCCAGACACCGAGTCAGTTCTACAACCCATGGAAGTAGAATTGAATGATGATATATCCTATGAGGAAGGACCAGTGTCAATCCTTGATAAAAGAATTAAAAAGTTAAAGAAGAAAGATATAAGTCTTGTAAAAGTCCTCTGGAACCATCGTGGTGTTGAAGAAGCCACTTGGGAATTAGAGGATGAGATGAGAAGGAAGTATCCTGCCCTTTTCTCTTGATATGTCTTATCGATTTCAGGGACGAAATCCTTGTAAGGGGTGGATAATTTGTAACATCCCTGACCTGGGTTATGAGTTAACCCTAGGTGTTTTGCCTAAATATGTAATTAAATATTTGTGATTAACTCTGAGCATGTAATTAAGTTTCTCAGAAACATATATTTCAGTATTTGCTCCTTTTTATTTAAAGTTGTAGCATTGTTTTGATATACAGGGACCTATGTGCAATTTACCCAGTTGAAAGGGTTAGCTTGCAATTTGCACATGATGAGATGTTCCTCTAATGTTGAGACATCATGAGAATCTTTTTGGTAAAAGTTTGAGGGATTTCCCAAGCTTGGGCACCAAGGTGCAGCTGTGGAAGCAATCCCGATGCTTGAAACCCTAATTTGGGGTAAAATGCAATTAACCAAATTAAGGGATACAAATTGTAAAAATATATCATCTAATGTATCTTTTAAGACTTTTGCCATCATTTAGAGAAGAAATTATGAGGAAGTCACCTCAATTGAATTATTAAGTTATGAAATATACCTTGTGATTGAATAATCAGGGTATATGTGCAATAGCTCTTTATGTATGTACCTTAGTATTAGATTGATCTTCTTTGCCTTTTTTTCTAGACCTTAAGAGAAGGTTTGTCCTTAGAATAAAGAGGAAGGGACGAGCAAGTAATGAAGGAAGGACCTAGTTGGAATTATGGGAAACTTATGGGCCTTTAATGAAACCCCACCCAAGTATATATACACTTTACCTCTCAAGCAAAGGAACCTTTCCTTCGTGCATATCACTGTTTTCCCTTGCTTGGCCGACTAAGGACTGTCTTGGAGCTCAAGAGGAATGACCATGGGTGCAAGGTAGGTTTGGGACCTTCTTTTGCCTAAATTCCATGGTCAGAACTCGGATTCAAGGTCAATTTCATGACTAACTCACGAAACCCTATCTTTCTAGCCATCTTTTCTTGAATTTTCCTGGAGGTTTCACCTTGGCCAACCTGTGAGAGCTCAAGGACGCCATTAGAGCTTGGAGCTTGAAAGCTTGGAGCTCAAGGAGCAAGCTTTAGGCGGGTTTTATAACTCTAAACCCATGCTTTACTATATACATCTCTTTTATGCGGTTAGATGATAGTTCTTCATGTTCCCTACTTTTCTTTGCTACCTTGCAAGCAAATCCGTGGGATATCCGTACTATTCTTGAGCTAGGAGATGAAGGCATGATTTCCAAGAAAAACCCACCGCTTTTCACTTTCTTAAACGGTCCCCCTAACTTGCTCTCACGGTCTCAGGACCGCGAGGTGAGCAAACGGTCTCTGGACCGTGAGAGGGCAAACGGTCCTCACGACCGTTTGGACCCGTTGACCGAGAATGGACCGTATACGAAATATGTTCCTAATTATGTATACTAATCACCCTCAAAATTTGAGAGGTTAAATCCAAAGGAATTAGGAGATATCGCCTTTTTAAGTAACAACTTTAATTGAATTTATTCCTGATTTTCAAACGGTCTGAAATCCCCTTTTTGGGCAAACGGTCTCAATACCGTGTAAGGTCGTTGACCAAGCTTTGACCATATGAAATTACTGTTTAAAATTATGTTAATTAACAACTCAACAAGTTTGATGGTCTAATTCCAAACGAGCTAAGAGTTGAAGGGTGATTACTAGGGCTAACCCTAGATGAAATCAGTACTGAAATTATGGTGACTTAATTAGGGTTTTTAGGGTTGATTGACCTAAACGGTCTCAAGACCGTTTGGGGGTCATTCAAACGGTCTTAAGACCGAGAGGACAATCACCCAAGACCGTTTGAAGGTCTAGGGTTAAGCTAATTTGATCAATTAAGGACCCAATTGCAATAAGTTATCAATTAATCAAAATTCTGATTTTGTGACTCAATCATGGTTCAACCCCTATCAAATCACATTAGATTTTGATGAAATATTGGGCAAACGGTCTCAAGACCATGTGGGGTCCACCCACATGATCTCAAGACCGTTTGGGCCAAGTTTGGGCCCAATTGGAGCTCAATTGAAGGGTTCAACCTTGTGTTGATACACATTGTTGAGTGTTGATGGGTGAACATTGATAGACCCTAATTGAATCGACTTCAACCCTAATTGGTCAACAATTGAGGGTCAATTGAATGACCAATTGGATAAGCATAATCTTAATTGACCTAATCCATAAGTGGTCACCATGGCTTTGACCTTTTGAGGGCTTCAACATTGGTTGACATCATCGGTTGTAACCATTGAACCTTGTTGATGGTCCAAGCGGTTGAGACCATGTGAGCCTCGCGGTCTCAAGACCGTGAGAGGGCTCGCGGTCTCAAGACCGTGAGAGGGCTCACGGTATCAAGACCGTGAGGGGCCTCGCGGTCTTGAGGTCAAAGGTGAGCAAACGGTCTACATAACCTTCGCGGTCTTGAAACCAAGTTGAAGGCTCGCGATCTTGGAGTAAGATGAGGGCTCGCGGTCTTGAAAAGTCAAAATTGGCTAAACGGTCAACACACCCTCGCGGTCTTGGAAGTCAAAATTGGCTAAACGGTCAACACACCCTCGCGGTCTTGAAAAGTCAAAATTGGCTAAACGGTCAACTCTTTCAAACGATCTCAAACCAATTGGAGGTTGATGGTTGAGATCGATCGAGGTGATTCAAGGTTGACTTCACTCAATCATTTGAAGATATAAATGGATCATTTATGCCCTAATCTAAACCCTAATGATAACCTAGGACATTAAGGGATTAATTGACTAATGACTTGACCATGATGATGATCAATGGGGTAAATTACCAAAATACCCTTGAAGAGTCAATTGAGTAATACCTTGATCAGATCAAACCCTAATCACATGGTGGTGATGTTTTTGGCCATGTCAGCCATGATGACTTAATCCAACCTGACCTGGAGTGGTGTTATCACCCTCTACTAGTTTGAGGAGAGAGAAAGTACTTCTAGAGAGAGAAAGTACTTCTAGAGAGAGAAAGTACCCTTTTTAGGTGGAAACTCAATTAAAGAACCTTCAATACACATGAATGTGCATAATTAGGGTATGATCCACCTGTGTGAAGTCATAGAAACCCTAATTATGATGAATGATGAATCTTTAACTAATCTGAGAGCATCAATGATAATGATACTCATACATGATGATGTTATGAGTTCAATTCAATGTGATGTGAATAGTAAACCCTAATTCAAGGGTGATGACATGTAATGTGAATAGTAAACCCTAATTCAAGGGTAATGGCATGCAAATGAGTATTAAACTCCAATTGATGAGAATCAGAGGAGTTAACTGTTATGATAAGAGTGGGAAATGTATTCCTTATTTTTGTATTACCTTTATCTGTTGAATTAACCATGCAGGTTCAGATATGAAGGTGATCTTATCCAGGTATGGATATTGATGTTATATTCATTGAAGGCATGTTGTTAGCCTTATGAATAAGAAAAGTAACTTGATGCCCAGTCAGTGGCATCCCATGAGTTAATGTGCTGTAAGAGCCATGAATACCATCAAAGTCATGCTTTGGAGATGACTTGTGATGAGTATGATGAGAAATTATGATTGATATGAATTAGGCATGTTACATTTAGTATCCTTCCTTTATAGATGTTATGCTACTATTATTGTTTGGAGAACAATGTATGTTGTTAAAGAATACTGAATGTACCTAACTAATCAAGTATAATGTAGAGCCCTGATCATAGATCCATCATTGTCAGAGATCAAGTGATGGTGAAACAGGTTTTCCTCAGGGAACTCCTGGAGCACATACTTTTGAGTATGTGGGGTACATGTATGTGTAGAACCTTACATACTAGTGTAGGAAAGTGGTGTAGATGTGTAATCCATCCATCCTTCACTATAATTCCATACCATCTCAGTGGTAGGTAAACATGAAACCTCCTGAAGACAAAGAAAACACAGATATCTGTATCAGTGGAGATAAACATGAAATCTCCTGATGACGAAGAGAGGACAGAATGCCACTGTGAGTCTAGAATAGTGAAGGACCAGTTTACCCTGGTGAGCTATAGTAGTAGAGACACGAGATGTCCTACAAGTGATCCTCTTACTGATTGAGGAATGTGAAGGTCATGAGAATCCGGCTCTCTTGATGACCTATGTATGATACTGATGTGACTTCTCAGTAATCAGTTGGAGTATGAGTGGTATACCTCATCTCCACAGGGCATAATATTGTTTGTAAAACATAATCAACCATGTAATATACTTGTTAGAGATAGCTCCAAGTTAGTTGATTAATGTTACACTATAATAGTGCTTATATTTCTTCATACCTCATAAATGTTGAGTTCTTGGTTATAGCTACAACTGTTATCTAATACCTTGAAGGCTTTACTGCTTAAGATATTCTTTGATGTTATTATAAAGCTTCTGGCGGAGAGTTATAACTCTCGCTGGGACAATTATGTAAAATTGTCTCACTCCGTAGACTTCAACTTTTAGGTGGACGTTGGAGATGAAGGAACCAGCCTACAGGTGATCAGTCTCAGCAGTAGCAGCACCAGGAGCAGTAGTAAAATCTCAGGTGGAGATTATCCTGCCATATGGTGTAGTTAGAGTCGGTCCTATGTGTCCTCTGTACTCTCAGGTCTTGGAGTCTTTTTTTGTGTGATATTGAGATTTTGTATCTTGATGTATATAATTACTCAAGAAGTAATTATCCTGAGATGTAAACAGTTTATCTCTTTTTTTATGAAAGAAGTTTTTATGGATTCAAGCTCTTGTCTTAAAAGTTTTAATTTCACGTGATTTTGTCTTCCGCTGATTATCGAATCGCTTCCGTTAAGTTTTAATCGTGTTTATGTCATGGTTTGGAGATCAGAGCCCACAATAAGTGGTATCAGAGCTCTAGGTCAGTTGAGTCTACAGAGGCATAGGACTTAGGGTGTCGAGTCTATCTTTAGTACTCCTTCCTTATCTAATAGAATCTTCTGCTCCTCAGGAGAAGAAGATACATAAGAATGGCTGAGCCACATGATGAGTACGTGGCGGAGAGTAGTGCTAGTGCACCTCGAGGCGGTGCAAGGGTTCCAGAAATAGAACAGCCTGCACCTGAGTCACCAAGAGAGCCACCCCAGTTTGACCCAGCCAACATGGGTAACCCAGCTATACAGACGATGTTTGGGCAGTTTATGACTGCCATGACACACATAACCGACAGGATGCCCATGCCTGCACCTAGGGCACCTGTCCATCCTGAAGCACAAGGTATCGGTAAGACGTTCAAATGACTTCGTCGTGTCGGAGCTACCGAGTACTTCGGGACTGCCGACCCCACCGATGCTGACCTTTGGTTGACAGATTTGGAGAAGGCTTTCAGGATTCTTATCATCCCAGAAGCTGAGAAGGTTAGACATGCTGTCTATCTTCTCAAAGGCAGTGCTGGTCACTGGTGGAACATGGAAGAGCAGAAGAGACCTGGAGTAGAGTTCTCATGGGAAGAGTTTCGTCGGGAATTTATCAATAGATATTTTCCAAAGACCTTCCTAGATGAGAAGATCTCTCAGTTTGAGAGGCTAAGGCAGGGTATGATGAAAATTAGCGAGTATGAAGCTAAGTTCATGGAGTTGTTGCGGTTCTGTCCGCACATGGCTGCCACAGAGGAGGAAAGAATGAGAAGATTTGAGAAGGGTTTGAATGCTGATATGTCAACCCCCGTGTCTGCCTTAGAAAACCGAGAGAGATTCTCTACCTTCGTTGAGTCAGTCCGAAGGATAGAGAGATCTATGGTTGAGAAGAGACAAACTCAGAAAAGATATCCACAGTTCCAGGGTTCTTCATCTAGGGATTTCAAGAAACCTAGATTCTCTGCACCTAACCCTCCACCACCCAGATCGAGTTTTCAAACTCAATGGACACCGAGCATAGGTAGAGGACGGAGTCAACCGCTTCAAGGAACTCACAGTTCTGCATCAGTGTCAGTTACTGGACCACCCCGACCACAAAAACAGGAGAGGAGTTGCTACAACTGTGGTAAGGTGGGACACTTGATGAAGGATTGTCGTTCTAGGCCTGTCAGTGTGACACAGCCTCCGAGACAGAATCAACAGGGATCTCAGAATAGACAACATCAAGGAGCAGCTCGAGGACGTGGACAAGCGTCTCAAGCTGGATCATCAGCACCACCTCAACACCAGGCGACTGCGAGGTTCTATGCTATGAACCGACCTGAAGCAGTGGTCAATCCACGGGTAGTGGCAGGTCAGATGGAACTTTTATATTCTGATATGTCTACATCCTGTGTTGTATCTGTTCTGATTGATCCGGGTGCTACGCACTCTTTCATCACTCGTAAAATGATTCGTAACTGCAATGTGACTATTAGTCATAGGACAGAGAGGTTGTTGTTGGAGACTCCGTTGAGTGGGTCTGCCGTTTTGTAGGAGGTATGTTCTCCCTGCATCCTCTTCTTTTCTGACCATCGCATTCAAGTGGATCTTATACCACTTGATATGCAGGGATTTGATATAATCCTCAGGATGGATACCTTGGAAAGGTATAGAGTTGTCTTGGATTGTGAGTCCAAGTTGGCTATGTTTGTTGATGAAAGCAACACATGGATCTTTCAAGGTGAGAGAAAGATTCTGCCCACCTGCCTTGTGTCAGCCATGGTTGCTGATAAGTTATTGAGACAAGGATGTTATGCATTCTTAGCCCATGTGTTAGATGTTACCAAGGAAAGTTCCAATCCTGTTGAAGTTCCTATAGTCAGGGAATTCGAAGATGTGTTTCCTGAAGAACTTCCTGGTATACCACCACCTCGGGAGATTGATTTTGAAATCAATTTGATCCCAGATACGAAACCCATAGCTCAGACTCCGTATAGAATGGCGCCTGCCGAGATGGCAGAACTCAAGAAATAGCTTCAAGAGTTACTTGAGAGAGGTTTTATCCGACCGAGTACTTCACCTTGGGGTGCTCCGGTCTTGTTTGTTAAAAAGAAAGATGGGTCAATGCGGTTGTGCATCGACTACAGACAACTTAATAAAGTAACAATAAAGAATAAGTACCCTCTACCGAGGATTGATGATCTCTTTGACCAGTTGCATGGTGCAACAGTCTTTTCAAAGATAGACCTGAGGTCTGGATATCATCAACTTCGTATTAAGGATAGTGATATATCCAAGTCTGCCTTTAGGACAAGGTATGGTCACTATGAGTTCACGGTTATGTCGTTTGGACTAACCAATGCACCAGCTGCATTTATGGAACTCATGAATAGAGTTTTTCGACCTTTCCTTGATCAGTGTGTTGTCGTCTTCATAGATGACATTCTGATCTATAGTAAGGATGCTCAGCGGCATGAGCAGCATCTTCGCCAAGCTTTGACCTTGCTAAGAGAACATAAGTTGTATGCTAAGTTTAGCAAGTGTGAGTTTTGGCTACCGGAGGTATCTTTTCTTGGTCATGTGATATCCGCCTCGGGAATTCGTGTTGACCCTACGAAAGTAGAATATGTTCTATAGTGGGAACAACCGAAGACACCGATGGAGATTCGAAGTTTCTTGGGGTTAGCTGGCTATTATCGAAGGTTCATTAAGAACTTTAGTTCTATAGCCTTACCTTTGACCAAGTTGACCCGGAAGGATGTTCCTTTTTCTTGGAATGATAAGTGTCAACAGTCTTTCCAGTTGTTGAAGGAGAGGTTGACAAGTGCACCTGTGCTAGTGCTACATGAACAAGGAAAAGGATATGTAGTTTTCTGTGATGCTTCCAAGAATGGACTAGGATGTGTGTTGATGCAGGATAAACAAGTGATTTCTTTTGCTTCCCGACAGCTTAAGAAACACGAGGAGAATATTCCGACACACGATCTGGAGTTAGCTGCTGTGGTTCATGCTTTGAAGATCTAGAGACATTATCTCTACGGAGAGACATTCCATATTTTCACAGACCACAAAAACCTTAAGTATATCTTCTCTCAGCATGAGCACAACATGAGGCAACATCGCTGGATGGAGTTAATCAAGGACTACGACTGTACAATTGATTATCATCCAGGCAAGGCCAATGTTGTTGCAGATGCCTTGAGTAGGAAATCAGCAACATCAGCCATGAATAGAGCACAACTAAACTCTTTAGTATGCTCTAGGAGAGATATGCTTATCTCTTTAAGGCAAGACAATGTACAGTTGAAAGTGTCATTGTTAACCGGTCTGTTAGCTGAGATGCATATTAAACCTACACTAAGAGAGCAGATTAAGGAAGCACAGCTAGGTGATGCTGCAGTTCAACAGATTAGATCTGAGTATGGAGATGAAAAGCGAGATGGTTTCCATGACTCAGAGGATCAAGCAGCTTGTTATAAGGAAAGGATGATAGTGCCGGATGTGGACAACTTGAGGAAGTTAGGCCTGGAAGAAGATCATTCTTCCATGTATGATATGCATCCAGGGAACACCAAGATGTATCGGAATTTGAAAGATTTGTATTGGTGGCCTGGAATGAAGAAGTATGTTGTAGAATTTGTTCTGAGGTGTCCTGTGTGTCAGCAAGTTAAAGCTGAACACCAGAAGCCTGCAGGGACAATGCAACCTTTACCCATACCACAGTGGAAGTGGGACCATGTGACCATGGACTTTGTTGTTGGCCTACCCAGGACAAGCAAAGGACATGATTCCATTTGGGTAATTGTTAATAGGTTGACTAAGACAGCACATTTCTTACCTGTCAAAACAACCTATTCTGCTGAAAGGTTATCAGAGTTATATGTTCAAGAGATAGTGTGTTTGCACGGAGTTCCTATCACAATAGTTTCTGACAGAGGTCCTCAGTTTACGAGTCATTTTTGGGAACAGTTACACCAAGCCTTAGGCACCAAGCTGAGGTTTAGTACGGCCTTTCATCCGCAGACTGATGGACAGTCGGAAAGGACCATACAGACCTTAGAAGACCTGTTGAGAGCATGTGTTCTCCAGTTCACCGGAAATTGGGATCTACACCTAAGCTTAATAGAGTTTGCCTATAACAATAGCTACCAACATAGTATTGATATGGCACCTTATGAAGCCTTGTATGGTAGACGTTGTAGATCACCTCTGTGTTGGTTTGAGACTGGTGAACATCAGTTGTTAGGTCCTGATCTTGTGCAGCAGACCACAGAAAAGATTAAAATAATGCAACAAAAGATTAAGACTGCACAGGATAGGCAGAAATCTTATGCTGACAAACGTCATAGACCCTTAGAGTTCCAGGTTGGAGACAGAGTGTATCTCAAGGTCTCGCCTTGGAAAGGAGTCCTTCGTTTTGGAAGGAAAGGGAAGTTAGCTCCTAGATTTATAGGGCCTTATCCAATCATTGAACGGATTGGAAAGGTAGCATATAGACTAGAGCTGCCCCTGAGTTACAGAGGTTACACCCTGTATTTCACATTTCTATGTTGAAGAAATGTCACCCAGACACCGAGTCAGTTCTACAACCCATGGAAGTAGAATTGAATGATGATATATCCTATGAGGAAGGACCAGTGTCAATCCTTGATAAAAGAATTAAAAAGTTAAAGAAGAAAGATATAAGTCTTGTAAAAGTCCTCTGGAACCATCGTGGTGTTGAAGAAGCCACTTGGGAATTAGAGGATGAGATGAGAAGGAAGTATCATGCCCTTTTCTCTTGATATGTATTATCGATTTCGGGGACGAAATCCTTGTAAGGGGTGGATAATTTGTAACATCCTTGACCTGGGTTATGAGTTAACCCTAGGTGTTTTGCCTAAATATGTAATTAAATCTTTGTGATTAACTCTGAGAATGTAATTAAGTTTCTCAGAAACATATATTTCAGTATTTGCTCCTTTTTATTTAAAGTTGTAGCATTGTTTTGATATACAGGGACCTATGTGCAATTTACCCAGTTGAAAGGGTTAGCTTGCAATTTGCACATGATGAGATGTTCCTCTAATGTTGAGACATCATGAGAATCTTTTTGATAAAAGTTTGAGGGATTTCCCAAGCTTGGGCACCAAGGTGCAGCTGTGGAAGCAATCCCGGTGCTTGAAACCCTAATTTGGGGTAAAATGCAATTTACCCAAATTAAGGGATACAAATTGTAAAAATATATCATCTAATGTATCTTTTAAGACTTTTGCCATCATTTAGAGAAGAAATTATGAGGAAGTCACCTCAATTGAATTATTAAGTTATGAAATATACCTTGTGATTGAATAATCAGGGTATATGTGCAATAGCTCTTTATGTATGTACCTTAGTATTAGATTGATCTTCTTTGCCTTTTTTTTCTAGACCTTAAGAGAAGGTTTGTCCTTAGAATAAATAGGAAGGGACGAGCAAGTAATGAAGGAAGGACCTAGTTGGAATTATGGAAAACTTATGGGCCTTTAATGAAACCCCACCCAAGTATATATACACTTTACCTCTCAAGCAAAGGAGCCTTTCCTTCGTGCATATCACTGTTTTCCCTTGCTTGGCCGACTAAGGACTGTCTTGGAGCTCAAGAGGAACGAACAAGGGTGCAAGGTAGGTTTGGGACCTTCTTTTGCCTAAATTCCATGGTCAGAACTCGGATTCAAGGTCAATTTCATGACTAACTCACGAAACCCTATCTTTCTAGCCATCTTTTCTTGAATTTTCCTGGAGGTTTCACCTTGTCCAACCTGTGAGAGCTCAAGGAAGCCATTAGAGCTTGGATCTTGAAAGCTTGGAGCTCAAGGAGCAAGCTTTAGGCGGGTTTTATAACTCTAAACCCATGCTTTACTATATACATCTCTTTTATGCGGTTAGATGATAGTTCTTCATGTTCCCTACTTTTCTTTGCTACCTTGCAAGAAAATCCGTGGGATATCCGTACTGTTCTTGATCTAAGAGATGAAGGCGTGATTTCAAAGAAAAACCCACCGCTTTTCACTTTCTTAAACGGTCCCCCTAACTTGCTCTCACGGTCTCAGGACCACGAGGTGAGCAAACGGTCTCTGGACCGCGAGAGGGAAAACAGTCCTCACGACCGTTTGGACCCGTTGACCAAGCATGGACCGTATAATTATGTAGGCTAATCACCCTCAAAATTTGAGAGGTTAACTCCAAAGTAATTAGGAGATATGGCCTTTTTAAGTAACAACTTTAATTGAATTTATTCCTGATTTTCAAACGGTCTGAAATCCCCTTTTTGGGAAAACGGTCTCACGACCGTGTAAGGTCTTTGACCAAGGTTTTACCATATGAAATTACTGTTTAAAATTATGTTAATTAACAACTCACCAAGTTTGATGGTCTAATTCCAAACGATCTAAGAGTTGAAGGGTGATTACTAGGGCTAACCCTAGATGAAATCAGTACTGAAATTATGGTGACTTAATTAGGGTTTTTAGGGTTGATTAACCTAAACGGTCTCAAGACCGTTTGGGGGTCATCCAAACGGTCTTAAGACCGAGAGGACAATCACCCAAGACCGTTTGAAGGTCTAGGGTTAAGCTAATTTGATCAATTAAGGACCCAATTGCAATAAGTTATCAATTAATCAAAATTCTGATTTTGTGACTCAATCATGGTTCAACCCCTATCAAATCACATTAGATTTTGATGAAATCTTGGGCAAACGGTCTCAAGACCATGTGGGGTCCACCCACATGATCTAAAGACCGTTTGGGCCAAGTTTGGGCCCAATTGGAGCTCAATTGAAGGTTTCAACCTTGTGTTGATACACATTGTTGAGTGTTGATGGGTGAACATTGATAGACCCTAATTGAATCGACTTCAACCCTAATTGGTCAACAATTGAGGGTCAATTGAATGACCAATTGGTTAAGCATAATCTTAATTGACCTAATCCATAAGTGGTCACCATGGCTTTGACCTTTTGAGGGCTTCAACATTGGTTGACATCATCGGTTGTAACCATTGAACCTTGTTGATGGTCCAAGCGGTTGAGACCATGTGAGCCTCGCGGTCTCAAGACCGTGAGAGGGCTCGCAGTCTCAAGACCGTGAGAGGGCTCGCGGTCTCAAGACCGTGAGGGGCCTCGCGGTCTTGAGGTCAAAGGTGAGCAAACGGTCTACATAACCTTCGCGGTCTTGAAACCAAGTTGAAGGCTCGCGATCTTGGAGTAAGATGAGGGCTCGCGGTCTTGAAAAGTCAAAATTGGCTAAACGGTCAACACACCCTCGCGGTCTTGGAAGTCAAAATTGGCTAAACGGTCAACACACCCTCGCGGTCTTGAAAAGTCAAAATCGGCTAAATGGTCAACTCTTTCAAACGATCTCAAACCAATTGGAGGTTGATGGTTGAGATCGATCAAGGTGATTCAAGGTTGACTTCACTCAATCATTTGAAGATATAAATGGATCATTTATGCCCTAATCTAAACCCTAATGATAACCTAGGACATTAAGGGATTAATTGACTAATGACTTGACCATGATGATGATCAATGGGGTAAATTACCAAAATACCCTTGAAGAGTCAATTGAGTAATACCTTGATCAGATCAAACCCTAATCACATGGTGGTGATGTTTTTTGCCATGTCAGCCATGATGACTTAATCCAACCTGACCTGGAGTGGTTTTATCACCCTCTACTAGTTTGAGGAGAGAGAAAGTACTTCTAGAGAGAGAAAGTACTTCTAGAGAGAGAAAGTACCCTTTTTAGGTGGAAACTCAATTAAAGAACCTTCAATACACATGAATGTGCATAATTAGGGTATGATCCACCTGTGTGAAGTCATAGAAACCCTAATTATGATAAATGATGAATCTTTAACTAATCTGAGAGCATCAATGATAATGATACTCATACATGATGATGTTATGAGTTCAATTCAATGTGATGTGAATAGTAAACCCTAATTCAAGGGTGATGACATGTAATGTGAATAGTAAACCCTAATTCAAGGGTAATGGCATGCAAATGAGTATTAAACTCCAATTGATGAGAATCAGAGGAGTTAACTGTTATGATAAGAGTGGGAAATGTATTCCTTATTTTTGTATTACCTTTATCAGTTGAATTAACCATGTAGGTTCAGATGTGAAGGTGATCTTATCCAGGTATGGATATTGATGTTATATTCATTGAAGGCATGTTGTTAGCCTTATGAATAAGAAAAGTAACTTGATGCCCAGTCAGTGGCATCCCATGAGTTAATGTGCTGTAAGAGCCATGAATACCATCAAAGTCATGCTTTAGAGATGACTTGTGATGAGTATGATGAGAAATTATGATTGATATGAATTAGGCATGTTACATTTAGTATCCTTCCTTTATAGCTGTTATGCTACTATTATTGTTTGGAGAACAATGTATGTTGTTAAAGAATACTGAATGTACCTAACTAATCAAGTATAATGTAGAGCCCTGATCATAGATCCATCATTGTCAGAGATCAAGTGATGGTGAAATAGGTTTTCCTCAGGGAACTCCTGGAGCACATACTTTTGAGTATGTGGGGTACATGGATTTGTAGAACCTTACATCCTAGTGTAGGAAAGTGATGTAGATGTGTAATCCATCCATCCTTCACTATAATTCTATACCATCTCAGTGGTAGGTAAACATGAAACCTCTTGAAGACAAAGAAAACACAGATATCCGTATCAGTGGAGATAAACATGAAATCTCCTGATGACGAAGAGAGGACAGAACGCCACTGTGACTCTAGAATAGCGAAGGACCAGTTTACCCTGGTGAGCTATAGTAGTAGAGACACGAGATGTCCTACAAGTGATCCTCTTACTGACTGAGGAATGTGAAGGTCATGAGAATCCGGCTCTCTTGATGACCTATGTATGATACTGATGTGACTTCTCAGCAATCAGTTGGAGTATGAGTGGTATACCTCATCTCCACAGGGCATAATATTGTTTGTAAAACATAATCAACCACGTAATATACTTGTTAGAGATAGCTCCAAGTTAGTTGATTAATGTTACACTATAATAGTGCTGATATTTCTTCATACCTCATAAATGTTGAGTTCTTGGTTATAGCTACAACTGTTATCTAATACCTTGAAGGCTTTACTGCTTAAGATATTCTTTGATGTTATTATAAAGCTTCAGGCGGAGAGTTATAACTCTCGCTGGGACAATTATGTAAAATTGTCTCACTCCATAGACTTCAACTTTTAGGTGGACGTCGGAGACGAAGGAACCAGCCTACAGGTGATCAGTCTCAGCAGCAGCAGCACCAGGAGCAGTAGTAAAATCTCAGGTGGAGATTATCCTGCCATATGGTGTAGTTAGAGTCGGTCCTATGTGTCCTATGTACTCTGAGGTCTTGGAGTCTTTTGTTGTGTGATCTTGAGATTTTGTATCTTGATGTATATAATTACTCAAGAAGTAATTATCCTGAGATGTAAACAATTTATCTCTTTTTTTTATGAAAGAAGTTTTTATGGATTCAAGCTCTTGTCTTAAAAGTTTTAATTTCCCGTGATTTTGTATTCCGCTGATTATCGAATCGCTTCCGTTAAGTTTTAATCGTGTTTATGTCATGGTTTGGAGATCAGAGCCCACACTTATGAGATGTCTAGGTTTCCCACTACAACTGAACCACTTTGATATAGTTTCTATTCATTTTCCTTTATGCTCATACGGACAAGTACTTAGAAACATCTAGAACACCTAGTTCAATTTTATTTTTCTGCTACGATGGATTTTTTGTCCCAGTTATAAATATTATTTTGAGAGTATTTCAACTCCCCTTCTATCTCATTGTTGTGAATGAATGATTGGGGTATAACTATAGTATTATCATACTAAAGGTATGAGTGGACCCCTATCGGATCCTACTCCTTACAATCATGAACATGGTAGAAGGATGAGGAGGAGGTGCTTGAGGGTTTTTTGCTTTTACTTTGTGAAAGAGGAAGGAAGAGTGAAGTTAGGCAGTGATGAGCTTAGGGGAGAGGTTTTATACATTTAGTAGGAGGATTTAGGGTTAAAGAGATCCATTTTTACCCTCCTCACTAGATTAAGAAGAGTGAGAAACATGAGTTTGAAACTCTCTCCTTATAATGTCATTTGTGTTCTAATCCATAGGGAAATGGTTCAAAATGGTGAAAGTAAAAAATGGAGGGGAAATAATGGGTTGAGGTGGTCAGGAGTGGAAGTTATCAAGGTGGGTCTACATTCTTCTCCTATCAATTAAGGGAGGCAGATGATGAATGAGCATTGACCTATGATTGTGGCTTTCTATATAATGATCAATATTGATGGGTCGAGATTATAAGGAATATAATAGGGTAACTAAGAGGGGAAATAGGAAAATACTTGTTAACTTTGTAAATTGATAACTGATTGGAGGAGTGTCTGCTAAGCTAAAATTTGGACCATAGGCTCATATCAAGATTTAGAAAATTTAATAAAATTTTGGGAGCCAAAAGATACTATTTGATCTCGAACTTATCAAATGAATTAGTAATCTTAATTAGGTTATTGTTTTAATGTCACAAATCATGCAATACGTGAATCAAGCATCATACCAACATAATTAGGAGTTATCATTGAATGACTATTTGTTACAAGATGAAGTGGGCTTAGTTCAAGCAACATTAGATATAAACGAGGTCATACATGTAAGTTTAGTGGTTAATAGAGAAAATCAATTTCATCATAAGGGCCTCCATGGTGTGTCTTGACATTCCATTTTTTACTCCACCTGATATGGTCATCGGATGGGTAAATTATGACAAGTGTCAATTGAGTTAATTAATGAATTTGACATAGATATTGTAAGACCCTTGGCCTAGCTTTGTGCTCAGTTATATTTTCTTTGTGTAATAAGATGATTAAACCTTAATTTAATGTTTTAAGTTGTTTTAATATCATGGTACATGCTTGTATACTGAATTGGATCCAATTTGAATATTTTTTAACTATCTTTGCCATATTGTACATGTTTTGGATCATCTTGCAATTTACCCAAGGGAGGGTTACTATGCAATTTTCACATGTAGAGTGTGTTTCTTATGTTTTAGCATCATAAGAGAGATGATGGTAATATGGGGCACCTTGATTGAATCATAGTTGAATATGTGACATCATCAAGGCATATTAGAGTTTCTAGGGTTAGTTGACGTGGTGATTATCCTAGGGTTTGAGGTTATGACCATTATACCACTTGTGGTGAGGGTCATGACCAAGACACATGCTTGGATGCATGGTCGTGACCAAGACACCCTAGAGATAGGATGGTCACCACAGTTGACTTTTAATGTAAGTGTCTTGACCATGCTATGTGTAACATACTGAAATCTCCTATGTACCTCTTTGTACTCTTTTCTATAAGTTTTGTCCTTCATTTTCGTTCCATTTGTCCTTGGCTTTGATTTAAAAGAAATTAAGATGGTTATTGGATAAATGTTTCCCATATATTCTTATTTCAAGGTTGCATGCACAAATGCCTCTGTTAGAATTAGATAATGGGTCTAAAATGCAATTTCACCTTAAGAAATAAAAAGGGATAAAATAATTCGTCCTAGAATCTTCTAGTGTTTCCTAGAATATGAGAGATATGAAGAAAATCCGAATTTTGTAAAAGGAAAAAGATAAATGTAATAATTAATGGTAATATGAGAAATTATGGATAAAGAAGATAATTACAAAGATTTTTGCAATAAATATTATAATCTGAAACCATCATGATAATTTGATAGTTTAATTCGTTTCCTTGAGCAAAGAGTAACTTAAGGGTCAAGTATTATTTAAAATGAAAATATTAATAACATTATCAATAGAATATAGGAAATATGCCAATAAAAAGAAATAAAATACTTAATGCTCTCAAATCAGGAAAATAACTTTAAATTCGTATTCTAAACATAAAAATAAGCCTCTGTGCAAATTTGCAACTAATTTGGATAATATATGAATAATGAGAAAAATAGGAGAGAGAGAAAATGTGTAGAATGTTCTAATTAATTTAATAAATATAAAGATAATTTCAACTTGTGAAGATAATTGCAAAATCGTGTTTCAAACCTTTAAGGAGACTTATGGGTGAAGTTACATTAATTTTAGATAATGTTATCACCTCTTTTGAAGGAGGAAAGAGAAAATGATATATTAATTATTTCACCTATCCAACTTTCTCAAAATGAAAAACTAACTCCATATTTGGATTCTACACGTCGAAATAAGTCAGGATATAAATTTTCATAATTTTTGGGCAACGTTTGAGCCTCCAAAAGAAGAAAGAGAAAAACATTTAAAATCTAATAGTTTTAATCGACTTTTGCTGAGGGATATTTCCCTGATCTAACGCGAGATCGGACGGTCCAGGTTCATTAGTGGACCCGCGTCCATCGATCCAATGACGCACGGTCGTCTTCTACCTTGAGTCGGATTAGGCAACAGATTTAATTTTTCATTTTCTTAAAATCACAATATCTTGAGATTTACTCAACTATTTTCCTTGATTTTTGTTTTTTGGACTCCTTGCGAGATTTCGCACAGGATTATCCCAAAATTTACGAGCTTTAACGCGTATTTGCGAAACGCCCAAAGTAGCCGCCGGCCACTTCCCCTTACTCCTACCCACATCCTAGTCTAGGGTTCCTTGCCTATAAATAACTCAACCCTCACAACCGCCATCACCTTAGCAACCTGTTCGTACCTCCAATTTGGGTTTTTGTGGACGTTTCGACCCCCGACGAGCAGCCGAAGGTCCCAAGTTTGCGGCGCTTCTTGCTCCTCGTTTTCTCCTCCTCCGTCCAATTAACAGGTACCACCCACTCCGGTTCTTCTTCCTCTTTCTTTTGAATGCTTGAACGAGGATTTTCGTCGTGTGTAGCATTTTTGCCCAAATCGGCCGAGTTGCCTCTACGGCTCCTCGCGCAGGTCGCGAGCCAGGGAAGAAGACGAGTCCCCATTTTTCCGCTTTTGCCCCTGCCGGCTCCTTCCTTTTCGTTTTCTCGCCAGGGGTATTGCTGCCCTTTTCCTCCGTTTGACCGCCGAGTCGCTCGACCGGTTGCGAGAGACCCTGAGACGCGGGTCACTGCTCTCAGTCGCTCGCGGCCGCTCGATGCGGTTGGCCTTGCCCACGTGGCAAGCTGCCATTGGTCGAGATAAAATAATTTTTATAAATTATTCCGATGGTCAAAAATAATAAATAAATAGTGTTTTGAAATCAGGAAAATGAGATCTATTTAATAAAAATGTTTTTGAGATCTGGTTTTGAGTTTTTCGAAAAGGTGTTTTTAAAATCGATTTAATTAACTTAAAAATCATAAAAATTAACCCTAAGAATCCATATTTCCAAAATATACAATATTATATGTTATTTTGATCAAGAAAACCTAACTAAGATGATTATGAGGTTTTTGAAGTCTGAATCGAGAGTTTGTGCAAAAAGTTAGTAAATTAGGGTTTTCAATCTTTTAAATGAATACATGTAATTCTAATATATGAATATAATGATGTAATAGGAAGTTTGGGTTTATAGATCGTGTGAAGAGTTGAAAAAGGGAAACTTAGGACACATGTGGCCAAGGTATGTGTTTAGTATGAGTTTTGTTGTGCATCTACCTATCAGTTGGGAAATCTTTAGTCCAATACCTATATTTCTTCTATGAGGTTTAACTTGATCTAAACCATTGAATTCTTGAAACCTAAAAGTCTTATTTGCCTCAAAAGTAGATGTAGTATTCTCTTGTTTGGGTATTCATACCCCACTGCCATGATATATATTCTTTTGCTTATCTTGCCATAAATCTTTTGTTAGCATGAAATTAAATGTTCTATTTAATCTTTAAGTAGTGGTACTTATGTACAACCACCCATAGAGGGCATGTATAAAATCGCCCTAGGGGAATGTTTATTTTTCTCCCCATTAAAAATTGTAGGTGATTTGGAAATGTTTATAATTCTTCCCTCACCTAAGGTTAGAGGTCTGGTAGGTGCCTCAACCCTACTTAGTTAGATAGACATATTAATAAACATGCAAAAACCTCTAATTATTTTGTTAATGGCAAGTTCTCTTATGAAAACCTCATACTTTTTGATATCTTCTTACACCAAATATCTAGTCTAGTTTACTTGTTACATTTTCCTTTGCATTTGATAGATTGTTAGTGTAACACATACTTTTCTTGTTTTCCCTCTTGCTGGGTGCCTTCCCAACCACCCAGGTGTTGGAGCTGTGCAAGGTGAAGGAAGGGCTTGAAGAAAGATTCCTTTGCTGAGATTGTTTGCTTGACAAGAAGGATGGCTAGGTTGATATATCTAGATCCTCTATTCTATCTTATATTTTCTTTTAGAAAACAATGATGTAATAAACAATAAAGCCATTAGAAGGCTTGTTATTTCTTTCTTTCCGCTGCTATTGACATTTTATTATGTATCTGGAATCATGCTTATTTATTTGGAATATTATGCAATCATCCTCGAAGTCTAAATTTTTGTTAAAATTGTGGATGTTTGTATTTCCTTTAGATTTTAGTAAAGAGGTGATCTCGCCTCTTTACACTATGGTGATTAGTGTTTGGGTCGAGACAAGGGGGTGCATGAGAGTGTCTCTACCACGACAAGGGGGCCAACTGACCCTAGAGGTTGCAACACGTCTACTGGATAAACATGGACATTACTATTTTTGCATGCAAGAGGAAATAGGGCTCTTTTCTTGAAGGACAGGTGTCCCTTGGTGATCTAATGTGTCGAACCTCAAGATCTCTTACTTCCCACCTCCTTTGGATATATAATTCCTTCCTTTCCTTACATGCAAATCTTTATGGCCCCACACTTTTTCTCCTACCTTGAGACTGTTGTTGGAGCTTCAGGAGCAAGGAGGACCAGAGCTTGGTCCTTGGGTGGTAGATCCTTGGTGCATGTTGAAGATCTTATGGTAGGGTTAACCTTTGGTGCTAATTCTTAGAGAATCGTCTCTTGGTAAGTAATCTTCTCCTCTAGATCATGTTTTCTTTTCTAAAACCTTCACCTTCTCCTTCCTTCTTGTCTGTGGATCATCCATGGTGGTTCTTCTTGAAGATATCCTCTTCACAAAGGCCTTAGACTAAGTTTTGACATGGTGGCATCTAGTGAGAGGACGATCTCTTCTCTTTCTCTTTTCCTTTTTGGTTTGGACTAGGATCTAGTTTCCCCTTTCCTAAACTCTCTTCTGATGATGGATTTCTTCTTCTTGGAGGTGCACCTTTGGCCAACATTTTGAAGCTTGGTTGAAGCTTTTGGAGCTTGAGTCTTGGGAGGTTGTTTCTCATCAAAATCAGGCGGGTTTCATAACTTTTCTCTTCATCTATTACACGCATCTTAAACCTAATTAGATAATTTTGTTCTAAGTTTTAGAAATGTGTTCGTATGATGGAAGAGACAGTTTTGTTTAAGGTTTAATCTGTGTATTATCCTAGAAAGGATTACCCTTGTTCTAACCTTAAATCATTATTTTTGTTCTTGCTTATAGAACCAGTCTACCTAGCTTATGATCCTTACGTCTTGTTGACTGATGCTACGTTGCTGCTTGAGGTGTTATCCGCAGTGTTGCGTTTGAGATGGTTAATTATGTAGGTTGTGATACATGTTCAGGACATGCCATGAACTTAACAGGTTAAGTTTAGGTTGCTATGATCATGAAACCAACGAGTTAGAGTAATAACACCCTGTGACTGTTGAGTTGACACCTTGTTGCATTTTGGGTCGTGACACCCCTCGGAGCTACACGGTCGTGACACTCTTTGGTCCTGCACGCTCGTGATGTTTGTTGAATGTTTCTTTGTGACATGGTCACGACATTGTGTCGACGTGTGTCGTGGTCAAGTATGGTTGCACGCATTGCGGGTCAAGGTGAGCTGAATGTGTCACAGGATAGTGAGCTAAGTGTCACAGGTGAGTGAGCACGGTACGCGTCGTGAGTCATGACACCCTTTTCCCCTGCACGTGATGTGACAAAGAGAGAGAGATTTGCATGCATCACGGGCCATGACATAGGCTTGCATGTGTTGTAGGGTGGTGTCACATGCTGCACGTGTTGCACCCAGAGTCAGCCTACATGTGTTACATGTCACAACCCCATTGTGTGTGTGTGAGCAATACTAATACACTTAAGTATGTACATAGATGTTATGTAGTATAATGGTAACATATGATGAAATAATTATGCATGGTTAATTAATAGTGATGGTTCTTAACCTCAATACCCTTGAAACATATGAGAGGTAATGAATTAGGGCTTAGGGGCTGAATAACATTATGAAACACTAATTGATTAAGTTTGAACCCTAATCCTAACAATGTGTTCATGTGACTTATGTACTCACTTTACTTTATGAATTGTATTTCATAATAGTGTTTCTCTCTCTTGAGTATGTAAACCTAACCTTGTAGGTGAGATGAATGGTATAACTATGTGAGAGCTATGGTAAAACTTTGTGTAATACACGGTGGTGATTATGAACATTGCTAAGATATAATGTGTTATTAATTGTGCAGGATTTATATGAATGGGTCTAATGACCCAGCAAGTGCCTTGAGCACAGTTTAAGGTGAAATCCCTTAATAATTTGATTAAGGTATGATTACCTCGTGATGATGTGGTATTATTGATGACATGGTGAATGATAGCATTACAAGTGTTATATGATGATGGGATAAGTTCTCACTTAATACGTTTCATATCTTCTAAAGTTGCATCATAACTTAATTTTGTAGAATTTGTTTATGATTTATATGTTGTAACTTGATTGATGCATGAAAAGATACCCAATTGGAATGTCTAATCAAGTGAAACCCTAATCATGTAGTTTCACTATGCCATATATCCATCCTTTGCATCAGTATCTACCAAGATAATGAAACGAGTAACTCCTACGGGAAAACTTAGAGCGCATATTATTGAATATGCGGGGTGCAAGTAGAGATATCTCATTGTGTCCTTAAATTGATTGAAATAGTAGTACAATGTTAATTATACCATGACCATGTATGAGCTTGTTCTCTAGTGTTGTGCCATGTACCAAGGTAGACTATTTTTTTACAAAACCATAGATTCAACTATGAGTTGTTGTCTCTACAAGACTATAACTATGACTATAAGTTGTTGTTTAGCAGTTTGACTATTATGTCACTTCATTATAGACTTGAACTAACTGAGTAGTACTCATGATGATCAAGGAGTTCGGCTCTTCCATTGATCTTATATGGTACTGATTTTGACTTGGTAGTGGTAAGTTGGATTTGAGTGGTATGCCTCAAATTCTAAGGGTATTATAATAAAAGTGATGTACAACCATATAGTATACTTTCTTAGGGTTAAATACAAATCACATTGGATGACCTCATGCCTTAATCCTTGTATTGTTTAGTTTAAAATAGTTTTATATGTTCTTCATATTCCTTCTAAAAGTATAAATTGATCTACTGCTTAGTTTTCATTGCTTAAACTACTTAACTAGTATTTATTGATTTACTTAACTACTCTGATATTTTATTGTGTTTATAATAGTTGGTGGCGAAGAGTTATAACTCTCACTGGGATGTTTGGTCTTACCCCGTGGGTTCTACAACTTTTTAGGTGGTTGTGGACGAGGAGGTCAAGGTCGTGGTGCATATGAGCAGCAAGGAGAACAATAGCTGACTGAAGGTTGAACATGCTACTGGTTTAGTGTCTTGTAGAGTCCTATGTGTCATCCTTGTACTCTTGAGTCTTTGGGGAGATTTTGTATTTTTTTCATCGACACATAGATTTTGGCTTATCACCATGAATGTATAGAAATGGCTTGTACACTTAAACAGGTTGTAACATGAATTAGTTATGGCTTGATAGCCTTTGAACATAATATGAACATCTTTTGGTATATATGAAATACATATAGCCTCTATTGAAGGCTTGTTGTGATATACTTCCGCTTGAGAAATTGAATTGCAAATAGTTCAAATTTACCCTTTTTGTGGTAATAATGCTATTGGTGATAATCCCATGCTATGTTTTGAGTAATCGCATTTAGTGTGGCGACGGTCATCACAAATATGTCAACAAAATTTGAAATGAAATAGTACGAGCACCATATATTTGTGAATAACATCACGGGGACATTAATTTATGAAAAGGATTATTCAAATATGGCGCTCAGCATATCCAAATGGCTATGAGAATTCTAGCTAGATCCATGATCAGTATCAATATATCAGGCAACACTTGATGAAATTATCAAGTCAATTAATAAATAAAAAAATTCAACCCTATATATCTCACGATTAGAGGTCATTTTCATGCTATTAAAATGTAAAATTCCCACAATGGGAAGGCCACATATTGGAATGAATGGCCAATTCCTAGACGGTGAATTTTTGGCTACCTTGCTTGGATGATGCCACTAGGGGATTGACCTGAAACGATCTCACAACTAGTAATTGTCTCTCACGACTAATTTTTCCTTACAAATGCATCCCATATATGCATATTGTTCTGACCCGTGACCATTTCTAGCTCCAAACCCCATTTGAACATGACCCACATGACCACTACGGTTGAGGTTGGGCAGGGTGCCTACCGTGTGTGTTCCCTACCTTGGGAGGTTTGATCCTGACTCAAGATAGCCCTAGATTTAGCCACTTTAAACCAAACTAAACCTTAGAAGGTAGAGCGCCAACCTAGCCCGCATCCCTCCTTTCCTGCCAATTTAGCCCCACCAATGTGCCTTGTTTCCACACTAGGAAGCCTCTTGAAAGAGGGTCACTCAAAAAGAATGCACCCCCGTGTTTCCTACCTTTATTGGTCAGCTCAATGTATCTCAAATGCACCTACAAGGCCCAAATTACAAGGCGTGTGTCAAGCACGCATCTCACATTGTCCACCTTGACCGGCCAGTTTGATCTCATTTGAATGTCATTTGGAAGCCTCTAGAAAGAGGGTCGTCACCTATCTCATGTCCCACCACCTCTCTACCTTTTTTGGCTTGAGAAACACTCCAATACAAACCTTAATCCTAGGTAAAACTCTAGCCTCTATAGATAAATCCTTGACCATCCAGTTCAATGTCATTTGAATGTCACCTGAAGCCTCTAGAATGATAAATGTCACCTATTATGTACCTCACCACCTCTCATCCTTTTTGGTTTGAACACACTCAAATACAAACCTTCATCATGGGTACCCCCTAGCCTCTATAAGTATAGCCCCTAGCCACCATTAACGAGGGCTAGCTCTAATAAGCTCATGCAAAAGGCAGTATATAGCTCAAATGGATGACGGAAGGCTAGATATCAAGACCTTGTCCCTATAGGTGATCATTTTGAAGGGATTTAACATAATAATGACTTGTGGACAACATCTTCAGAGATGGAAGAGATCTAACCTTTCCCATTTCCTTAAGAGAAGAAAGAGCATCTTCCCCTCCTAATAATAGTTAGTCAAGGTTGATATTGAAACCGGTCACAGTGTGATCTATTCTCTTTTATTCCCTTTTTCTAACCTTGAAGTTGTGTGATGATATGAGCACCCAGGGTTGATAATCGTTCAAATATTATTATTACCTCTAATATTTGTTTGTAGGAAAGTTCTTGTTATATGCTTCTTCTTTGCACATGCAAATATTATTATATGAAAATAAAAATGTATGACCTCATTGGAATTTATGATACTACAAGGGTATCACAGGAGTTTCTAGAAATCTCCTTGTGTGTAACTAAGTACCTTACACTTTTCTCATTTTTTCCTTTTTTCAATTCTCACTTAATTTCCAAAGTTTTTGTAGTTTTTTTTGTGTTTACCTTCACAAATGTGATGGCAAATCTATTTTCCCACCATCCATTAGCATTAATTCATGGTTTCTAAAACACACAGAAACCAATAAATGGGTGGCCGTAAAGGGAACAAGATGAAGAGAAATAGTCTTTGAGCTTCATGAATGTTGTTAAGATGATTGTGTTGGTTGTCTTAGTTGAAAAGTTGGCATTTGAGTTGGGGGTTTCTGGGAGGTTCTTGAATGGTATGGTTTTTGATCTAGTGGTTAGTTGGTTGTTCTGGAGTGTTCTTTAAGAATGGATGGTTGACTTGGTTGATAATATGATGTTTGTGAAGAAAGGAGGTTACTAGAAGTGTCCCAAGTGGGCTAAAGTGCATAATTAGATGGATGGTATTGGGTTTGATCATCTTGTTTGTCGTGCTTCTTTGTTGTGATGAGCATATGCACTGAGTTATGATTTGGTGGCATGCTCTTGATGTAGGTTTTTGTCGATTGGGTGTGGGAGTGGCTCTTTTTTGGTTTGGTGGTTGGGTTTGATGTCATCAAGATTAATGATATTGTAAGGGCATAGTGGGGATGTGTAACACCTTCCTCGTGCACAATTGTTCACCTTACCTTTATCTGTTTTTTTTTGTCTTATCCACCAGATATGTTGAAGCTTTTACATGGTTTCTTGTGATTTATATCAGAAACTTGGTGGACACTCTATTTTTGTGATCGTCGAATGGCATCCAATGAAGGCTTTTGAAAGTCACAAGTTGAAGAGAAATAACCGTTGATATTCCTAGATGATGTACGGATGCTTGTTTGGTTGTCTTTCTTAAGAAGTTGATGTTGGAGTTGGGGTGGGTTCTGGAGGTGGTTGAAAGTCATGGTTTCCAATCCAATTATTAGTTGTCTATTCTAGGGTGCGTTCCTAGAGGATGGCTAGGTGGATAACTATATGGTTGGTTTGGTTGAGAAGATGATATTTGTGAAGGGGGAGGGTATCTAGAAGTGTCGCTAGTGGGCTGAACTGCATGGTTAGATGGGTGACTTGTGGTTTGGGCCTCTTCCTTAATCGAGATCCTTGTGGGGAGAGCATATGCTTTGAATTCTAATTATGTGGCATGGTCTTGATGAAGGTTGCTTCATGTTGAGTGTGGGGTGGCCTTTGTTGATCTAGTGGTTGGGTTTGTTGTTTCATTTTTGAGGGAGGTTGTCACGTCTTGAGGGGATGTTGGTTTGGTATGGTCACTTAAGATTAGAGATGGCAACATGATAGGTTCTTTTTTTGATGGAAAACAAAAGATGTGTGATGCATGGATTAGATGATATAGTTTACACTCTCTTTATGAGGAGGGGCTTTTTGAGGATGAGATCCTCTTTGTGATGGTTTTGTTATGTTAATCTGTTAGTGTGGCATGCCTTCACATGTGGGATGAATAGGATTAAGCCCATGTTCAGTGAGGAAATATTGAATATCTTGAACAATCTACTTTCTTTTCGATATATCATATTCTCATTTTTTTCTATGAAAACTATTTGTGATGGGTATTGAACTCATTCTCTCTCTTCTCAAAATCAATGTCGTTAGATTATATTTGTTGGCCTTAATGACATGGAAATTTCACTAGAAAATGAATGACTGTTTGGGCATTGTATTCCTAGATGCATGAACATGGAAGGTAGATTTTGTCACCAACATTAATGAAAAAACATTGATGTGACGAGTCAAGGTCAACTTATTGCCTCAAACATGTACAAGTATGGATATATTTCTCTCTATTAGCCTATATGTTCCTTAGATTTAAGTTCACCTAGGGTTTTCCTATGGATGAAAACTTTATGATGATGTACCTAACATTTAATATTTTTCTCATATTTGTGTTTTGTTGCTTGAAAAATAAATTGGGGATGACTCTATTATAGTTTGTTCAAGTATCACAAAATAATCTAAGGAAGATACAAACGCTCTTTAATTTTTTTTGTTCAAAAAATGTTTTGCAAATTGCACCCTAAAGAGTTCCAAAATAAAGATGTCGACCTTGTTAGCATTGTGTTATAGATCTAAGTGTCATATTATGTTATGATGCTTACGTTGAGTTTGAGTTGATTAGCATCATGTTGAACAAAAGTTGTCATTCTATAAACTAATCTACTAGCAATTTGAGTATTTGAATTATACATGCATTTATCCATTCCTTAGATTAAGAAATTGTTATATCTTTTTTTAGTGACCAATAGAAACTTTTGGTAAGGTGTATACTTCACAATAGAAAATAAATACATCATACAAAAGAAAAGTGCAATAATGTATGATGTATAAACAAAAATCTAACGCAGATATGTTGCTAAAAAGTTAAACCCATGGTCTAGAGGAGTATGTATTAGGTATAATAGGATTAGAATCGCCCAATTTAAATAAAATTTTCCATGGTTTCTTTAGTAAATTGCATTTCAATTGCTAGACACGTATTAGTCGTATTACATGATGACGTTCGCAACGTACTCGTGGGATTCGTACAGCACGAACTATCCCTCTTAGTCAAAACGTTTACATAAGACAAATCTTTAAAATGTGATTAAGAAAGAAGCACTAGTACACGAGTGAAACATAGAGTTTGGGGGGTCGTCCATTAAATAATGTCATGGGAATATGGCCTATCACAAACAACAAGACAATTAAAACCATATTTCCCGATTTATATTGTACATGACATTGTGAGAAGCTTACATTCAAAAGATATGTTAGAATCTGCCTCTTTAGCACTAGATGGATTTGTGAAATATGATTAACATAGAAATGGATTGTAGAGTAAAACCATTATGTTTGCCGATGGTAGCACTGATAAATGACGAGAAAAGAGACGTGGTTGATGATGCATAACAATAGAGGAATTCATAGGTAGTTAACGTTTTGGTAGCATGTTCCAGGAACAATCGAGATTCAGATTTCAAATTATCAACATGACACCACAGCATCAAATAGTGGGGAAAGGTGGATAGATACATTAAGCCATTAAATAAGCGCCATTTTTCACATTAGCTGGTTATAAAACCACAAATTGTACATGAAAATCCGAGGGTCCCCTATAGTCCAGCAGCAGCAGTGAGGCAACCCCATAGCCCCTCATCACTGCCGTCCACCGCACGTGACAACCACGAACGAACTAAGCCCCAGACCCTTCTAGAACTCCTGCGACGGCTGTGAAGCGGAGCCGATGGCATCGCCCTTGTCCTTGCCGGGGCGCTTCTTCGGCAACAATGTCTGGTGGATGTTGGGAAGTACACCGCCATTGGCGATGGTGACGCCACCGAGCAGCTTGCTGAACTCATCGTCGTTCCTCACCGCCAAAAGGATGTGGCGCGGGCCGATCCTGGTCTTCTTGTTGTCCCTCGCCGCGTTGCCGGCCAGCTCCAAGACCTGTACAGGAAGCAGAAGAACCATGTGACGTTAGATTACTCGGGGAAAAAGTCGCCTTTTTGTGAAGGAACTGCTTGTGACGAGATATTAAGGGGATAGTCGAAGGAAAGGCCTACCTCGGCAGCAAGGTACTCAAGGACAGCCGCCAAATAGATGGGGGAGCCGGAGCCGACGCGCTGGGCGTACCTGCCAGCCTTGAGGAAACGGGCAACCCTACCGACGGGGAACTGGAGCCCGGCCTTCTGAGAACGGGACACCGGCTTGGACTTGGGCTTTCCACGCCCACCTTTGGTAGCGGCGCTGCTCATGCTTGCTGTCTTTGACGGAGACGATGATGGTCACAGAGAAAAAAAGGTCTGTACGACGGATGTTAGAGGCTCTGAGAATGAGAAGGCGGGTTTGGTTGAGGATCGCTTCTGTGTCTAGTGGAGATATTTGTAGTGGCGGGATGGAGGAACCAGCGGGATAAAAGGGAGCTCCCTCGCATTCTCATTGGCCAGCTTTGTTTGCCGCGGATCGCAACATGTTGTTTAGGTATATACTTTGAGGTGAATAAAAATTCGAACTTTTCAGTTGGCGCGGAACGGGCAAACAAGTTTTGCTTGGGTCTTAAACGGAATAGTGAAATTGGCGCCGGCGCTTGTGTGGCGAATATAAATAGTACGTTGCACTTCAATCAAAACCGAGACCGCTTCCCGCAATCCGCTAAAAACGGGGTCACAGGGGCCAGCCGAGTTCTGCCAAAAATTAGTGAATTTGGGTGCATTGGTTGGAACATATCACAAGAAAGGGGGGAATTCAGGTGGAGTGATCCAACTGGAAGTGTAAAATTAGAGGGAAATAGTAAAGTCGTGCTTCATCATAGGACATATGAAAAAGAAATATTTTTCATAGATTATGAGTTCCAAGATTCAGGTGTTCAAACATTAGGGCTTGTTTGGTAGGGTGTTGTTCATTTTCATGAGTTTAAATGTCAGCTTTTTTATTTAAATTTTTATTTGGTTGGGTGTATTGGGGTGCGGTTGGTTGATTTACAACTTCATTTTTAGTTGCCAATTCCCAGAAAAGGTACCGCAGCTGATCACAGCGCGGTACATTTGTCAGACTTTGTAAGTTTACTTTTATTACATGAATATGCCATCACGCCACTCGTATGCATGCTTGCTATGTTCTTCACGTGGTCACATGCTCCCAGCAGCGACGTCCTGCTTACACCCAACCAAACAAAGCATGTGAAGTTTAAAATCAATCCTTATGAACACCTTGTTTATAAAATCGTACAACTGCATCCGGGTACACTGTATCAAACATGCCCTTAGCTAGCTTTCGATTAGGTATGAGCATTGTCAGGTCGGGTCACCATGGGTTTTGGCAAGCCCATGTCCAAATTAATATTTTTAACTGGGTTCGGGCCGGGTTTAGGCCCGGGTAATGTTTAAAAAACTTAGACCATACCCGGCCCACATAATATAGTTGGGTTTCGAGTCAGATTCGGACAGGCCCAGATAACATAGTAAATAAAGATAGTTTCAACATATGCATAAGACAAATATTAACATAATTTTTTAAATGTGTTCTACTAAGTACATGTAATCTATATGTATCACTAGAGAAATTAATACACTTATAAATTGCTATATGAATTCCATGGATGAAATCCATAGAATTTAGATCACACACATTGAAAATCACAATCACAACCCATTTATTTATGTGAATGAGATTTATATAGTTAACATCGAATAGAAGATGCACGTGTGTATGTCAATTAATGGTCTAGTAATGTCGTGACTGAGGTGATTTGTGGAACACATGTAAGTAGTATAAATCTAATTTTTTAGATTTAATTTGTGTAAATTATAATGAGCATGTTACATACAAAATGAATGTGCATGTGCTCTTATAACCTAATTAATAAGGCTGGCAAAATATATATTAATCAAATGTAATTTTGAAAGTTTGTAGTCAAATGAATCTTACAAAGGATATATATCATATACAAATATGTGGCTACATATACACATGTATATAATTAATCTGGGTTGGGTTTTCGGGCCTGGGTTTACCTTGGCCCTAACCGGCCCATATAAAAATCTGGGTCAAAATCTTAGGCCCAGCCCACCCATGTAAATTATATGGATCGGGCCTAGATCGGGTTATGTGGGTCGAGACATGGGTTGGATCGGGCCAGCTCGGTCTGATGCTCATCCCTAATGATGACACAAACATGGTAGATGTTTAAAGAATGAAGTTACTTGATGACATATGTCTACGGGTTGAGGACTTGAACAATGAGGTCATATGTATGATAAGAGTACATGCATTCTTGTTATGTCTCTAGTCGGATATTACTGTGGAAGCATAATGGACAACAGTAATACATAAGACTAGAGTGTGTGTTGACTAATGATAGAGTCTCATTTGTCATGATATGTAACATTGAGTCAAGCACACAGGTACATGTTAAAGTACAGTGTATCCGACAGACCCACCTTGAGAGTGATACATGGATACCATGGAATGGTAGTCAAAAATCATCTCTCATAGTAATAGTGATGATTGTGATTCTTATACATGAAGTCACTACACTCATCACATGTTGTTTAATGTATTTAGACATCATTTAATGTGACCTTGAATAGGGGTTTCCATAAAGGTGGTGTTCACATGCATTGTGACACATGGGGATTGAGTGTGAGTGATGTAGATGAGATTGATGAATCCTCCATATTCACCCTCTCAGTCACCAATTCTAAGGATTTTATGCCGCATATCGACTGATCTACCCTCGCTTTGATTTTACTTTAAGTATCCTTTTAGTCTCGTGTAAATAGTGCATCACTAGCTCAAATTACCCTAGTTTCCAGCTTATTTGATCTCATTTTCCCCTACTCACGTTCTCTCTCCTCTACAGATCATCCTCAACCATCACCAATGGTCATGACCCCTACAACATTGACTCTAGCGGTCTCAAGACCGTTTGAGCCCATGCGGTCCCAAGATCGTTTGAGCCCATGCGGTCTCAAGACCGTTTGAGCCCATGCGGTCTCAAGACCGTTTCGCTGCTATGAAGACCATTTGGCTAGTGGAGGATCAAGATCACAGCAGCAACTAGCACCTCCGCCCGCTCGCTGACACCACCGCTGCCATGACAGCCTTCTTGCTACAAGCAACGATGTCACTGTCAGCAGCAACGACGGTGCCCACGATGGCTGGCTTGCCACAAGCGGCGGCGTCGTCTTCCTTACCGTCACCAACAATGTCGGCGCCCACCTACACATGATCTCCGGCGTCGTCGTCTTCATCACCTGCTCCGGCAACCACGCCGCCCTCGCCAACCATGCATGCACGTGATCGTGAAGGATAGATCGAGTGAACGCTGCAAACTGAATGGAGAACGGCAAACCAATAGAACGCACGCGCAATATGAGCGCAAGACCGTTTGTTGTCGGCATGAAGAACACATGCAAGACCGAATGGCCTAGACCTCAAGACCGTTTGGCCGTGGCTAGGAAACTGTACGGATTGGGTTACCCACAAGACCGAAGGGAGTATATACGCACGACCGCATGGGGCTGTTGTAAAGCATGACCGTATGCGAGACCGTGCTGGAGATCGTTTGGATTGGATAAAGCGAAGACCGTATGAGAGCCGAAGACCGAATAAGCTGCTGGAACAGAAGACTGAATGGATAAGTTTGCGGGATCGTTTGATAAGATCTAATTGCTGAAACCACGTGAATGCATGAAGGACCTCATGGAATGGCAAAGCATATGAGCGGAAAAAGTAAAGAGCGCAGGAGTGTGTTGGAAACGAATGGAAAGAGGCGGAGAAAACGAGACGAGTAATATGGAAAAGCAAAAGAATGCACAAACAGGAAACGTGGAGTAGCAAAACCAAATGAAGTGTACTGCTGGGAAACTGAGAGTGAGAGACCGAAACCGAATGAGAGAGACCGCATGAGCAAATGTGCAACAAGACCGCATGCACATGCAAACCGCATAGCTAATTGATTTACAAGACCGCATGGAGCGATGTAGCTGAAATCACATGAGCCCACATGTACGAAACCGCATGAGAACGCGCAGTGCAAGAGTGCAGCAAGACCGTATGGGCAATTGAAAGTGAAGAACACATGATTTCACATGATGCATGGAGCGCTGCATTTCAATGGATTAACAAGACCGCATGGGCATTTGCATATGAGACCGCATGAGCAACCGTGAGTGCAGGACCGCAAGCACTGGAACCGTATGGACAAAAGGCCTATAAATAGAAGGGTGGAGGCATGATTTGGGGGCAATCTCACTGCGGCCCAAGGCTGCCAGACTGGGACCAGTGCTGGAATGCCGCCAGACTGCCCGAGCACCGTTTCTGACCAAACTTCACCCACAACCTCAGAATCCCAGTCTGAGTACAGATCTGGAAAGCTTCCAGATTGGAGATAGATCTAGAAGGTTGTTCCATCACCATCTCACCTCTACCATCGTTCTACCATTGTTCTACCTCATTCTACTCGTGCAATCCCAGAGGTAGACACGACGATCGAGGCGGAGAGACAGGCGTCATCGACCACAACGGAGCAGTCCCGGAGACTGCGACGATCTACACCGAGATGTCACAGATCTACTCTTATGCTCCGACGATGCTTTCTTTCTCTCTCTTCTCTTTCTTTGTTTCTTCCTCTACGAGGAGCGAGTAGTTCCATCCACTGGGGCGCGGAGACTAGCCCCGCTGCCCGTGTCTTGTAACTTGTACTAAAAAGATGTTATCATTCCGATTCAATACTAAATTGTTTCATACATGCTTGAATGTTGGTCGCATTCTTGTATGCATTTATTGTCTTTCATTATGGTTTGTCTACGACCGCTCTTGAGACTCAAAAACCAATTTAGTGTTGGTTTCTGGTGTGTGTATCCACCGCGCATCCGTTTCGGTATCTAGGAACGCTTTCTAAGGAGTGGAGTAAACTCACCTCCATCGTTGTATTTTTGTACTATGAAATAGAATCAGTTGACGTACAAAAGTGCAACCTTGACAGGTCGAGGAACATACTCTGAGGAGAGAGTGGTGCAAAGTACTTGACCATTCGTTCGGGAATGGCTGACGTTGCAACACTCCTACGTTTCTCGTAGCTATATCCTCGAAAGAGGGATAGACTATAAGGATACTAATCAATTTGGTAATTATCGCTCGCTTGTTAGTTTTTCGATGCACGTTTCACAAGGTTGAGTAAGATTTTCTCTTCGGAGACTACATATTTTCATTGACACGTAGATATGTATCGGATGAGAGTTACTCAATCCGTGAAGGATGTGTGCACTACTCTTGTCTTATAAGACATCGGTATTGTACAACATCCATGTATCTTGCTTACAAGTCTTGCTATGTTTGGTACAAGTACAATTCATGTGTAGTGGAGGCAAATACCCGCATCACCCCATTGATCCATCATCATTTTCTAATCTTAGATTTTAATCATTAAACTAGTTTTTATTCTTGCCTTTGCTTTTGCATGTTTAGGTTAAATAACTCAAATCAAACTTTTGGTCTTAGATGATTAACTTAGATTGATACGAAACAAGAAAAAGCCACTCAGATTCTTAACGTTGTCCTTTGGGTTCGATCCTAAATATGTACTATGATAAGGCTTCCACACTCTTGTGGGGTTGGAGCATTTATCTAGTACCAGTTGTAGGTAAACCTAGAGAGGACATCAGCTCTCTAGGGTTTTTGGTGCATATTAGGACTTCCATTGGGAGAGTAATCTTTTGGTGTAAGTTCTAGCTCCATCAAAAAATGGCGCCGTTGCCGGGGACAACGGTATAAGAATCGTCTTTTTTGAATTCTGTGTCGAATTAGGTTTCTCTAGGGTTTTTCATTTTCTTTTCAAAAACCTAAAAAGTGAAGGGCTTAATCTTGGATATCTTCTTGGATTTGAAATGGTTGGTCAAGCTTGATAAACTCTTTCTTTGATTTCAGGTACCAACTCTCTTCAAGATGAAGCAGTCAACACCACCAACTGTTAGATGTCAACTATGTGGTGACTATTCTCATGCATCGATTTACTGCTTTAATGTCCCTCCTCTCTACGTGATTGCTCTGCGTCAAGTAATCATGAATTGTAAAGTCGGGAACCTCAAAGCGGCCTCTTCATACAACTATGGATATAACGCAAGTTATAATCCGTATCACCCTGGAGGCTACTACGAAAAACCTAACTATGGTGGATTTCAAGGCGTGGACTACAATGTAGAAGGGAGCTTGGAAGACGATGAAGTGCATGAAGATCAACACACATTGATGGAAGAACTACGTGCTCTACAGACATCAGTGGCTCAACAACTAGCTGATCAAACAGCCGCGATCAAGAAGTTGATAGACGATCTTGATCAACTTACGCAACTTGTCAACGCTCCTGAGCAACATGTAGAACAGCCATCAATTTCAACCAAGCACATCCCTAGTCCACATGTTGCAATCAACTACGACGATGATTATGAAATCATGTGGGATATGCCTTCCAATGATCTTCAAGAATCAGTGCAAGGTGAGGAATCATCTTCAGAGTTAATAATTGAACCCAAGGACGATTTCTTCATAACATTACAAGAGAAAGAATCATCTTTCGAGCCAAGACCTGACTCATAAAGTGATTCATGCACTATGCCCTTAGGTGAAAGATGGAATAACCAATATGAGGATTTTCTACAATCAGGAGGTCAATGGGGGATAAACTTCAATACTTACCCACCTTCTGACTTCATATACTCAAACCCAACCATTGAAGAGCAATTGGCGATAATCAATTCCCTCAATGACAGTTTTTTTTCAACTTCAGCTATCTCCTCAATAAAATCCGTAAAAGAAGGATTAATGTCGCAAGGACTCTACACTCCTTCATAATCAGACTCAGATGGGTATGTGACCGATTCAGACAAGGATATGTCTTTCATGCAAGGGAATCAAATGTCTTCACTTCCAGAACAAAATCCGAATTGCCCTTATGAAGAAATTTATAATCATTCGACTAATTTAGGGACAAACTTTGAGAATAGAGTTGATCAAGATCTTGATTCAGAAATGGACCATACCACTCTCACTGATGAAGTAGAATCAGTGGATAATGATGGGTCTCAAGATGACAATCCTATGACCGGTCCTTTTCATGAGATGATATTACCTGAGTTACCACCACCACAAGAAGTCCAGTCGGAGCCAGTACTCGAACAAGAGCATGATCTTTCTATTGAATCTCCTTCTAGTCACTTGAATGAGTTGACATTGCACTATGAAGAGAAACATGAGCCATCTCTTGACTTTGGAACGGATTACAATATTACCGCAAACTCTTATAATGACAAAAAGGACCCTTGGGAAGACATCAAGTCACAAACCTATCCCTCTATAGTCACTCATCCCTATGAAGAAGCCCCTCCTGATATTCAAGAAACTAAGATATGTCCATTACCTGAGCTAGTTTCCACTCCTCCCATAGAAACTCTTCTCGAGCACTCAATAGAACCAGAGGAGTGTTATGAAGAAAATTTGGAACAACAACATGACTCAGAAATGGTATACATTAGTCCCAATATCGAAGAAATGGGTTCATCAGGGGATTTTAGCCCTCAAAATGATATGTCATGGACTAATCCCTCCCATGAAGATACATCATTGGAACCTCTATCTCAGGACCCCATGATTTCCTTACCCGAGCAAGAGTTTGTTTTACCAGTTAAATCCTCTTCTAGTTACTTGGATGAACTAAGGATGTTCTACAAGGAAAATTCTGAACAAAACCTTGAAAAGAAGAACGACACTCTTACCAATTTCAACATGAATAAAGATGATGATACTTCTCAAAATAACTCCTCTGATGAAGAAACGTCCTCCTGGATACCATATCCCACACAAGAAAAGCCAGGTGATGAAATGAAGCCGGAACCGGATCCACCACCTGATCCTGGACAGGAGGAAGTTCAAGTGGCCGACCCTTAATCAACTGCCCTAGATTTTGAAGAAAGCAGTTTTACTTTGAACTTCAAGGGCGAGCCACAACTGGAGGGCACAAGTGGGCATAACCTTGATTTCTCACACAGTCCTCTAGTTTTGACTGCTTATATTTCACCTCCCTCGTTGACGGGGGAAGGTCTCTGGATCTTCTAGACGGACAACGAGGCGAAAAAAATGTGCATCCAAGTCATCCAGAAGACTTGTTCGAGTCGCCACAACCACCCAGTCAACAGGTTGTTCGGGCCACTTCCTCATTCTCGGCACCAGCTATCGCGAGACATCTTTTCCGCACCTTCTTCCAACTACGAGGACCGCCTGGTTAACATTGCGCAACCCTTCCCCTCCACCTCGAACCTAATTTTTGTTCAGAAAAGAGAAAATTCATGAGTTCAAGGTGGAGGGCGGGTGGTATGACTTTCACTCCACCCTCTATCTTTATTGCTTACTGTTTTTCCATTCTAATTTCTTTTTCATATTTTTTCTGCCTTTCTGTAGTCTTCCAAAAATAAAGCCTTTATCTAGTCGGCTTTTGTTTTTCAAATCTGTGATCATCACCTCTTTTCGTTGCAAATTTCCAAGAAAAGAATGCTTAAAACTAGCCAATGCGTGTTTTTCATCTTGAATAGTCTATGAATCCTAATGTCATACCCTCAAACAGGAAAAGATGATACACTTCAATAAGACTGAGATAGATCAAATACATCACACCTTTATCTGATTAATTGATCTATTGTATGGATTTCTCATTTGATGTTTAATCATGTCTCTTTTTTAGCAGAGTGTGATGGAGAAAAGAGACCCGTCGCATGGAATCGCTAAGCAAACTGCATCATGATCCGAACTCTCCTCTACACTTCTTCCTTCATTTTCATACCCCTCTGTTCACTAACCATGCCAAAGTTTTAAGTTCGGTGTGGCACGCCACACTCCTTTCTAGTGAAAACTAGAACATTGCCAAACTTTAAGTTCGGTGTGGTAAACCACACCTGTACAAAACTCTAAGTTCGGTGTGGTAAACCACACCTCTGCAAAACTCTAAATTCGGTGTGGTACACCACACCCCTCTTTCCACTACCGCTTCTTCCATACCCCTAAATACATAACAAGGGTGTATCACCTTCTTTTCTTGATTCAAAGAGTATACAATGATTGTGCACATACCGCGGTTGATGAAAAATCTACCCCAATTCCAAAAAGAGGCTTGCCAGTCCAAATATACAAAAATCCAAAAATAACCTTTTTCCCAAGCCGAGTGAGAATGAATAAAAGCCAGAGTGTGAATAAAAACATGAGAGTTGTGCCCTGAATAAGGATAACTGATAAAGGTCTCACCCGGCCGGTACATTAGCTGCCCTCATAAAGGCAGATGTGTCGTGACCGGTAGTGAGATCCTAAGGATCCAAAAATAACCCCTTACCTCCTCTCAAAGAGGTAAAATAGCCAAAAGCCTTAAGCCAACCTATACACACTTCTGAGTTACCTTTAGAGAAAAAAAAATCGGCTGTAAGGCTAAGTCAACAAGAGTTGTGCATAAATCATTCAATGTATCTCGATGAGTCAACTAATAATAAGAGTCTTGATTCAATCAAAGGAGAGACTCTTATCTCTTGATCATACCCCCATTCTCCCCTTTTTCAACACCAGTGATAGATCATATGCTTTTTGTTGATTATGTGGGTCTTTTCAAAGTCTCACAAAACTTTTAAACATGACTGATACGACAGAGAATGAGAAGGAAATACTTCAGCAAAATGAACTCAGAAATGAGGATATCATAAGATGTATTCCGTGATCTAAGGAAGCTTTGATGATGTATCAATCTGAGCCATGACCAAAATTAGGATATAACAATAGGATGAGGCAATCACGAGATGAACGATTTCATTGGCGACTGTTTTACGTTTTCCGTTTCTCGGGACGAGCAACGCTTAAGTTCGGTGTGGTGATGAATCCTCCAGACTCATCCTCAGTCACCAATTCAAAGGATTTTTGATGTTTTTGCCTTAATTTTGTCTCACCTCATTTTCCTTTTCTCTCCTTTTTATGAAAAATTCTGACACTTGGACGAAGGTGAGGTAATTACGAGATCAACTTGCATGCGTTTTGGCGACTGTCTTGGGCTTTTTCGTTCCTCGGGACGAGCAACGCTTAAGTTCGGTGTGGTGATGAATCCTCCAGATTGACCCTCTCAGTCGCCAATTCTAAGGATTTTATGCCGCATATCGACTGATCTACCCTCGCTTTGGGTTTACTTTAAGTATCCTTTTAGTCTTGTGTAAATAGTGCATCACTAGCTCAAATTACCCTAGTTTCCAGTTTATTTGATCTCATTTTCCCCTACTCACATTCTCTCTCCTCTGCAGATCATCCTCAACCATCACCAACGGTCATAACCCCTACAACATTGACTCTAGCGGTCTCAAGACCGTTTGAGCCCATGTGGTCCTAAGACCGTTTGAGCCCATGCGGTCTCAAGACCGTTTGAGCCCATGCGGTCTCAAGACCGTTTGAGCCTATGCGGTCTTAAGACCGTTTGAGCCCATGCGGTCTTAAGACCATTTGAGCCCATGCGGTCTCAAGACCGTTTGAGCCCATGCGGTCTCATAACCATTTGAGTCCATGCAGTCTCAAGACCGTTTGAGCCCATGCGGTCTCAAGACCACTTGAGCCCATGCGGTCTCAAGACCGTCTGAGCCCATGCGGTCTCAAGACCGTCTGACTCCATGCGGTCTCAAGACCATTTGAGCCCATGCGGTCTCAAGACCGTTTGAGTCCATACGGTCTCAAGACCGTTTGAGCCCATGCGGTCTCAAGACCGTTTCGTTGTTGTGAAGACCATTTGGCTAGTGGAGGATCAAGATCACAGCAGCAACTAGCACCTCCGCCTGCTCCCTGACACCACCACTGCCACGATGGCCTTCTTTATACAAGCAACGGTGTCACCGTAAGCAGCAACGATAGTGCCCACGATGGCTGGCTTGCCACAAGCGGCGGCGGCGTCTTCCTTACCGTCACCAATAATGTTGGTGCCCACCTACACATGATCTCTGGCGTCGTCATCTTCATCACCTGCTCCGGCAACCACACCGCCCTCGCCAACCATGCATGCACGTGATCGTGAAGGATAGATTGAGTGAACGTTGCAAACTGAATGGAGAACGGCAAACTAATAGAACGCACGCGTAATATGAGCGCAAGACCGTTTGCTACCGGCATGAAGAACACATGCAAGACCGAATGGCCTAGGCCTCAAGACCGTTTGGCCGTGGCTAGGAAACTGTACGGATTGGCTTACCCACAAGACCGAAGGGAGTATATACGCACGACCGCATGGGGCTGTTGCAAAGGAGGACCGTATGCGAGACCGTGCTGGAGATCGTTTGGATTGGATAAAGCGAAGACCGTATGAGAGCCGAAGACCGAATAAGCTGCTGGAACAGAAGACCGAATGGATAAGTTTGTGGGATTGTTTGATAAGAGCTAATTGCTGAAACCACGTGAATGCATGAAGGACCGCATGGAATGGCAAAGCATATGAGCGGAAAAAGCAAAGAACGCGAGAGTGTGTTGGAAACAAATGGAAAGAGGCGGAGAAAACGAGATGAGCAATATGGAAAAGCAAAAGAATGCACAAGCAGGAAATGCGGAGCAGCAAAACCAAATGAAGTGTACTACTAGGAAACTGAGAGAGTGAGAGACCGAAACCGAATGAGCGAGACCGCATGAGCAAATGTGCAGCAAATCCGCATACACATGCAAACCACATAGCTAATTGCTTTACAAGACCGCATGGAGCGCTGTAGCTGAAACCGCATGAGCACACATGTAGGAAACCGCATGAGAACGCACAGTGCAAGAGTGCAGCAAGACCGCATGGGAAATTGAAAGTGAAGAACGCATGAGTTCATGTGATGCATGGAGCACTGCATTTCAATGGATTAACAAGACCACATGGGCATTTGCATATGAGACCGCATGAGCAATCGTGAGCGCAGGACCGCAAGCACTGAAACCGTATGGACAAAAGGCCTATAAATAGAAGGGTGGAGGCATGATCTGAGGGCAATCTCACTACGACCCAAGGCTTCTGGACTGGGACCAGTACCGGAACGCCGCCAGACTGCCCGAGTACCGTTTCTGACCAAACTTCACCCACAACCTCAGAATCTCAGTCTGAGTACAGATCTGGAAAGCTGCCAGACTGGAGATAGATCTAGAAGGCTGTTCCATCACCATCTCACCTCTACCATCATTCTACCATTGTTCTACCTCATTCTAACTGTGCAATCCCAGATGTAGACACGACGATCGAGGCAGAGAGACAGGCGTCATCGACCACAACGGAGCAGTCCCAGAAACTGCGACGATCTACACTGGGCTGTCACGGATCTACTCTTCTGCTCTGACGATGATTTGTTTCTCTCTCTTCTCTTTCTTTGTTTCTTCCTCTATGAGGAGCGAGTAGTTCCATCCACTGGGGCACGGAGACTAGCCCTGCTGCCCGTGTCTTGTAACTTGTACTAAAAAGATGTTATCATTCTGATTCAATACTAAATCATTTCATACATGCTTGAATGTTGGCCGCGTTCTTGTATGCATTTATTTTCTTTCGTTGTGGTTTGTCTACGACCACTCTTGAGACTCGAATACCGATTTAGTGTTGGTTTCTGGTGTGTGTATCCACCGCGCATCCGTTTCAGTATCTAGGAACGCTTTCTAAGGAGTGGAGTAAACTCACCTCCATTGTTGTACTTTTGTACTATGAAATGGAATCAGTTGACGTACAAAAGTGCAACCTTGATAGGTCGACGAACACACTCTAAGGAGAGAGTGGTACAAAGTACTTGACCATTCGTTCGGGAATGGCTGACATTACAACACTCCTACGTTTCTCGTAGCTATATCCTCGAAAGAGAGATAGACTATAAGGATACTAATCGATTTGGTAATTATCGCTCGCTTGTTAGTTTTCCGATGCACGTTTCACAAGGTTGAGTAAGATTTTCTCTTCGGAGACTACATATCTTCATTGACACGTAGATATGTACCGGATGAGAGTTACTCAACCCGTGAAGGATGTGTGCGCTACTATTGTCCTATAAGACATCGGTATTGTACAACATCCATGTATCTTGCTTACAAGTCTTGCTATGTTTGGTACAAGTACAATTCATGTGTAGTAGAGGCGAATACCCGCATCACCCCAGTGGTCCATCATCATTTGCTAATCTTAGATTTTAATCATTAAACTAGTTTTTATTCTTGCCTTTGCTTTTGCATGTTTAGGTTAAATAACTCAAATCAAACTTCTGGTCTTAGATGATTAACTTAGATTGATACGAAACAAGAAAAAGACACTCGAATTCTTAACGTTGTCCTTTGGGTTCGATCCTAAATCTGTACTATGATAAGGCTTCCACACTCTTGTGGGGTTGGAGCATTTATCTAGCACCAGTTGTAGGTAAACCTAGAGAGGACATCAGCTCTCTAGGGTTTTTGGTGCATATTAGGACTTCCATTGGGAGAGTAATCTTTTGGTGTAAGTTCTAGCTCCATCAGAGATTTATCCCTCCTACAGGAGATTGATACCCAGGTCACTTGATAAGCGAGACTGAGAAATGTATGGTCATACTCATGTGATTTAATATGTGATATGTGAACTCACATGCATCTGAGATAGTCTGCTCTAGTTCAAGGAACATGGATTGAACATTAAAGCGGATGATGATTCCATACCTCAAGTTCAATCCGGATATTAGAGACAAAGAAACTATACGTTCATGATAACATGGATCACAGATTATAGGTTGAAGTTGTTCTCCAACTTTCTGAATTACTTGGGTATCAATGATATGTTGCTAGATATCGCTTATTGCTTGTGATGTCATAAATTGGTTATGGACATTCACTGTCGATGTAATTTGGAACCTATGAGGTCACACACATAGGATGCATCTGGAATAGAAGTTTATTCATGAATGATGTTTAACTTACCAAAGTGTTTTGATATTCAATTTAAATAATAATGGTTGAAAATTGACTAATTGGACTGTGGATAGACCAGTTCAAGTGTTAACCGATCCATTCAAGTGTCAGGTCAACTGGAAAAAACATTGGCTGAACAATACCTGACTCCGGGCATGAACTGACTGGTTCAATTAGTGAACCGATCGGCTAAAGGTCTGAGACAACCGGTTCAAGTGTCAAACCACCCAGTTCAATGATCAATTCAATTGGATAAGGATTAATGCTAACATCACATTTTGCATTAGTCGAATATTGAATGCCAATGAGATTCAAAATCGAAAAACACATGAACCGACCGTGTAAAGAGGCGAGATCACCTCCTTACTAAAATTTAAAGGAAATACAACATCCACAAGTTTTTAACACCAATTGAGACTTTTGAGGATGATTGCATAATAATCCAATTAAATAAGCATGATTCCAGATACATAATAAAATGTCAATAGCAGCGGAAAGAAAAGAAATAACAAGCCTTCTATGGGCTTTATTGTTTATTACATCATTGCTTTCTAAAAGAAAAGATAAGATAGCATAGAGGATCAAGCTATAGCAACCTAGCCATCCTTCTTCACAAGCAAACGGACACAGCAAGGAATCTTTCTTTAAGCCCTTCCTTCTCCTTGAAAAGCTCCAACACCTGGGTGGTTGGGAAGGCACCCAGCAAGAGGGAAAAACAAAGAAAAAGTATGTGTTACTCTACTAATCTATCCAAGGCAAAGAAAAGATGTAACAAGGAAACTAGTCAAGTATTTGGTGTAAAAGGATATCAAAGAGTATGAGGTTTTCATTAAAGAACTTGCCATTAACAAAGATAATAAAGGATTTTAGCATGCTTATTAATATGTCTATCTAACTAAGTAGGGTTGAGGCACCTACCGAACCTCTAACCTTAGGTGAGGGAAGAATTATAAACATTTCCAAGTCACCTACAAATTTTTAATGGGGAGAATAATAAACATTCCCCTAGGGCGATTTTATACATGCCCTCTATGGGTGGTTGTACAAAAGTACCACTACTTAAAATTTAAATAGAACATTTAATTTCATGCTAAGAGATTTATGGCAAGAATAAGCAAAATATATTCAACATGGCAATGGGGCATAAATACCCAAACAAGAGAGTACTATAACTGATATTGAGGCAAATAAGACAATTTAGGTTTCAAAGATATTCAATGGTTTGGATCAATTAAACCTCATAAGAAAAATCTAGGTATTGGATTAAGTATTCCCAACTGATAGGTAGATGTACAACATGACTCATAACAAGCAAAATCCCTACGAAACTCATACACATACTAAGCACATACCTTTGCCACAGATGTCCTAATATCCCTTTTCAGATCTTCTCACGAACTAAAGATCCAAACTTCCTAATATATCATTTAATTCATTTATTAGAATTGCATGTATTCACTTAAAAGATTAGAAACCCTAATTACTAACTTTTTGTACAAACCTTCGATTCAGACCTCAAAAACCTCATAATCGACTTAGTTAGGTTTTCCTGATCAAAATAACATATAATATTGTATATTTTGGAAGTATAAATTTTCAGGATTAATTTTAGGGATTTTTAAGTTAATTAATTTGATATTTAAAAACACTTTTTCGCAAAACTCAAAATCAAATTTCAAAAATATTTTTATTGGATAGATCTCGTTTTCCTGATTTCAAAACACTATTTATTTTTAAATTTTGACTATCGGATTAATTATTAAAAATTATTTTGTCTCGGCCAATCACAGCCTGCCACGTAGGTAAGGCTGGGCGGCGACAGCGGTAGACGGCGGTGGCCAGCGCCACGCGATCGCTCGCGCTCGCTCGCGATCGGCCGAGCGGTGGAGGCGGATGGACAGCGAAAAGACAAAAAGGACCGCGCGCGAAAAACCGAAAGAAGAAGGCGGCGAAGGGCAAAACGGTAAAAAGGACACGCGTCGTCCCCTACCTCTCGCCCGCGCGGCGCGAGCAGGGCTTGGCCCCAAATTTGGGCAAATCCACGTTTCTTCACCAAAACTCGCGTTTAGATACTCAAAAGAACGAGAACGAGTAGACGAAGAGGATGGTACCTTCAATTTGGACCGAGGTGGTCGGAGCAGGGAGGGAAAAGCGCCGCAAGGAGAGGACTATCGGCGGCTCGTTGGAGGTCCAAACTTCAACGAAACTTCGAATTAGAAGCACGAACAGGTTGCTAAGGTGATTGCGCATGCGAGGGTGTAGATATTTATAGGCAAGGAACCCTAAACTAGGATGTGGGTAGGAGCAAGGAAAGAAGGTCGGCGGCCAACTTGGGCGTTTCCCAAATACGCAATAAAACTCGCAAAAGTTGGGATAATTCGGTGCGAAAACTCGCAAGGAAACTAATGCAACAAAAATCACTGAAAAACGTTGAGTAAATCTCAAGATATTGCGTTTTTAAGAAAACGAAAATCCCAAGCCTGTTGCCTAATCCGATCCAAGGTAGGAGATGACCGTGCACCGTTGGATCAATGGACACGGGTCCATCGGGCAACCTGGATCGTTCGATCGCGCATTAGGTGAGGGAAATTTCCCTGAGCAAAAAGTCGATTAAACCATTATATTTTAAAGGCTTTTCTCTTTCTTATTTTGGAGGCTCAAACGTTGCCCAAAAATTATAAAAATTTATATTCTGGCTTATTTTGACGCGTAGAATCCGAATCTGGAGTTAGTTTTTCATTTTGAGAAAGTTTAAAAGGTGAATTAATTAATATGTGATTTTCTCTCTCCTCCTCAAAAGGAGTGATAACATTATCTAAAATTAATGCAACTTCACCCTTAAGTCTTCTTAATGATTTGAAACACGATTTTGCAATTATCTTCTCAAGATAACATTATCTTTTATTTATTAAATTAATTAGAACTTTCTACACTCTCTCTCTCTCTCCTATTTTCCTATTTATTTATATATCATCCAAATTAGTTGCAAATTTGCATAGTGACTTATTTTTATATTTAGAATACGAATATGAAGTTATTTCCCTGAATTGAGATCATTAAATATTTTATTTCTTTTTATTAGCTTATTTCCTATTTTCCTTTGATAATATTATTAATATTTTTATTTTAACTAATTCTTGACCCTTAAATTATTCTTTACTAAAGGAAACGAATTACCCTATTAAATTACTATGATGATTTCAAATTATCTTGTTTGTTACAATATCTTTGTAATTATCTTCTTTACTCATATTTTCTCATATTTCTTTTACTAATTATATTTATCTTCTTTTCTTTTATAAAATTCGGATATCTTACATTCTAGGAGACACTAGAAGATTCTAAGACAAATTATTTTATCTCCTTATTATTTCTTAAGTGAAATTGCATATTAAACCCCTTGTCTAAATCTAACTGAGTCATTTGTACATGAAACCTTGAAATAAGATTATATGGGAAATATTTAACCAATAACTATCTAAATTTCTCTTAAATCAAGACCAAGGACAAAAAGAACGAAAATGGAGATTAAAGCTTATAGAAAAGAGTACAAAGAGGTACAAAGAGTTTTCAGTATGTTACAGCACTCCACCCCTTAAAAAGGATTTCGTCCCCGAAATCTCATACAAAAAGGGAAGGGTGAGTACGTAACATCTCATCTCTCAACTCCCAGGTGGTTTCTTCTAAACCATGATATCTCCATAAAACCTTTACTAACTCTATCTCCTTGTTCTTCAACTGCTTCACTCGGGAGTCAAGGATCTTCACAGGTAGCTCTTCATAGGTCAGGTTCTCATTAATCTCCACAGGTTCAATGGAGAGCACATGAGACGGATCCTTAACATACTTCCTCAGCACAGAAACATGGAACACATTGTGAATCTTGTCATAAGCAGGGGGCAAAGCTAGGCGATATGCACAATCTCCCACTTTATCTAAGATCTCAAATGGTCCAACATAACGAGGACTCAACTTGCCTTTTACTTTAGATCTTGCAATAGAACGTATAGGCTTGATCTTCAGAAAAGCATAGTCACCCACTAAGAAACTTATATCAGACCTCTTCTTATCAGCATACATCTTCTGTCGGTCTTGAGAAGCTTTCATCCGTTTCTTTATCAACTGTATCTTCTCAAGCATCATCTGCATGTCATCAGTCTTCACCAGGGAATGCTCACCAACATCATCCCAGTGCAAAGGTGAACGACAGGGTCTACCATAGAGAGCTTCAAAAGGTGGCATACCTATACTGGCTTGGTAGCTATTGTTGTAAGCAAACTCTGCTAATGGTAGATACCGATCCCAAGCACCACCCCAATCCATCACACAGGCACGAAGCAAGTCCTCCAGAATCTGAACTGTTCTCTCGGACTGACCATCAGTTTGCGGATGGTAAGCAGTGCTGAAACGCAGATCAGTACCCATCTCTTCCTGAATCTGACCCCACAAACGAGAAGTAAATTTCGGGTCTCGATCGGAAACTATCACAGCAGGGACACCATGCAGACGAACTATCCACTCCACATACAGCTGAGCCATCTCAGCAACTTTATGTGTGGTTTTGAAAGGCAAGAAATGTGCAGATTTAGTAAGCCGATCAATCACCACCCAAACAGCATCATAACCTCTCTTGGACTTGGGAAAACCAGTAACAAAGTCCATTGTGATCTTCTCCCATTTCCATTCTGGAATCTCAAGAGGATGAAGAAGACCACCAGGTCGTTGATGTTCAATCTTGACTTGCTGACATGTCAAGCATCTTGCCACAAACAGAGCTATATCATTCTTCATATTCTTCCACCAGAAACTTCGCTGTAGGTCCTTGTACATCTTGGTTGTGCCAGGGTGAATAGTGTACTTGGAACCATGAGCTTCACTCAGAACCTTCTGTCTTAGATCACCAACATCAGGTATCCACAACCTTTGTCTAAAGCGGATAGCACCATCCACTCCGACAGAGAAGTCAGATTGCGGTTTCTCAGCTAAAGCTTTCAACTCTTCAAGCTCAGAACTCTCCAACTGTGCAGACACAACTTCTGAGATCCAAGTTGGTGTAACAGACAAACTAGCCATATGAACACACAACTTATCTTCATCTACTGAAGCAACAGGTTGAGGCCTCCAACTGGCAACATGTTCAAGGTTTTCCCACACAGAACATCTCAGAGCAGCACAAACAACATCCTTCTTGCGACTTAAAGCATCGGCTACAACATTTGCTTTACCAGGATGATAGGTGATGGTGAAATTGTAATCTTTAAGATATTCCATCCACCTACGTTGTCGCAAGTTTAGATCCTTCTGAGTCAACAAATACCTCAAACTCTTGTGATCAGAAAAGACTTCAAACTTTTCTCCATAGAGGTAATGTCGCCAGATCTTCAAAGCATGAACTATGGCAGCCAACTCCAAATCATGCGTAGGCCAATTAGCTTCATTAGGTTTCAATTGTCGAGAAGCATAGGCGATCACTTTTCCGTCTTGCATAAGAACACACCCTAAGCCTTGTCGGGATGCATCAGTGTAGATGACATAAGGTATACCCTCAACAGGCAAAGCAAGCACTGGAGCAGAAGTCAGACTCATCTTCAACTTCTGAAAACTATCCTCACATTCAGGGGTCCATGTGAACTTGACTTCCTTCCGAGTCAGCTTAGTCAATGGTAAAGCCAACTCAGAAAACCCTTTGATAAACTTCCGATAGTAACCAGCCAGACCAAGGAAACTACGGATTTCAGACGGGTTTCTCGGAGCACTCCATTTGGTCACAGCTTCCACCTTTGCAGGATCAACAGATATGTGGCCGGCAGAAATCACATGACCAAGAAACATCACTTCTGTTATCCAGAACTCACATTTCGAGAATTTTGCATATAATTGATTTTCTCGCAATGTGTGGAGTACAATCCGTAAGTGTTCGCGATGTTGTTCCAACGTCTCAGAATAAACCAAAACGTCATCAATAAACACCACCACAAACTTGTCTAGGTATGGGCGGAATACTCGGTTCATCAGGTCCATAAACGCAGCAGGGGCATTTGTCAAACCAAAAGGCATGACCAAGAATTCATAATGCCCATAACGAGTTCTGAACGCTGTCTTAGAAACATCTTCATCCTTCACCCGCATCTGGTAGTAGCCACTCCGCAGATCCATCTTGGAGAACACTGTGGCTGACTTCAGCTGATCGAATAATTCATCGATGCGTGGCAATGGATAACGATTCTTTACTGTCACTTGGTTGAGCATGCGGTAGTCCATACACATCCGCATCGAACCATCTTTCTTCTTCACGAACAGGACAGGGGCTCCCCAAGGAGAAACACTGGGGCGAATGAAACCCATGTCAAGAAGCTCTTCAAGCTGCTTCTTCAACTCCGCCAATTCAGCAGGTGCCAAACGGTAAGGTGGTTTCGATATTGGTGAAGTTCCAGGTACGAGCTCGATGGAGAATTCCACTTCGCGATTTGGTGGCAACCCAGGCAACTCCTCAGGAAAGACATCTGGGAAGTCCTTCACCACATCAACATGGTCCAGGGCAGGAGGTGTAGCTTCGAGAACTATGGAAGCTAGGAAGGCTCTACACCCATGAGAGATGAGCTTCTCAGCTTTGATGGCAGAGATGACAAACTGTCGTTCTCCTCGCTTCTTGCCCTTGACACGCACTCTTCCTTCATCAGGGTGGAAAAGGCTAACCATGGATTCCTCACAGAACAGAATAGCTTTAAACTTCTTCAACCAATCCATACCAAGGATGATGTCAAAGACAGTCATATCAAGCAAAACAAAAACGGTGGGAAACATTATCCCGGATATACAGAGGTTCAGGGTAGGAGTTTGGAGATACGAGGAGCAGATTTTCCCACTAGGAGTTTTTACATCTAACACATGATCCATGAACTCAGATTCAATTTCAAGCATAGAGGCAAACTGGCTAGATATAAAGGTATTGGAGGATCCAGAGTCAAAAAGAGCTTTTAAAGGATGCAAATTGAGGTGTAGTGTACCTTCAATTACTTCATTACCATCACCATCTTCTTCAGCATTGAGAGCAAACACTCTCCCATTCCGCCTCTCAGCTGGCGGGCGTCTCGGATTCTGGTTGTTGTTGTTTCGCGGTGGAGGATTCTGTCTCGGCTGTTGTGGTGGCTGAGCCGGATTCTGCCCTTGCTGGAAACGAGGACAGTTAGGTCGGATGTGCCCAACTTGGCCGCACTCATGGCAGGTTGGGGGAGGACGATTGCCAACTCGAGCAGGTGCGTTGTTGGCGGGACATCTTCCAGGAGGATGGTGGCGATTGCATCTGTTGCAGCGATCTCGACCACGGTTCTCATGCTGGTTCGGGTTCTTCCTTTTGTTGTTGAAGCTACTAGAGGACTGGAATCCTGGATATGACTCGATGGCGAGAGCTTTATCCACCATCTGCTGAAACGAGAGGGGCAACTGTGGAACAAGGCTTCGTCCAACATGATAGTTCAGACCTTCCAAGAACAAGGTTGCTCTCCTATCAGCTCCAAGATCAGTGGCGTAACGCTCCAGCAGCAGAAACTTCTGAACGTAGTCGGCCACACTCATGCTTCCTTGCTTGAGACTGTAGAACTCAGCCTCCTTCTTCCTCAGAAACGCGGGGCAGATGTACTTCTCTCTGAACAGCTTCAAGAACTGAGCCCACTCCATGGAGGAAGTGTCTCGGGTTCGAGCAACTCCATTCCACCAGACTCGTGCTGGTCCATCCAGCACATACGTTGCAAACCGAACCTTCTGGTGAGGAGGGCAAGCCATACCCTCGAAGGTCCGATCCAGGGCCAGCACCCAGTCATCTGCTTTGTCCACCATGTTAGGCTCACTTTCACCCTTGAAGTAGGGTGGCTGCATCTTGATGAAGTCGGTGAGGGTGAACTCCCTTGGCTTGGAAGCAACAGCAGCTATGGTGTTGAGTTGTCCCATCATGGTGGAGGACAACAGTTGTCGCAGCATCGCCAGTTCTTGCTCAGGTGTGAAAGCAGGAACACCAGAGTTCGTTTGGTTCACAGCAGGCGTCGCCGGAGTGTCAGGGTTGTCGGTGTTGGACTCCTGGTTCGAGTTGTCAAACAGGTCACCTCTCCTGAGAATAGGGGTAACTTATTAAATTTTCAAGAGTAAAGGATCATAGATGAGAGGGAAAAGAAATAGAGATGAGAAAAGGATAACTAGAATGCTATTGCCTAAAGGCATACTATTTCGGGCAGTTCGTATCAGCGCAGGCCAGGCCGGATCATATGGGCACGGGAGTCCCCGTATGCCAAGCTAGTGGGTCGGAGGAAAATCTTGCCAGCCCCCATGCCCTGATCCTTTCTAGACACCCTTGCCTCAACTGCATGCCCTATTAGTCGCCCTAAGGCTCTGATACCATGCTGTAAAGAGGCGAGATCACCTCCTTACTAAAATTTAAAGGAAATACAACATCCACAAGTTTTTAACACCAATTGAGACTTTTGAGGATGATTGCATAATAATCCAATTAAATAAGCATGATTCCAGATACATAATAAAATGTCAATAGCAGCGGAAAGAAAAGAAATAACAAGCCTTCTATGGGCTTTATTGTTTATTACATCATTGCTTTCTAAAAGAAAAGATAAGATAGCATAGAGGATCAAGCTATAGCAACCTAGCCATCCTTCTTCACAAGCAAACGGACACAGCAAGGAATCTTTCTTTAAGCCCTTCCTTCTCCTTGAAAAGCTCCAACACCTGGGTGGTTGGGAAGGCACCCAGCAAGAGGGAAAAACAAAGAAAAAGTATGTGTTACTCTACTAATCTATCCAAGGCAAAGAAAAGATGTAACAAGGAAACTAGTCAAGTATTTGGTGTAAAAGGATATCAAAGAGTATGAGGTTTTCATTAAAGAACTTGCCATTAACAAAGATAATAAAGGATTTTAGCATGCTTATTAATATGTCTATCTAACTAAGTAGGGTTGAGGCACCTACCGAACCTCTAACCTTAGGTGAGGGAAGAATTATAAACATTTCCAAGTCACCTACAAATTTTTAATGGGGAGAATAATAAACATTCCCCTAGGGCGATTTTATACATGCCCTCTATGGGTGGTTGTACAAAAGTACCACTACTTAAAATTTAAATAGAACATTTAATTTCATGCTAAGAGATTTATGGCAAGAATAAGCAAAATATATTCAACATGGCAATGGGGCATAAATACCCAAACAAGAGAGTACTATAACTGATATTGAGGCAAATAAGACAATTTAGGTTTCAAAGATATTCAATGGTTTGGATCAATTAAACCTCATAAGAAAAATCTAGGTATTGGATTAAGTATTCCCAACTGATAGGTAGATGTACAACATGACTCATAACAAGCAAAATCCCTACGAAACTCATACACATACTAAGCACATACCTTTGCCACAGATGTCCTAATATCCCTTTTCAGATCTTCTCACGAACTAAAGATCCAAACTTCCTAATATATCATTTAATTCATTTATTAGAATTGCATGTATTCACTTAAAAGATTAGAAACCCTAATTACTAACTTTTTGTACAAACCTTCGATTCAGACCTCAAAAACCTCATAATCGACTTAGTTAGGTTTTCCTGATCAAAATAACATATAATATTGTATATTTTGGAAGTATAAATTTTCAGGATTAATTTTAGGGATTTTTAAGTTAATTAATTTGATATTTAAAAACACTTTTTCGCAAAACTCAAAATCAAATTTCAAAAATATTTTTATTGGATAGATCTCGTTTTCCTGATTTCAAAACACTATTTATTTTTAAATTTTGACTATCGGATTAATTATTAAAAATTATTTTGTCTCGGCCAATCACAGCCTGCCACGTAGGCAAGGCTGGGCGGCGACAGCGGTAGACGGCGGTGGCCAGCGCCACGCGATCGCTCGCGCTCGCTCGCGATCGGCCGAGCGGTGGAGGCGGATGGACAGCGAAAAGACAAAAAGGACCGCGCGCGAAAAACCGAAAGAAGAAGGCGGCGAAGGGCAAAACGGTAAAAAGGACACGCGTCGTCCCCTACCTCTCGCCCGCGCGGCGCGAGCAGGGCTTGGCCCCAAATTTGGGCAAATCCACGTTTCTTCACCAAAACTCGCGTTTAGATACTCAAAAGAACGAGAACGAGTAGACGAAGAGGATGGTACCTTCAATTTGGACCGAGGTGGTCGGAGCAGGGAGGGAAAAGCGCCGCAAGGAGAGGACTATCGGCGGCTCGTTGGAGGTCCAAACTTCAACGAAACTTCGAATTAGAAGCACGAACAGGTTGCTAAGGTGATTGCGCATGCGAGGGTGTAGATATTTATAGGCAAGGAACCCTAAACTAGGATGTGGGTAGGAGCAAGGAAAGAAGGTCGGCGGCCAACTTGGGCGTTTCCCAAATACGCAATAAAACTCGCAAAAGTTGGGATAATTCGGTGCGAAAACTCGCAAGGAAACTAATGCAACAAAAATCACTGAAAAACGTTGAGTAAATCTCAAGATATTGCGTTTTTAAGAAAACGAAAATCCCAAGCCTGTTGCCTAATCCGATCCAAGGTAGGAGATGACCGTGCACCGTTGGATCAATGGACACGGGTCCATCGGGCAACCTGGATCGTTCGATCGCGCATTAGGTGAGGGAAATTTCCCTGAGCAAAAAGTCGATTAAACCATTATATTTTAAAGGCTTTTCTCTTTCTTATTTTGGAGGCTCAAACGTTGCCCAAAAATTATAAAAATTTATATTCTGGCTTATTTTGACGCGTAGAATCCGAATCTGGAGTTAGTTTTTCATTTTGAGAAAGTTTAAAAGGTGAATTAATTAATATGTGATTTTCTCTCTCCTCCTCAAAAGGAGTGATAACATTATCTAAAATTAATGCAACTTCACCCTTAAGTCTTCTTAATGATTTGAAACACGATTTTGCAATTATCTTCTCAAGATAACATTATCTTTTATTTATTAAATTAATTAGAACTTTCTACACTCTCTCTCTCTCTCTCCTATTTTCCTATTTATTTATATATCATCCAAATTAGTTGCAAATTTGCATAGTGACTTATTTTTATATTTAGAATACGAATATGAAGTTATTTCCCTGAATTGAGATCATTAAATATTTTATTTCTTTTTATTAGCTTATTTCCTATTTTCCTTTGATAATATTATTAATATTTTTATTTTAACTAATTCTTGACCCTTAAATTATTCTTTACTAAAGGAAACGAATTACCCTATTAAATTACTATGATGATTTCAAATTATCTTGTTTGTTACAATATCTTTGTAATTATCTTCTTTACTCATATTTTCTCATATTTCTTTTACTAATTATATTTATCTTCTTTTCTTTTATAAAATTCGGATATCTTACATTCTAGGAGACACTAGAAGATTCTAAGACAAATTATTTTATCTCCTTATTATTTCTTAAGTGAAATTGCATATTAAACCCCTTGTCTAAATCTAACTGAGTCATTTGTACATGAAACCTTGAAATAAGATTATATGGGAAATATTTAACCAATAACTATCTAAATTTCTCTTAAATCAAGACCAAGGACAAAAAGAACGAAAATGGAGATTAAAGCTTATAGAAAAGAGTACAAAGAGGTACAAAGAGTTTTCAGTATGTTACAGACCGATTCAAGACATGAACTGAGCGGTTCACCTCTAAACCGACTGGTTTAATAGTGAACTGAATAGTTCATCATTCGTAGCTTCCAAAAAATCCATAAAATTTTGTCTCTTCGACTTCCAGATCGACTGGAAACCTTGATACTGGCCCTCCCATAAATAGAGGGGTACTCGGGGCATCCCAAACACAACAATAAGCTTTGACAACTGTCGTCATCTCTGATTGTGGTAACCAAGAGAGCTCAAGCAAGTCATATTTATAAAAATGAGGGGTAGCATGGGAGAGCAAGTCAGTACTAGTACACTGACGTTTGAAGGGACAAATCCTTCTTGTTGGCTCTAGTGTTCACAGTTGTCAGTGTGGACTACTCTAGAGGCGAGGAGGTATTTGCCCCCCTAAGAGGACATAGACAATCGTTGTCTATGGTGATCAACCAGGAAGTCATTGTTGTTGTCATCTAGGTGCAACTTGAAGAAAGTCACACACTACTACAAGGGATTGTTGTTGGACTTGCTCCAGGACCAGGTATGCAACCCTCTTTCCTAGATATATTGTTGTAGACATGATCTGCTAAATAGGGAACCAGGCATTAAAAAAAATTGTTGCCTTATATGTTGCCCCAATTTCCCAACAACAGTATCAGAGCCACGTGAATTTGTGTTGTATCTGGATTAAAATTGTTACAACCCCAATTTTTGGGTTCTTTTGGTGAGAAATGTAATTTCTCCTATTAAAGATATTTGAACAAATAATGTTATAATTTGTTTTGAATAAAAGGATTTCGTTTACAATAGCCTTGTTGGTTTTTTTGTGGGCTTTATTAGCTATTGGGCCCAATAACAAGGAAAAGACAAAGGAAACTCCATTATTAAAGAAATGGAGAAAAGAAAGATGTTGAAACCTCTAGAAGGCAAAGGAATATTATCCAAAGGTGGATTTCGTACCTCTTGGGTTCCTTAAGTTACAAGGAGTCCAAAGTTGCAAAAATAATGCAATAAGAAAAGAAAAGATCAATTAATATTTCTTTATTAAGAAAGAAATTGGAGACAATGATAAAATATGGGAAATAAGTGAAAAGAGGTAAGATTGAGTCATCCTTGATGTATTTTCATATCCATAAGGTTTCTAATATTAAAAGGAATTCCAATAAGAAAAATAAAAAGAGAGATAAAGAGAAATCCTCAAAAAGAGATATTTTAATAAAGAAATAAAAAGGATAATGATAAATAATGGATATAGATGCATCTAGAAGGATAATGAGTATCCACTAAAAAGGATTTTGAAATATTAGAGTTTCTTGGGGTCCAAGGAGCCCCAATAGAGAAAAAGAAAGAGAAAATACAAATAATACAAAATAAGAGGATAATGTGATGCATAATTAATGAATTTGTGGCATTGTTAAAAAGGAGGTATTTTCTACTAAAAGAAAATATAAATTCGTGCCAATGGATTAAAAGTCAAGCATAAAGAGAATAAGAAAGAGAATTTTCAAATTCCTTACTAACCAAGAAACATTTTTTGTCAAAGATGTAATTAAAGAACCAACTACACGCCAAGGAAGCATGGTAGTTGTATGGGCAATATGACTCTTTTGTTCGTTGATAAACAGACTTGTGAGGGCGTTGAACCCCTAAACCCTTGGCTATATAAGAGTTGGGACCCGAGCCCTTGCATCCAGGATGTTCGTTGGCACCGTGCGCCTCCTTCCAACCCCATATCCTTTCTACCCGCAACCACAAGGGATGGAATGATCCCAGGGGCAACGCTGGGCCATGGAAGGAGTTCTAAGGGAGTCCAGATGCCCCTTCAAGGCCAGACAGAAACATAGTTACCAGTTCGAGAGAGATCCTTGCCCTGGTCACCTGCACCTCGTCTGCAAGGGGGCTGCGGTTCGTGGACCAGATGCTCCAAAGACCAGTCGCTTCAACCATGACTGTAGGTCTTTTGGGGTGAGACAGAGGGTGAAGAAGGAAGAAGAATCGGCTCGGGTGACCACCAGACCCTGGAGGGGGGAGATAAACCCCCGTGGTCAGCTCTGCTGGCAGAAGTGGAGGGTTCTGCGAGGTAGGAGATGGACAAGGTCATTGGACCATGTTGCCCCTCCGCAGGTTGAAGAACCCACACTTACGTAAGGGTAAAAGAGTCATTGTGTTATGTTTTCCCAATCGGCTACGTTGCATGAAAGAGGTGACGTGGCGCTCAGTGATTGGTCCAAGTAAGTAAATAATGAAAAATTCATATCTTTTTATTAGTAGCTCGGATGGATGCGTATGAAATATGAATCTTGCTCAGAAAAATGTGAGGAATCCAATAAAAATATATTTAGAAGCTAATTCCTCTTGCAATTCGAAAAGTAGTGGAAGTTATCAACTTTAATGCATTAATGATTAAGAAACCCTAATTTGAGATGATTAATGTATTATGAAGGGTTTTATGGATGATTAAAGTTGATATTAACCTGTTAATCATAAAAATAAACATTAAGATCGAAACTGATGAACTTTGCATGTAATTGGTTTAATTTAGAGTTCCATGTACATGAATGAGCTTTAATGGGCCTTGAAACCCTAATGTTAGTCATTGTGACTCTTAATGGCTTTAATTGTTCAAATTCATGAATAAGCTGAGATATGATGGTTCTAGGCTATTTCGAGTATAAAAGTTCCTAATTATACCCTTAATATGGTAATTAGGATTTTCTAATGGATAAAGGTGGAATTAATGATAAATAGAGTTCATATGTGAATTAGACCATAATGAACGATAAGTTGTTATTTTAAAAGGAACCAAAGATGATAATTAGGCCTAATGATGTTGTCATGAATTAAAAAAATAAAAATGTAGTTTTAATGTAAAAGAGCATAATGGACTTAATTGATGGTTAATTGTGCCTTTAATCCGAAATTAAGGTTATATGTTGTTAAAAGGTAACCTTAATATCTTTTGTGAAGAATAGATGAGATAATTAGGGTTTGTGAGTAATTGTATAAAATTAGGGTTTAAAAGAGTAAAAAAAAGAACCCTAATTGCAATAGAAACCCTAAAAGTGGACTACAAACCCTAGGAAGCGAGCTAGGTTTAATAGATCTTGATGGCATGATCAATGATAGGAAATTGTATGCATATTTCAGGATCTCTTTGTGTGCTTGCCTATTGGATTTCTTGCATTGATTGGATTAATTCTGTCTCAAATCACCCTGACAGGTATGTGGTTAATTATGATTAATCACTTTAGTTTCCTGAAGATTTTCCCGGATGATTCATCGCATTGAATGCAACTTATCAGTTTGGATGTTCATACTTGCAAATCATAAAGTCACTATGATTATCACAACAATAATAGAAGTGTGTATTCTCGCACCTACATGCCACCCTGATGGATGATGCCAAAAGGTCAAGCCCAGGAGGGAAGACCCATGGGCACCATGAGTGGTGACCCCATACACCAAGCTCGGGATTAAGAAGGTGGTCTTTATAGAATGACTAATGGGCACTATGAGAGGTGACCCCAGGCACCAAGCTCGGGATTGAGAAGGTGGCCTTCAGTCATTGATAAAAGAGAAACCCTAATGTGGGTATGCCAGGGTTAGGGCAAAAGTGGTGGAGAATGTCACACTGAAAGTGTAATTTAGCTTGTTAATTAACTCGATTGTGATATCTAGATTGTTAGCCATAATTGTGAAATTTTGGTTATCCCCGCATACCGACATATTCAGTTATGTTGACTGACGTTTTGTTTGTCGGCGTTTTAGGTACAAGATTGAAAATGACAAATAGTAAAGTGGCATATGTGGAATTAAATAAGAATTAAAGTACAACAGAGGATTAGTTAGAATAGACTCTAGATGTGGATAGAAGTAGATATCCAAGTTTTTGAAAAAGGTATGCAAAGTTTTATTTTATACCGGATTTTAGTTTAGTTTGGTAGAATTTCATAATTATTACTGATTAATTGTTGAACCTTTGATCTTGTTAATTGGGATAACGGCTCTGACCTTTTGGTCTCCCTTAATTGGGGGTTACCGGGAGGCGGGGTCGTTACATTTGGTATCAGAGCATCAGTTCCTCGTTTAATCTTTAATAATTATTAAATTTTACAAACTTTGTAGAACCCAAGGGAGTTATTAGAGAATTTTCTGAAAGATAGAGGTGTCTAGAAAAGGATCACGTCTGGGGGCTGGCAATATTTTCCTATGCACCGCTAGTCAGAATATGAGGACTCTTGGATTTGTATGACTGCCTGGCCAATGTCTCAGGATTTGACTCGAAATAAGATACCTTTAGGACTCTCTCATCTTGCTCATCCCTTATCAACTCAAATGTTGTTAAGGATTATTAGGATTAGGGTTTTCTTTCTTTCCTCACCCTCTTGAGGATAGGGTATGTATGATAAGGTTAAGGAATCCTCCACCAAAATTAATAAAAAGCATGTAAATAAGATGTCATGGACATAAGCTTAATAGTTTAATCGCAAACTAAAGAATAGCTGCATGCTTAGGTCATATGACATGAGTTGTCATGCCCTCAGGAGAGACCTGAGGCTAGACCTTCTTGTCTGGAGGATGAGTAGAGAGAGTTAGTCTTGGAGGTAGAGACATCCATTATAAGTAGAGACCTAGCACATCCTTTGAGGATGATGCTAACCCTAACCCTAAGTGGTGGTTAGAGAGAGAGATGGCATGATGAGTTAGATGTCATGATAGACCAGGTGTGTGGACATGTTTTTGGATGCCCATGACGTTATGAGCCATGTGAGGTTGAATGACCTAGTACCTTTGGCAACCCAACCCTGGAAAGGGTCATGCATGTTAGAGTGAAGGATAGCTCCTTCAATGATGAGGTTAGTGAAGAACCTATAGAACCCCTATGGGCTTATGTGAGTAGGGCATAGTATACACCCAGAGTGCGTCAGTAGTGTGGGCAGTAGGTTGAAACTCTAGCCAGGAGAGTATGTTGGATGGCTTATAAGATAAGCATGAGGAGCTCTGGATAATCTTGAGCGAATGTAAGTTTGAACATAGGCTTCACCCATGTAGGGGTATGTTGTGAGTTTGATCCTTCATGGGGAGAGGACCTCTAGTAGTAAGGTTATTTGTAGGGTTAGATCTAGAGAGAGAGAGTGCAGGACCCAAGCAAGAAGGTGGGAAGCTTAGACTCAGAGATATGAGGAATGGTGGGGAGTTGAAGATGATGCGACCTAAGTGGATGGTTGCAGTTGCCTCATGCATGATCCCTAGAGGTTGATGATATTTTGTTTGCCTTTAGAGGAACCAAACCCTAGAAAGAGGATGAGGTTGCTAGTACCTATATGAAAATAGGTGCTTACCTTCTGAGCTAGGAAGAAGAGTTCCTTAGACCTGAAGAGGTTTAGTAACAGGTTGTGAGGCCTTATACCTAGTTGGTTATCCTTGAGAAGGACTCCACTCTGAAGTGTTGCTCGAGTAGAAGGATGACAAGAAGTGCATGCCATACCTTATACATGTTTGGTTCGTGGTTAAGAGGTTGAGCATGCAGTTGGACACCCAAAAAGTGAACCTAGGGTTCCTAGGCCTAAGAAGGGAAGTGGTGTACCTGATGCTCATGATGAGATTTGAGTTTTTATAGATTCGAGCATGGTACTCCTCATTTTTAGAGGAAAGGGAAACCCCATTAAGTCAAAGGTATGTTTTATGAACCCCTCACAGATGAATTTGTGACATGGGAAGGTATGTTCTTGGTCCAATGTTGAGGAATGAGAACAAGTATGACCTAGCATGGTTTAGTAGGTGGTCTACTTGTGCCTTAGTAGCTTGCTGGGTTAAGCATGCTCATGTTGATGTAAACCCTAGACATAAGGATGTTTGTGACCTTTGTTGCTATCAAGAGATAGTTTCCTCCCATTTTGGGAGAGGGACCCTTTTATAGTGTGTATACCAGTTTGGTGGTTTTGAGGTAACCTAAAGAGGTCTCATAGGATCTTGAGAAGATAAGTGAAAAGTACATAGTATGAGAATGAACCTGTAGACCCATAGATAACCATCTCTAAGTGCATGTGGATGTGTTACCATGGAGGTAACCGGTATGGGGCATGACCAAGGTAGGTAGGTCACCATGACCCATATGAAAGGATGAAAGTCAGCCCAAGAATGCAGAAAGAGATGATGAAGGCTTGGGTAAGGTTCTAAGTTGGACATGTACTATGTTAGAATCCTAAGTCTATCCTAGGGTCAAGTAGGGATAAGAGTGATGGAAGTAGGAGTTGCCTAATTCCCTAGTTGCACATGACCGTAGGGTCAGGAGGTAACAACTATCATTATCTGAGGACCATGGGTTAGGAGATTGATCACCTTCATGAACTCATGGGACCCAAAGGGCAGATGAGGAGGGCACTCTCTGGATGCATAAGGGAAGAGGGATGACCCCAAAAGTGTCGACACCCTACAAACCTAGAGGAGATGACCAAGGATTGTATGGTGATCCAAGTAGGTTCGAGACCAGTTTTCCATGAAAGTAACCTTGATATCAAGATGATCACAATGTAGAGACGTATGTTGAATGTTTCAACTTAGATTTGAAGGTGTACTGGAAATGTGGGATGTACCATCTCTACTCTTGGAATAGGAAGAAATTTGTGTTTGGACGACCACCAAATGCTTATTTTCTCTTGTTATGGGAGTGAGAGATAGGACAATACGCATGCCATACACCAAGGATAAAGATGATGGGAGTTGGAACGTTGCTATGAGGTATGAGGACAGAGATGATAACATACCTTGTAGAGTGAATGATATGTGGATGGTTTACAAACATCAAGAGAACTAAGGTGGTCATCTTGTGAGGATGTTTTTATCATGAGCTATGTAGAATTTGTTGGTATGTATGCCCTAAGAGCCAATCATGGGATGATTGGTGGAATACATTAAGATTGATTTGATAAACATCAAAGGTGAGCTTCCAATTCTTTCTGGTTCAGTCATATGAGATAGTGATAGAACAAATTGAATGTCTAAAGAATGACAGAACTCAATGACGTATGCTTTCAGGTTGAGGACCTGAACGATGAGATCATACGGATGCTAAGAGTTTGTACATTCTTGTTATGTCCCTAGTCGGATGTCATTGTGGAAGGTAGATAGACAACAATGACACACAAGACTAGATTGTGGTGTTGGTTGATGACAGAATCTCATTAGTCATGATATAGAGATATCAAACCAAACACATAGGTACTTGTTAGAGAACAAGTGTACCGGACAAACCCACCGTGAGTTTGACACATGGAACCATGAGATGGTAGTCACAGTCAGTTTTCACAGTGATGGTGGTGATTGTGATTCTTAGACCTGAAATCACTGCACTCAACACATGTCGTTGGGCACACTTTGACATCATCAAACGCAGTCCTGAAACATGGGTTGTTATAAAGGTGATGATTGGGTGGCTTTGACACATGGGGCTTTTGAGGGGTGAGTGATAGATATGGGATTTGTCCCTCCTGAGGGAGTTTGATATCCATGGCCACTTGATGAGTAGGATTGAGAAAGGCGTGCACGCATGTGTGAATCAGTATATGATACTGATGTCATACATATCTCTTCCAGTCTACTCTGAGATCAAGGAAGTGAATGAACGTTGACAGGATGACTGTTCCATGCCTCGAGTTCATTCGGGATATCAGCGACAAAGGAATTATACATTCGCTGTAACACCATTCACGGATTGTAGGATGAAAGTTGTTCTCCAAATTTCTACTTTCACTTGGGTAGCACTGATGTGTGACTAGGCACCGCTCTTTGCTTGTGAAGTCATAAGTGTTATGGACTTTCACTGCCAACGTGAAATGGACCTGCAGGGTCACACACATAGGATTTAACCTGGAAGAGGAGTTTTGTCCACAAGCAATGTTTAGATTGATTACTAAAGGAGTTTAGTAGTTCAATTAAACACTCAATCAGTCGATGACTCAATATCGTATGGTTCAAGGTGTTGGACGCATTGATTGGAGTATCAGATTGATTGAAATCGCAATTGACTGATTTTGCCCAACCTGTGCTCCCAACCGATCGGTTCATGTGATGAACCGGTCGGCTGAGGTTGCTGAACCGGTCGGCTGGAGTGTCCAGGCCGATCGGCTCATGCCCAGGTTGAAACGACCGGTTCAAGGGTTGAACCGATCGGCTCAACTGGTGCAACCGACCAGTTGGGAAAAGTCACGTCGGCAAGAATTTTCCTTTGGTTTCAAATTGCCCAATTCGATTGGGAATAATATTGGTATTCGATACCAATTGGGAAAGAAACAAGGAAAGTCTTTTTGAGCCGGATTAGGACCATGAACTGATCGGTTCAGGGCACCAACCGATCAGTTGGAGTGCCCCAAACGCTCGGCTCAGGTCCAACCGATCGGCTCAATGGCCGAACCGACCGGTTCAGCAGTGAACCGATCAGTTCAAGTTGCGAGATGGTTGCTTTTGGTGGAAAATCCCGAACCCTTCTACTCCTGCTTTAGTCCCGCATTGCCCGGGATGGAGAACCCTGTCCCATGACTCTCCTATATATAGGGGTATTGGGGGCTTCTCACAGTACAGCTCAGTGCAACCAGTTGCTCTGCAAGTTGTCGTTCTCTCTGGTTTTGGTAACCGTGAGAGAGCCCGAGCAAGTGCTTCCCGTAAAAGGGAGGTGCAGTAAGGGAAGGACAACTGCAGTTGCAACAGGAGGCAGGAGAGCGTGTTGGCGACTAGTACGTCAACAGGAGGGTGCGACTCCTTCCACTTCCTTGTGGGACAAGGAGTGCGGAGTTCTAGGTGGTCCGTGTGGACTACTACAGAGGCGGGAGGACACTGCCGCTTAGGAGGACAACTGTCATCCGACAGTCCGGTTCGAGTAGGAGTTGTCAGTCCAGGTGCGACCAGGAGCTGCACAGACACCGTCGAAGTCCGGAGTTGAAGACTGCACATTGCGCGAGGTATTGTCGCCGAGCAAGCCTCGGGACAAGGTATGATTCCGCAAACCATCCTTTCCTATTATATAGACGTTGACGCGTTTCCTCGGTATGGGTTGGGGAGAAAATTTTTGTTTCCGCTGCCTTCTCTGTCTCCCTAAGAACCCAACAGTGGTATCAGAGCCACGTCAACTGCTCTATATTTTAGGAATATCGATATGATCGATTTTGGTTTGTCGCCTTTATTTATTGCATACGATGCGAATAATATCGGCTTTATGCATGTCCAATCCTAAATCCACAAATCCCTAATTACATATATGATATGTATTATTAATGCACTCGATACGCGTCGCCCTTAAACGAGTTTTGTGGTGGATGTATGTAGCGTGATTATGGCCTATAAACCCCTATCTGTGATTGGTTGTGTGTGGTTTCTTGCATCTCGGTCTGTGCACCGATCTTCCCTCTCTTATTCTTGACGTAACTCAAAATAATTCGAGATTCTTTCCTACCTTTGCTCCCCCCGAATGTAACTCGGGGTTTCCCTTTTTAAAGCAATGTAATAAATAGGATAGATTTTTATTTCCTGTTATGTCAAAGACCGGCGGACATCAAGACGACAGCTGAAACGATCGGTTCAAGCCATGAACCGATCGGTTGACGTTCCAGACGGTCGGTTCAAGGAGTGAACCAATTGGTTGATGAATGGTTCGAGGAGCAAGACGAGCGGGTGGCGGACATGACGAGATGCACGACGACCAGGCAAACCGATCGGTTGGAGGAGCCAACCGATCGGCTGGTAGCACCCAGACGACCGGCTGGAGAGTACAGATCATTCATGTGATGAGTTGATCTACTCGGATGGCAAGGCACAGAGTTCATCTTGTACATGTTGCATGTGATGTAGACCTAGATGACCGTGATTCCTCTTGGCTCGAGAAATCACATTAGGATGGCCATAATCATCACTTTTTATCGTTTGTGCATGTTTTCTGTGGGATATAGCATGTATATGATACATACTATGTATTGTGGTGATTGGATATGTATATGTATATAAAACCAAATCCCTCATTAAAATATTAAGTTTTAGATGCCTTCCAAATGCAACACACGTGAAAATCTTGATCGACCAAGTGTGGGCACGCCAAAGCGTGGTGCACCGTCTATCTCGTGGAAGTGTGAAGGATGAATGTGTGGGTCTGCCAAAGCAGGGTGCATATTCATCGTGTTTGCTTTGGGTCGGACTTAACAAGGTGATCTAGATGGGATCTAGTACCTTGAGGCATAGAGATGATCATTGCAAGGAGTTGTAGATGACATTTTATCAAGAGTTGCATATGATGCAATTGGCAAGAGTTGCCTACCTGAGAGATCTAAGTTGTGGGCGATCAGCCAAAGCTGACTCATGATTTAGAGGATTTCAGGATCTTTCCCACTAGAAGGTTGTACGCTACAAGCTTCCAAATTGATGGTGAGGGCTATCAATTTGAAGTAAAATAGTGGGAGTGATAATTAATTAAAGGCCTAATTATATCGTCAAACTTTCAAATCAATCAAATAAGTCAAAAATGAGTTTTGGACTAAAATTGCATATTTTCCTTTTGTAGTTCAAATGGCAACAAACAACAACAACTTTTCTTTGCGATCGGTCCTTGACAAGGACAAGCTAAATGGGACAAACTTCCACGACTGGTATCGGACATTGAGAATTGTTCTCACTCAAGAGCGTAAGCTCTATGTCCTGGATACTCCAATTCCAGAGGAACCCGCTCCTAATGCACCAAAGACAGAAAGGGATGCTTACAAGAAGCATTCTGATGATGCCATTGATGCAAAGTGCTTGATGCTATGTTCAATGAACCATGAGTTGCAAAGGCAACATGAGAACATGGGTGTCATAGAGATGATTCTGCATCTCAGGAACATGTATGAAGATCAGGCACGGCAAGAGAGGTACAATGTTTCTAGGGCACTGTTCAAGTGCGTCATGACAGAAGGAGATCCAGTTGGTCCTCACACACTCAAGATGATTGGGTATGTAGAGAACCTATAGAGACTGGGATTTCCACTGAGCCAAGAGTTGGCTACTGACGTGATACTGCAATCGTTGCCAGAATCATACAGTCACTTTGTGATGAACTACAACATGAACAACTTTGATAGGCCACTGTCAGAGTTGTTGGGCATGTTGAGGACAGCCGAGTTACAGATGAAGAAGGACAAGCCTAAGTCCATGATGGTGATCACGAGCAAGAAAGGCAAGTCCAAGCGCAAGGGCAAGGGCAAAGCTAAGAAAGGTTCTGAAGCTAGCCAGGAGTCCAAGCCATCTTCAGCTCTCAAGGCCAAGGGAGGCGTGACCAAGAAAGGAAATTGCCACCATTGTCAAAAGCCAGGACATTGGAAAAGGAATTGTCCTTTCTACCTGGAAGAACAAAAGAAGAAGGAGGTGACTGAAACCTCTACTTAAAGGTGTCATGAAAGTAAACTTATAACACTTTTGAGATATATGATATCAAGATGTAAAGTGTAAAGCATTCTTACTTGGGGCAAGTGTTGCCTTTATAGATATGAATACTTTAGTTTATTTTCAGCCAATAAGGCATGTAATACAGTTATGAACTGCTATTTCATACTTGCCAATAGATAGAAACACTTTATTTTTGCATATTGTATGACAATAATGGCAATCAATAAAGTTGTGTTTTCAATCTTAAAGATGTGATCTTTGTGGCAATGCCTTATTCATCTTGTGATATTTGATATGCATAAGATAAGACGATACCTAAAAGTTATAGATAACTCAAACAATTTAATTAGCATGAGAAATTCATTTCTAGTTTCCATGTGATGGATAAAACTAGACTCTTTTGGTTAGAGAACCGGTAAGGGACATGAATATCTTGGACATGATTAATCAATCTTCACTAATGTAGTGGGAGAGTGATTATCCTATTAGGTATAATACATGTGATGTATTTATATACCTATTGGAATAAATGCTAATACTTCAAATGGTGTTTAGAGAAATACCAATATGAATATCTTGAAGTGTTCAAGATTATCATAAATGAAGTACAAATTTGGTAAAGTATTAATTCTTGATGAGATCAATGAATGAAATACTTGGACCAAATGTTTGAGATCCTTATGAGTGATTATGATAGTGTATCATAGTGAACTCATGATTAAGGCATGGTGATGTCTGAATCAAGAAGGAATCATACTCTAAGGAGTTAGAGAATGATTATCAAATAACTGAATTCTTCTTAATAAATGAATACCCCACACTAATAAAAGAAATTAAGAATCACAAGGGTTGTGAGTTCTTATATCTTTAACAGATACACCTCAATTATCTATGTGATCAGTTGTTCATGTGATGAGTCAACTATCAAGATGAATATGAGGAACCGAATCTTGAGTTATGGTTTATGACCATTACATCCTAAATGACATCCATGTGAACCATAAGGTATGACCTTGATGGTAGCACTCATTGGATCATATCCATAAGTGCAAATGAGTCTTAAGTGTTAAGACACATGGATAACATTTTGAGAAGGATGATGCTTGTTGATTGCGACTTAATGACTAGGACATTTGGCATATGGATACTAAAACCGCATTCCTATGAGGAATAAAACAAGGATGTGTACGTGACACAACCTATAAGGTTTATAAATCCACTAATGCAAATGAAGTCTATAAGTTACAATGGACTAATCAATGTGATTGATTGAGTACAAGCAACTCAAAATTGGATCTTTACTTTGATGATATAGTCAAAGGGTTTGACTGATATGTCAAAGATAAAGAAGGGATCTGTGATTTAGTGGGAGCGTATTCACATTCCACATATTGATGTGAAATGGAAATGTTATAGATTGGAAATCCGAATGTGGAAATTATCTTTAAGGAAGATAGAGATGTTTCCTATGTGATAGGAATAGAGATCTATAGAGATAGTTCTCAAAAATCTCTTGACCTGGAAAGAGAGAGCATACATTGGCAATCTGTACTGAAGTGTTCAGTATGCACAGATTCAGTGGGAGAAAACTTGTCCATGTTACACGGAGTTAGTATCCCAAGGCCAAGTGTCCAATTCTTATGAAGAATGGGAACACTAAGAATAGATATGGATCTATCATGTATGTAATCATCCCATTATCTTGCATGTATGACATGGAAAGAATAAAATGCATTCATCATCTTGTATGTAGGACATGGCAATACGATGTGCTCATCCTGTTAACTCGTATGTGGGACATGACGAGTGGATGTCTATCTGCTTCCAGTAAGGGTTACTGGATTACCATGAGAACTTGATAAGTACTTGTGAAGTACTAGTTCTATGGAGATAAGGAAGAGTTCGATGTAAAGAGTTACATTGATGTGAATTTCCGAAAGGACAGAAAATTAATCGCAAAATATACATAAGATGTATAAAAGAGAATGTTTGTTGATAATTGGAAGTGTTCCAATAAAGCCATTTAAAAGGGAAATGTCGAGTATCTAGGTGTTAGTGAACAGCAGTGGATACTATATGGATCTGAAAGTTCATGAGATGAACTTATATTCCACTCATTGATGACAAGTCTGGAATCCTTGATCATGCAATGTGGATAAAGGTTAGCAAAGGAATACTAGATCGCATATTATGGCAACTCCATCTCATACGTATGACGTACAGCGAAGAGATGTGAGACATGCAATTTATACAGACTTTGGCAAGGTGTTGCCATTACTCACTATGATGGCACTAAGAGCACAGTAACATGTGGGACATGTTTGAAGATCACTATGAATATGATTCAAGAGTGATTGGCTCACAGTGCAAGTGGGAGTCTGTTGGTATGTATGCCCAGAGATCCAATCATGGGATGATTGGTGGAATACATTAAGATTGATTTGATAAACATCAAAGGCGAGCTTCCAATTATTTCTGGTTCAGTCATATGAGATAGTGATAGAACAGATTGAATGTCTAAAGAATGACAGAACTCAATGACGTATGCTTTCAGGTTGAGGACCTGAACGATGAGATCATATGGATGCTAAGAGTTTGTACATTCTTGTTATGTCCCTAGTCGGATGTCATTGTGGAAGGTAGATAGACAACAATGACACACAAGACTAGATTGTGGTGTTGGTTGTTGACAAAATCTCATTAGTCATGATATAGAGATATCAAACCAAACACATAGGTACTTGTTAGAGAACAAGTGTACCGGACAGACCCACCGTGAGTTTGACACATGGAACCATGAGATGGTAGTCACAGTCAGTATTCACAGTGATGGTGGTGATTGTGATTCTTAGACCTGAAATCACTGCACTCAACACATGTCGTTGGGCACACTTTGACATCATCAAACGTAGTCCTGAAACATGGGTTGTTATAAAGGTGATGATTGGGTGGCTTTGACACATGGGGCTTTTGAGGGGTGAGTGATAGATATGGGATTTGTCCCTCCTGAGGGAGTTTGATATCCATGGCCACTTGATGAGTAGGATTGAGAAAGGCGTGCACGCATGTGTGAATCAGTATATGATACTGATGTCATACATATCTCTTCCAGTCTACTCTGAGATCAAGGAAGTGAATGAACGTTGACAGGATGACTGTTCCATGCCTCGAGTTCATTTGGGATATCAGCGACAAAGGAATTATACATTCGCTGTAACACCATTCACGGATTGTAGGATGAAAGTTGTTCTCCAACTTTCTACTTTCACTTGGGTAGCACTGATGTGTGACTAGGCACCGCTCTTTGCTTGTGAAGTCATAAGTGTTATGGACTTTCACTGCCAACGTGAAATGGACCTGCAGGGTCACACACATAGGATTTAACCTGGAAGAGGAGTTTTGTCCACAAGCAATGTTTAGATTGATTACTAAAGGAGTTTAGTAGTTCAATTAAACACTCAATCAGTCGATGACTCAATATCGTATGGTTCAAGGTGTTGGACGCATTGATTGGAGTATCAGATTGATTGAAATCGCAATTGACTGATTTTGCCCAACCTGTGCTCCCAACCGATCGGTTCATGTGATGAACCGGTCGGCTGAGGTTGCTGAACCGGTCGGATGGAGTGTCCAGGCCGATCGGCTCATGCCCAGGTTGAAACGACCGGTTCAAGGGTTGAACCAATCAGCTCAACTGGTGCAACCGACCAGTTGGGAAAAGTCATGTCGGCAAGAATTTTCCTTTGGTTTCAAATTGCCCAATTCGATTGGGAATAATATTGGTATTCGATACCAATTGGGAAAGAAACAAGGAAAGTCTTTTTGAGCCGGATTAGGACCATGAACCGATCGGTTCAGGGCACCAACCGATCGGTTGGAGTGCCCCAAACGGTCGGCTCAGGTCCAACTGATCGGCTCAATGGCCGAACCGATCGGTTCAGCAGTGAACCGATCAGTTCAAGTTGTGAGATGGTTGCTTTTGGTGGAAAATCCCGAACCCTTCTACTCCTGCTTTAGTCCCGCATTGCCCGGGATGGAGAACCCTGTCCCATGACTCTCCTATATATATAGGGGTATTGGGGGCTTCTCACAGTACAGCTCAGTGCAACCAGTTGCTCTGCAAGTTGTCGTTCTCTCTGGTTTTGGTAACCGTGAGAGAGCCCGAGCAAGTGCTTCCCGCAAAAGGGAGGTGCAGCAAGGGAAGGACAATTGCAGTTGCAATAGGAGGTGGGAGAGCGTGTTGGCGACTCGTACGTCAATAGGAGGGTGCGACTCCTTCCACTTCCTTGTGGGACAAGGAGTGTGGAGTTCCAGGTGGTCCGTGTGGACTACTACAGAGGCGGGAGGACACTGCCGCTTAGGAGGACAACTGTCATTCGACAGTCCGGTTCGAGTAGGAGTTGTCAGTCCCGGTGCGACCAGGAGCTGCACAGACACCGTCGAAGTCCGGAGTTGAAGACCGCGCATTGCGCGAGGTATTGTCGCCAAGCAAGCCTCGGGACAAGGTATGATTCTGCAAACCATCCTTTCCTATTATATAGACGTTGACGCGTTTCCTCGGTATGGGTTGGGGAGAAAATTTTTGTTTCCGCTGCCTTCTCTGTCTCCCTAAGAACCCAACAGAATTTGCAAGTCATACAAGGTTGAGTTTGATAACCAAGAAGATGAGCTCTAAGTTTTCTTGTTCAAGATAGACCTAAAGCCCGAGATGAGATGATAAGTGAAATAGGTGGAGGTGTATGTCTTCAACATTTCCTTACACATAAGGATGTGAAGTGGTTAAGATGCAACTGCCTAGTTAGATAGAGGCTAGAAGAGGTTGTTAGGTTAACCCTAAGTTTGAAAAAGGAGATATGTTTGGGCTAACACTTAGATGTAACGAGATCTATTGAACAAGTTAGTAGTTGTTTGGTTAGCCAACCTAGGCCTTGATGCAATAAAAGGATGGTTGTAGAACCTCAGATGCACTTCTCTGGAAAGGAAGGTGATGAAACCCCGACTAGAGTGGTTTAGGGTTTCTGAGGAATCAATCTAGAGGAATCATGACATACAAGAGATCATGATTTTAAGTTCATCATACACGGTGGTACTACTAAGATAGTAAGTTGCAGTAGTACATTGGATGCTTAAGATGAAGTTGCACGTGGTTTGTCGCCATGCAATCTAGGAGGTGAAGGACGAACACCAATAACCCAAAGAGTTGATGTAGAGGATAAAGAGTTCATCACTATGGATGTTGTGGTAAGTCTTCCCTAGACTAAGGAAGGTCAAGATGCAATATGGGTTATGGTAGATCGCCTTACCTAGATGACATGAGAAAGAAAGAATACTATCAAGGGACGGATCCGGTTGAACTACATATGAGAGAGAGATGGTTCAACTACACCATGATGCAAGTTCAAAAGTTCTTTATAACCTAAAGATCCACTTCCATGAGGTGGAAGTAGACGAACTCGATGCTAGTACAGTTTATCACCCCTAACTAATGGTTAGTGTGATCCAGACTAGAGGGTCTGATGAGAGCACGTGTGCTTGTTTAGGGTGATACATGGAGACAGTTCTTATCCTCTATAAGATGTGATGATAACCACCATAGCCAGTATTGGGATGTAAAGAAGCTCTGTAAGGGAGGTTGTGTCGGTCACCACTTCATTAAGATGGTGTTGGTGAAGGGACCTCGCGAAGGTCAAGAAAGAACCATAGTGTGTGCAGATGAAGTCGCTTTGATTGTGCAATGGCTGAGAGAGAGCCTAGGGGAGAAATGAGTCATGAGTTGATGCAAATCAGACTGACATGCATTTCACTGTGGGAGAGTATGTGATGTGAAAATTCGACCCCTCTAAGCTATAGTTGAGAAAGTTGAGTCCCCGATATATGGGTCCATTTGAGATGGATTGGTGGAGATGGTTGTATTTAGTCTTACCCCTCAGGATAACATGATGTATAATGTGTTCCATGAGTCTGATCTAGAGCACTATGTGAGGTACCCAAGCCATGTGCTGAGCCCTGAACCTATTCAGCTTTATGAGAGGCTGAAATGTCCTGAGTCACCTATGAGGGTACAATATACCAAGGTGAGAGAGAACTCAGATGGAAGAATATGAGACGATGTAGGTTCTTGGGAAGCAAGATGGAAAGGGTGAGGCCACATGGGAGCCATGATGAACATAAGAAAGGCTTATCCTGTTTGTTTGTGTGTCTAGTGGAATTTTGGGGGCAAAATTCCTATAAGAGGGGAAGGATGTTACAACCCCAATTTTGTGTTCTTTTGGTGAGAAATGTAATTTCTCCTATTAAAAATATTTGAACAAATAATGTTATAATTTGTTTTGAATAAAAGGATTTTTTTTACAATAGCCTTGTTGGTTGTTTTGTGGGCTTTATTGGCTATTGGGCCCAATAACAAGGAAAAGACAAAGGAAACTCCATTATTAAAGAAATGGAGAAAAGAAAGATGTAGAAACCTCTAGAAGGCAAAGGAATATTATCTAAAGGTGGATTTCGTGCCTCTTGGGTTCCTTAGGTTCCAAGGAGTCCAAAGTTGCAAAAATAATGCAATAAGAAAAGAAAAGATCAATTAAATATTTCTTTATTAAGAAAGAAATTGGAGACAATGATAAAATATGGGAAATAAGTGGAAAGATGTAAGATTGAGTCATCCTTGATGGATTTTCATATCCATAAGGTTTCTAATATTAAAAGGAATTCCAATAAGGAAAATAAAAAGAGAGATAAAGAGAAATCCTCAAAAAGAGATATTTTAATAAAGAAATAAAAAGGAAAATGAGAAATAATGGATCTAGATGCATCTAGAAGGATAATGAGTATCCACTAAAAAGGATTTCGAAATATTAGAGTTTCTTGGGGTCCAAGGAGCCCCAATGGAGAATAAGAAAGAGAAAATACAAATAGTACAAAATAAGAGGATAATGTGATGCATAATTAATGAATTTTGTGGCATTGTTAAAAAGGAGGTATTTTCTATGAAAAGAAAATATAAATTCATGCCAATGGATTAAAAGTCAAGCATAAAGAGAATAAGAAAGAGAAATTTCTAATTCCTTACTAACCAAGAAACATTCTTTTGGCAAAGATGTAATTAAAGAACCAACTACACGCCAAGGAAGCATGGTAGTTGTATGGGCAATATGACTCTTTTGTTTGTTGATAAACAGACTTGTAAGGGCGCTGAACCCCTAAACCCTTGGCTATATAAGAGTTGGGACCTGAGCCCTCGCATCTAGGATGTTCGCTGGCACTATGCACCTCCTTCCAACCCCATATCCTTTCTGCCCACAACCACGAGGGATGGAACGATCCCAGGGGCAACGTTGGGCCATGGAAGGAATACTAAGGGAGTCCAGACACCCCTTCAAGGCCGGACAGAAACACAATTGTCAATTCGAGAGAGATCCTCACCCTGGTCACCTGCACCTCGTCTGCAAGAGGGTTGCGGTTCGTGGACCAGATGCTCTAGAGACCAATCACTTCAACCATGATTGGAGGTCTTTCCGGGTGCAACAGAGGGTGAAGAAGGAAGAGGAATCGGCTCGGGTGACCACCAGACCCTGGAGGGGGAGATAAACCACCCGTGGTCGGTTCTGCTGGCGGAATCAGAGGGTTCCGCGAGGTAGGAGACGGACAAGGTCAATTTGACCGTGTTTCCCCTCCATGGGTTGAAGAACCCACGACTTACACAAGGGTAAAAGAGTCATTGTGTTATGTTTTCCTAATCGGCTACGTTGCATGAAAGAGGTGACGTGGCACTCAGTGATTGGTCCAAGTAAGTAAATAATGCAAAATTCATATCTTTTTATTGGTAGCTCAGATGGATGCATATAAAATATGAATCTTGCTCAAAAAAATGCGAGGAATCCAATAAAAATAGATTTAGAAGCTAATTCCTCTTGCAATTCGAAAAGTAGTGGAAGTTATCAACTTTAATGCATTAATGATTAAGAAACCCTAATTTGAGACGATTAATGTATTAAGAAGGGTTTTATGGATGATTAAAATTGATATTAACCTGTTAATAATAAAAAGATACATTAAGATCGAAAAAGATGAACTTTGCATGTAATTGGTTTAATTTAGAGTTACATGTACATGAATGAGCTTTAATGGGCCTTGAAACCCTAATGTTAGTCATTGTGACTCTTAATGGCTTTAATTGTTCAAATTCATGAATAAGCTGAGATATGATGGTTCTAAGATATTTCGAGTATAAAAGTTCCTAATTGTACCCTTAATATGGTAATTAGGGTTTTCTAATGGATAAAGGTGGAATTAATGATAAATAGAGTTCATATGTGAATCAGACCATAATGAATGATAAGTTGTTATTTTGAAAGGAACCAAAGATGATAATTAGGCCTAATGATCTTGTCATGAATTAAAAGGATAAAAATGTAGTTTTAATGTAAAAGAGCATAATGGACTTAATTGATGGTTAATTGTGCCTTTAATCCGAAATTAAAGTTATATGTTGTTAAAAGGTAACCTTAATATCTTTCGTGAAGAATAGATGAGATAATTAGGGTTTGTGAGTAATTGTATAAAATTAGGGTTTAAAAGAGTAAAAATGAAGAGGAACCCTAATTGCAATACAAACCCTAAAAGTGGACTAGAAACCCTAGGAAGCGAGCTAGGTTTAATAGATCTTGATGGCACGATCAATGATAGGAAATTGTATGCATATTTCAAGATCTCTTTGTGTGCTTGCTTTCCTATTAGATTTCTTGCATTGATTGGATTAATTCTATTTCAAATCAGCTTGATAGGTATGTGGTTAATTATAGTTAATCGCTTTAGTTTCCCAAAGAGTTTCCCGGATGATTCATCACATTGAATGCAACTTATCAGTTTGTATGTTCATACTTGCAAATCATAAAGTCACTATGATTATCACAACAATAATATAAGTGTGTATTCTCGCACCTACATGCCACCATGATGGATGATGCCAAAAGGTCAAGCCTAGGAGGGAAGACCCATGGGCACCATGAGTGGTGACCCCAGACACCAAGCTCGGGATTGAGAAGGTGGTCTTTATAGAATGACTAATGGGCACTATGAGAGGTGACCCCAGGCACCAAGCTCAGGATTGAGAAGGTGGCCTTCAGTCATTGGCAAAAGAGAAACCCTAAGGTGGGTATGCCAGGGTTAGGGAAAAAGCGGTGGAGAATGTCACACTGAAAGCGTAATTTGGCTTGTTAATTAACTCGATTGTGATATATAGTTTGTTAGCCATAATTGCAAAATTTTGGTTGTCCCCACATACTGGCATATTCAGTTATGATGCCCAACATTTTGTTTGTCGGCGTTTTAGGTACAAGATTGAAAAGGACAAATAGTAAAGTGGCATTTGTGGAATTAAATAAGAATTAAAGTACAAAGGAGGATTAGTTAGAATAGACTCCAGATGTGGATAGAAGTAGATATCCAAGTTTTTGAAAAAGGTATGCAAAGTTTTATTTTATACCAGATTTCAGTTTAGTTTGGTAAAAATTCATAATTATTACTGATTAATTGTTGAACCTTTGATCCTATTAATTGGGATAACGACTCTAACCTTTTGGTCTCCCTTAATTGGGGGTTACTGGGAGGCGGGGTCGTTACAAAAATCAATATGATCGGATTTATTTTACTGCATACGACATGATATTAAAATGATTAGTGTGCATATTTGATTAAAATATCACATACAATCCCATAAATATATATATGATATATATGAATTTTATAGGTATCACCCTAAAATTAGTTTTGATGGTGGATGTTAACATGGTTATAACCAATAACCCCTATTTGTGTGCTTGGTTAGGTTGTTATCATGTTTATATCTTGATTTTCATATTGAACCTCTCTCTTCTTTTTCTTATGTAAAAGTATTAATTATTTCCTTCATATGCTCCCTTGGAATGTAACTTAAGGTTTCTCTATTACCATGTAATATGTTAACTAGGATTAGGATAGATTTAATTCTTGTTATGGCAAAGAAGACGCTCAGTACCAGACGAACCACCCATTTTAGTAGATGAACTGATCCACTGGAGGACTGAGGAGGATAGACAACGGGAGGAGTTGAACCAATCAGTTGGTGGACCAACTAATTGACTGGAGGTAACTAGATGTCATTTGTATTGGAGACCAGACGATCGATCTAATAGACCAATCAACCAACCAGGAGGTGAGTCGACAGGTTTAAGTGTTGAACTTATCAACCTAGATTGGTTTGAGTACAAATCTTCATCAACAATAGGTTGTTACATGTGATGTAGAACCTTCAGTGGTAGTAATTCCTTGTGGCTTCAAGGAATTACATTAGTATGACCACAACCATCTCTTGTATTTTGTAATGACATATTTTCATTTGTAGGATATAACATGTATATGATATGTACTATAAATATGTGGTGATTGGATATGTATATGTATTTATGTAAAATCCTTCAATCAAATATTAAGTCTTAGATGCTTTCCACAAGAAACACACATAAAAATCTTGATCGACTATGTGTGGGCACACAGAGCATGGTGCTCTGTCTGTCTCAAAGAAGTGTGATGGTAGTCATGCTAGTCTGCCAACGAGGGTGCATTACTATTATGTTGGCTTTTGGGTCAGGCTTAACTAGGTGATCTTAATGAGAGTAAGTACCTAAAAGCATGCAGATGACTATGACAATGAGTTGTGCATACCATCTATCCAAGAATTGCATAAGATGCAATAGACAAAAGTTGCCTACCTTAATGATTGATTATGGACGTTGGTATTGGCCGATAATAACTCAATTATTTTGGATCTTGGCTCACTAGAAGGTTGTACTTTATAATATTTTGAATTGATATGTGAGAGCTAATAGTTTGAACACAATAGTGGGAATGATAATTAATTAAAGGCTTAATTGATATCGTCAATATTATCAAATCAAATCAAAATATTTTGAAAAGAATTGCAATATTTCTTTTACAGAATCTAATGGTAAACGCAAATACATTTTCTTTGCAATCAATTCTTGAGAAGGACAAGCTGTACAGGAACAAATTTCATGGCTGGTTCTAGATGTTGAGAATCGTTCTCACTCAAGAGAGCAAGCTCTATGTCCTAGAGACACCAAAGCTAGATGAACCCACTCCCACCACGCATAAGGCTGATAGGGATGCTTACTGGAAGCACTCTGAAGATGTTGTGAATGTCAAGTGCTTGATGTTGTGCTCAATGAACTATGATTTGTAGAGACAAAATGAAAACATGGATGTTATTGGGATGGTAACACATCTTAAGAACATGTACTAAGACCAGGCAAGACAAAGAGAGATATGATATCTCAAAGGCATAATTCAAGTCGATTATGGCTAAAGGAGATCAAGTAGGTCCCCATACACCCAAGTTGATTGGGTATGTGGAGGACCTTACAAGACTGGATTTTCCATTGGTTAAGAGTTGGCCACATATGTGATTCTGCAATCACTACTAGAATCATATATCTAGTTTGTCATCAACTACAACATGAATGGTTTTGACAAGTTGTTGTCAGAATTATTTGGCATGTTAAGGATAGCTGAAGTGCATATGAAGAAGAGCAAAACCAAATCTATGATGATGATCAATAAAGGGAAGTCCAAGGCAAGGACAAAGCTAAGAAGAGTTCTAAAGCTAGCCAGAAACCAAAATCTTCTGTAGTGAAAGATAAGGAAGGAGTGAATAAGGAAGGAAATTGCCACCACTGTCACCATCCTAAACATTAAAATGGATCTTTCCTCTTTATATAGAGGAACTCAAGAAAAAGAAGGAGATAGAGATCTCCACTTCAGGACTTGAGAATAAGTAAGTTATAACTGTTTAGAGCAAGAGTTGTTTCCGCCATAGTCTTAATCTATCATTCGTGTAACAGGCATGTAATGGAATTAGTGAATTGATATTATGTACATTCCATTAATGAAAAACATAAAGTATCTTGTATGGACAAGAATATTATGAATATATTTGATGTTTTTCTTTCAAAAGATAAGATCTTATATGGCAGTGCTCTATTGTGTCATAAAATATACATGATAGTTCTAAAGACAAATATGTACAAGACATATACTAAATGACTTGATGACTCAAATGAAGAATACCTATAGCATTTTCATCTAGTGCACATAAATGATAATTGTATTTCTATAATCCATAATGATGGTTATCTAGACTCCTTTGGTTATTGAACTAATAGAGACATGCAAGTCTTATTTATTGGGTAACATGACAAAAGCACCTTTCACTAGATGTAGTGGGAGAGAAAGTATTCTATTAAGGTTATATATACAGATGTATACCTTTTAGAATACATGCTAGAGGTAGTTACAAGGTACCTCATTCTGTTTGATGATGATCTCATTGAATATAGTAGATTGTATCTAATGAAATATAAGTCTAGATCTCTTGAAGTGTTCAAGGAGATCATGAGTGAAGTATGTAACTAGTTTGGTAAAAGTATTAAGATAGTTTGATATGATCGATGTTGAAATATTATAAACCAAGAGATTGAGGGCCTTCTAGAGGGACTGTGATACTGTATCACAATGAACTCCACCTAAAACATAATGATGTGCCAGAAAGAGGGGATCACACTCTGTTAGTCATGGTGTGATTATCAGTAAATCTAGTGAATCTTCCAATTTCCTTTTCGGGCACATGATATACACTAAAACAAAGTACCCTCTAAAATGGTTTAAAAGACATCATATGAGATATGGTATGGGATGTGTCTTGATGTGTGTTTATAAGAATTAGGACTGAAATCTTATATAATAAAATAGTTTCTTAAAAATCTTTATCAACGAGTCACATAAATGTTTGTGAACATACTTTTGTATTCCAAAACAACAACAAAATTGTTTGTTACCAAGATATATGTATTCCTAAAGGGAATTTATTTCCAAAGGAATCAATGGGATAAAAGTAGAACTCAAAAAGTTCAGAACCAACAAGAAAAACATTGAACCCAAAGAGGTACAATAGGACCAAAGAGAATCACAAATTGTTGTGGAATCTCAAGTTCCTTATGTAACACAAAGCCTCATAAATCTAGTAGAACACACCGTGAGATTGAAAGATTATGATATATTATAACTCAGAAAGGTGGTGATTTGGTCATAAGATGATGAGACAACAACCTACCTAGAAGTTGTTGAGGGGCCAGAGTATAAGAAATGGCTTGAGGTCATGAGATCTAAGATGGAGTTCATGTAAACCAATGAATTATGACCTTGGTGGATCCACCTGAAAGGGTAAGACCAATAGGGTGGATTTGGGTCTTTGAAAGAAGACCAACATGGATGGTAGTATACAAACCTATAAGAGAAAATTGGTTTTAAAGGTTCTCAAACTTGTTCAAAGTGTTGAACATAATGGAATATTTTCCCTAGTTGCCTCGGTTAAATGCATCTAGATCATGCTTGCCAGTGTAGCTTATTATGACTATGAGATTCGACATATGGATGTTAAAACCACATTCCTTAAGGGGAATAACTATGAGGTTGTATGTGTGACACAACCTAAAGGTTTTATAAGTCCATTGATACAAATAAAGTTTGTAAGCTACAAAGGTCAATCTGTGGATTGAAGCAAGCATCTTAGAGCTAGAATATTTGATTTGATAAGATAGTCAAAGAGTTTGACTTTAATCAAATTGAATATGAAATATGTGATTACAAAATATTTAGTGGGAGCATATTTATATTCCACAGAATGATGGGGAATAATATCCTTATAACATTAAAACCTGGAAATGAATGTACCTTCTCTACGAGAGGTTTAGGTGAAGCTTCCCATATGATAGGAATTAAGATCTGTTAATACAGATCTAGAGAGATCCTTGACCTAAGAAAGAGCACAAACATTGGCAAGATGTTGAAGGGGTTCAACATGCATGACTCAATGAGAGAACTTCTCCATTTTCCATGGAGTTAGTCTCTCAAGAGCATAGTGTCCTGGTTCTTGTAAAGAATGGGAAGAACACGAGTAAGATACTATATGTCTTAACAATTGGATCTATCATGTATGCAATGTTATTTACTCATCCTGTTATCTCATATGTATTGGGCACGACGAGGGGATATGTACTTATCCCGTTATCTCATATGTATTGGACATGATGAGTGGACATTTGTCATACCCTAGTAAAAAAGTCACTGAACTTCCATAAAGATCATCCTTAAGTATTTGAGAAGCACTAAAAAGGATCGATTCATTGGTTATGGTAATGAGAAAAAGTTGGGTGTAAAGGGTTATGCTGATGCAAGCTTTCCGAATGACAAAGAAAATTAACAACCACAATCTAAATTTGTGTTTGACCTTAAAATAGAACTATAAGGTGGAAGAGTTCTGAGCAAGAGACATTTTCTAAATCTACAATAGAGATAAGTATATTGGTGTTATAAACACAAAAATGATATTTTATGGATCTAAAAGTTCATATAGATGAACTTATGGGAGGTTCCAAACCATTGAGTGGCATAGCAGAAATACTATGACAACAATGGAGATATTGGCTAGGCAAAGGAATCTCAAATAGCATACTACCAAACTTCCATCTCATACGAGAAGTCATACAGTAAGTAGATGTGAAACTTGCAAAATACAAACTAGAAGCAAACATTGCTAACCCACTATAAAAAGGGCTTGCACAATAGAAACATGATGGACATGTTAAGATCACTAGAAATAAGATTTGTAAATGATTGGATCTGAGTGCAAGAGGGAGTTTGTTGGTATGAATGCCATAGAGCCAATAATATGATGATTTAATGGGACATCATATAATTGATTTGATAATTATAAGGGTAATTTTGTCTATTATGTTTGTCTCAATCATGAGACAATGAAACAAAAATGGTATATGTCTAAAGAATGATGTTACTCGATGACATATGCCTTCAGGTTGAGGACCTGAACAATGAGGTCAAATGTATGATAAGAGTACATGCATTCTTGTTATATCCCTAGTCAAATATTAGCATGGAAGAATAATAGACAACAATAATACATAAGACTAGAGTGTGTGTTGATTGATGAGAGAGTCTCATTAGTCATGATATGTGATATCGAGTCAAGCACACATGTACATGTTAGAGAACAATGTATCAGACGAACCCACCCTGAGAGTGATACATGGATACCATGGAATGATAGTTAAAATCAACTCTCATAGTGATAGCGCTGATTATGGTTCTTTGACCTAAAGTCACTATACTCATCACATGTTGTTCAATGTATTTAGACATCATCCAATGTAACCTTCAATAAGGGTTTCCATAAAGGTGATGCTCAGGTGCATTATGACTCATGGGGTTTGAGTGTGAGTGATGTAGATGAGATTTGTCCCTCCTACATGAGATTGCTATTCAAGGTACTTGATAAGTGAGACTGAGAAATGTATGGCCATACTCATGTGATTTTAATATGTAATGTGTGAACTCACATGCATTTCAGACAATCTACTCTAGTTCAAGGAACATGGATCTGACATTGAAGAGGATGACAATTCTATGCCTCGAGTTTAATATAGATATCAGAGACAAAGGAACTATATGATCATGGTAACACTGATCATATATTGTAGGTTGAAGGTGTTCTCCAACTTTTTGAGTTACTTGGGTAGCAATGTTGTGTTGCTAGATACTGCTCATTACTTGTGATGTCATAAATTGGTTATCAACATTTACAGATAACGTAATTTGGGACCTATAGGGTCAGACACATAGGATGTACCTGGAATAGGACTTTATTCATGAGTAATGATTAACTTGATTACTAAAGTGATTAGGTATTCACTTTAAACAACAATGGTTGAAAATTGATTGAATGGATTGTGAACCGACCGATTCAAGTGTTGAGTTGGTCGATTCAAGTGTCACATGAATCGGAAACAACATTAGTTGAACAATACCTAAACCAGGGCATGAACCAACTAGTTCACTTAGTCAACCGATCAGATCAAGGTATGAGATGACCAATTCAAGTGTTCAATCGCTCAATTCAATGATCAATTTGATTGGATCAAGGATTGATGCTGACATCATGTTTTGCATTAACGGACATTGAATGCCAATGTGGTTCAAAATAGGAAAGTATATGAATTGATCGGTTCAACAATGAATCGAACAGTTCACCATTTGTATCTTCCAAAAAAATTATGAAATTTCGTCTCTTTGACTCCTAGATCGACTGGAAACCCTAACCCGGGTGCTCCATAAATAAAGGGGTAATGGGAGCTTCCCAAACACAATAATAAGATCTAACAATTGTTGTCCTCTCTGATTGTGGCAACTAATAGATCTTGATCAATTTCTACCCATAAAAAGGAGGGATAGCACGGGAGAGAAATTTGGGAGAGCAAGTCCATACTAGCAAGCTGACGTTCAAAGGGACAACTCCTTGCCATTGGCTCTAGTAGTGCAATGTGGAGTTTCCGGTGGTCTGTGGACTACTCTAGAGGCAAGGAGGTGTTTGCCCTACTAGTAGGACATAGAGAACCGTTGTTTGTGGTGATCAACAAATAAGTCATTGCTATTTCCATCTATGTGAAATTTGAAGAAAGTCATAAACTACTATAAGGGATTGTCGCTGGACTTGCTCCAAGACCATGCATAAACCTTGCAACCCTCTTTCCTAGATACATTGTTGTTGACATGATATGCTAGTTAGGGAATCAACCATTAAATTTTTTATTTCCACTATCTTACATGTTGTCCATATTTCTCAACATTGGAAGCATATCCCACAAGAGAAGAAAATTTAGAAGTTATCAACATAAATGTCAATATGTGCATATTAATCAAGTTTTGAAAATTATAAGGGAAAACAGACATAAAATATAACAAGGCTTCCTAGAGAAGAGGGTGTAGGGAAATATGAGAATAGAGTAGGCATCAAAAACAAAAATTTATCTATCCATATTTCCTAGAACAACAAGATTGCATCAACAACTATGTAATGGAAAGGATGGTTTAACGAGTTAATATGTGGTCCTGGAGAAAGTTCAATGACTCTAACTCATTGTAGTAGTGCAACACTCCTAGTTTCATTGGGACTCATATACAACAACTCATGGTCTCTACCATGGATAGTAAACTCAGACGACATCTGCAACACCTCCTCCATAGAGTATAGGATGGCATTATCCTCCTAGCTACGGGTAACGACCACCTCGCATTTATGGTAGTCCACACGAACCACCTATAACTCCTATCATTCTACTAAAATATATAGGAAGGAGTTGTCCCTCCTGTTGGTGTGCTAATTGCCAACTTAATCTCCCACAATTGTTCTCCCTTTCTATCCCTTCCTTTATCGGGTAGGACGTGCTCAGGATCTCTATTGGTTATCACAACCAGATAAGATAACAATTGTCAGAGGCAATTGAGTTATGTCTGATAAGCCTCCAGTACCCCTCTATTTATAGGAGGGGTTAGGGTTTGGGTTCCCAGTCTGTGTGAGAGTGAAAGGGACCAAAATATAACAAAATTCACAACATGTGAGCAACAAAGCAGTCATTTCACCAAGAGAACCGATTGGTTCACATGTGAGCTGATCAGTTCACTCAACGAACCAGTCATTTTGCCATGTTTCTCAATCACATATGAATTGGCAACTCTAATACGATTAATGCACAACATGACGTCAACACTAATCCTCGATGCAATCAAATTTCTCCACAGATCGGACATCTAGCCCATGTGAGCCGTTCATCTCATGGCCCCAACCGGTCAGTTCACTAAGTGAACTAGTCATCTCATGCCCCTGTTCAGGCAGAACTCAACCAATTCAATTTATAATCAACTTGACACTGCAACCGGTCATTTCATCACATGAGCTAATTAGTTGGGAGTCCAATCAGCTAATTTGTTGTTCATATTGAATACCTAAACACTTTAGTAATCAATTCAATTACCATTAATAATTAAACTCATCTTATAGGTGAATTCCTATGTGTGTGACCCTATAGGTCCCATATCACATTGACAGTGAACGTCCATAACTATTTTATGACATCACAAGTAAAGAGTGGTGCTTAGTTACACATTAGTGCTACCCAAGTGAATGGAAAGTTGGAGAACAACTTCAACCTACAATTTGTTTAAGTTGTTATAGTAATTGTATAATTCCTTTGTTTTTGACATCCGAAATAAACTAGAGGCATGGAAACATCACCCTCTTAATGTTCAATCCATGTTCCTTGAACTAGATTGTCTAGATATATGTGACCTCATATTGATTCACATGTGCATGCACATGTGTTTCTTAGTCTCTCTTATCAAGTGGCCATGATATAAAACTCTAGTAGGAAGGACAAATCCCATCTATATCACTCACAATCAATCCCCATGTGTCACATCTACCCAATCATCACCATTGTGGAAATCCTTATTCAGGGTTACATTGGATGATGTTAAAGTATACCAAATGACATGTAATGAGTGTAGTGAGTTCAGGTATAAGAACCACAGTCACCACCTTCACTATGAGAGATGACTATGACCACAAATTATGGTTTCCATGTGTCACTATCAAGGTGGGTATGTCTGATACATTATTCCCTAACAAGTATCTGTGTTTCTGGTTTGATATCACGTATCATGACTTATTAGATTTTGTTATCAACCAACACACACTCTAGTCTTAAGTGTCAATGTTGTCTATCTACCTTCCACAGTAACAACCGACTAGGGACATAATAAGAATTTACATACTCTTAACATATGTATGATCTCATTGTTCAAGTCGTGTACTTGAATACATACGTCATTGAGTAATATCATTCATTAGACATTCATTATGTTTCCTCATTATCTCATAACTGAGTGAAATAGAATGGATTGGAAGCTTGCCTTTATTATTATTAATCAAAACCTTTACGTAATATGCCATCACAATCATCATATGATTGGCTCTCTGGGCATACCATACCAACAGACTCCCACTTGCACTTAGATCCAATCACCCACAAATAATATTATTAATGATATAAACATGTCCATCATGTTTCTGTTGCGCAAGTACTAATCCAGCAGGTTAGCAACACTTTGCTTTTAGTCTGTATATTTCATGTTTCTCATCTCTTCATTATGAGATGAAATTGTCATAATATGCTATTTGATCGCCTAACATGTAGCTCCTTTGTTATTACATTATCTCTAGTGTGTCATCAATGGTTGGAACATCTTTAAGTTCATCCATATGAACTTCCAGATCCATATAGTATCCACTCATGTGTTCATAACACCAGGGTACCCAACTTATACTATAGAATTGAATCAATCGTCTGTAGTTCGGAACCCTTCCAACTCATAACTCTTTTCTTAAAATTAAACACTTTTTATATTGCGATCACTTTTTATCATTTTAGAATCTTACATCGGTGTAACCCCTTACACTCAACTCTTCCTTGTTGCTATAATTTAGCAACTCATCCTTTAGTACTTCTCAAGTACTAATGGATGTATTTTAATGACATTCCAACGACCCTCATTGGAACTAATCATCTTGTCATGTCCAACACATACAAGATTATGGGATGAGTACATTATATAGCATACATGACAGATCCATTTTCTAGTGCATATGGCATCTCACTCATTCCTTTTCATTCGTCATAAGAATCATAACATAGGGTTCTTGAGAGACTAATCCCATGAATCATGGTGAGATTCTCTCTCATTGAATCCTCATGCTGAACTCTTTCAACATCATGCTTATATATGTGCTCATACTTAGGTTATGAAACATTCAAGAACTAAATCTATGGATCTCGATCCCTATCACATAGGATGTTTCACCTAATCCTTTATTGCTAAAGGTGTTTTCCATAATAGGTCTCAATACTTACAATATTGGGATCTTATTCCCCATTAATATGTGGAATATTCATATATGTTCCCACTAAATCTTTTATAATCACATATTTCATCTTTAATCTTGGCTCAAGTCAAACTCTTTGACTCTCATGTCAGGTCAAAAGATCCCATCTCTAAGATGCTTATTTCAATCTCTCAGATTGAACTTTGTAGCTTATAGATTTTATTTGCATTCACAAAGTTAGAAAACCTTTAGGCTACATCACATACACATCCTTTCATATATCCTTTTAAGGAATGTCGTTTTAAGCTTCATATGTCAAATCTTATAGTCTATAATAGCTACAACAACAAGCATGACAATTGGTGAAGGAATTTCTTCATGTTCAATAATTTGAATTGATTTGAAAATCTCTGCAACCATTCTATCCTTTTAGGATATCCATGTCAGTCTTTGCAATGAAAACCCTACTTCACCCATTGGGTTTTACCCCTTTAGGGGTAATACCAAGGTCATACCTTATTAGTATACATTGACTCCATAATGGCCTTAAGCCACTTCTCAAATTTTGGTTCTCAATAGCTTCTAGTTGATTTGTTGGCTCATCACCTTATGACCAACCTATATGAGTTGTTGGATTCACAATCTTTCAATCTCATATGTGTTCTACTAAAACTATGAGGTTATGTGTTACATAAGGAGATTGAAATTCCACAACAATTTGTGATTCCCAATTGTTCTCATTTTACTGCCTTGTTCACTTCGAACCTTTCAAGTTCTATTTTTACTCCCATTGATTCTTTTAGAACTCAGTTATCCTAGCAATAAATGTTTTGTTGTCATATTAGGATTAAAGGTAGTATTCAACAATTATGATTTTTTGGATAAACCCTTTTAAAGAAACTACTTTCTTTATATAAGTTCCAATCCTTAAGACATTTCAAGACATTCCCATATCATATCACATATGATGTCTTTTAAACCATTTTAGACGGTACATTGTTTTAGTGCAAAGGATGTATTTGTGAGGAGATTAGAAGGTTGTATTAAATGATAATAACATCATGATCCATCAGGATGTAATTCCTTCTTTCTGATGCATCATTATATTTCAGATGGATTTGACTTGTGATACACTATCACAGTCTATCCAGAATGTTCTCAAATTTGTAAAGTATTTCAACATTTGATCATATCAAAGTTTCTTGACTTTAATCAAAGTTATCTTCATTTGTAGTCTTCTTGAACACTACAAGAGATTTATGTTTGTATTTCACCAAATACAAACCCGATATCAACTGATATCATTAGTAAAAATAATCAAGTACAATCAATTACCTCTAGCATTTATTCTATAAGATCTTCATACATCAACATGTATAAGCTCTAATTGTAACATCCCTGACCTGGGTTATGTTTTAACCCTAGATTTTTTGCTTAATAGGGTTGAGTAGATTCTTAATCTTATCTTGGGAAAAGTAATTAGGGCTCATGATAAACTTATGTTTCAATTTTGGTCCTGTTCGAACAATGTTGGTGCAATGTTTGCTTATTTTGGACTAAAGTGCAAATTACCCAAGTTGAGGGGTCAATTTGCAAATGTTGCATGATAAGATGTTCCCCTGATGTTGAGACATCATAAGAATGAATATGATGTAGTGGTATAGTTCTCACAAGCTTGGGCACCAAGATTCATCTTGTAAAGCAATCCTTGTGCATTAAAACCCAGTTTAGGTGTAATGTGCAATTTACCCAAAACCTAGGGTTCAACATGCAAATTACCACTTCAATTAGGTCCTTAATGTTTCTTGGCATCATGTAGAGCAAATAAAATGAGAGGGGCATCTCATTTGAATTAAGATGGAGGAGAGAGAATCTTGATATTAAAATAATCAAGATTTAATCCTAAGTGAAACCCTAATCCAATTTAGGGCAAAAATGAATGTATTAATTAAAGGGCCTTCAACCAAAATGTTATTGGTTGATTTTTAATAAGGATGGACGTTCTTTTTCCAAGATAAGGAACGAAAATATCTAAAGGAGGTGAAACTCCACTCACCTTATTATAAAGGAAAGTAATTTCCACTCACATATGGGATATTAATATAATAAGCATTAAGGTGCTTATTTTCTTTTCCCTTAATTCATGGATAATGGAAGGGAGTTCGGTGGGGATAGAGATTCACTTGCATGCAAGAAACCAAGGGGGAAGTGGTGGCAACAATTTTGGAGTTAAAAGACTTTTATAAAGTATCTTCTCTCTCCTCAATTTTCTTATAAAAGTACCTTTTCCAAGCCAAATGAAAGGCTTTTACGACCCCACTTCTTCTCTTTGCTTGAAAAACCGACCAAGAAGGCTAAGAACAGCAGGGAGCATGTCCCCAACCTGTTTGTAAGCCTTTGATCTTCGTTCTTCATGATTTCATGGTGAAAATCATAAAACAATGTGTAATTCCTTCATTTCTTCACTCAATCTTCAATTCTAGCCGATCATTTCACTCCAAATCTTGAAGTTGAGCCTTGGAATAGTTGGAGAAGCTTCATCCACCATTAGATCCGTGTATCTTGGAGCTTGGAGATCAGACTTGAGGTGGGTTGTATAACTCAAACCCTTAATCATTGATATTGCATCAATTCTCTATACTTTGTTGATTGTTTTCTTTAAATTGCTACACTCTTGTTTCTTCGCTGCAATTTCCATCAAGAACGGTTGTTGTTCTTGGTTGTTCGAAGGAAGGGGATGATGAAATCATCCTAGATGCTTATCCAAAGAAAAGTACCAATCCAAATGGTTTTGATAGCTATTCCAAATTGTTTTAATTTGATTGGCTATGCGGTTTCAGCAAACCGTTTAAAGGCAAACGGTTTGAAACCATTTGGGAGCAAACGGTTTCAAGACCGTTTGATATGGTTGACCAAGCATTGACCGTTTGGGAATTTTGTTCCTAATTATGTAGGCTAATCACCCACCAAATTTGAGGGGTTAAATCCAAAGGAATCGTAGGTTGAAGGCCAACCAATTAGGCAAATCGAATTGAATTAAATGCTGATTTTCAACCTGATTAACTTGACTTGTTTGGGCAAACGGTTTCAAGACCGTTTGAGTGAGTTGACCAAGCGTTGACCGTTTGGGATTCCTGTTCATAATTATGTTGGTTGATGACCCTCCAAATTTTAAGGATTAACTCCCAAGGAATCGTGAGTTGAAGGCTAATCAATTAGGGAAACCTAATTGGATTAAGTGCTTATTATCAATCTGATTTAATTGAACTTTTTGGGAAAACGCTCACAAGACCGTTTGAGTGCGTTGACCAAGGGTTGACCGTTTGGTATTACTATTCCTAATGATGTGGTATAATGAATCACCAAATTTGAGGGATTAACTCCCAAGGAATCGTGAGTTGAAGGCTATTCAATTGGGAAACCCTAATTGAAAACAGTGCTGCATTTCCAATGAGTTAATTGGAGATTTTGGGTTGATTAGCCCAAACAGTTTCAAGACCGTTTGGGGATCACCCAAACGGTCTCAAGACCGTTTGGGGGTCACCCCAAGACCGTTTGGAGGTCTGGGGTCAAGTATAATTGACCAATTGAAGGTCTAAAGGTACCAAATCATATTGCAATTAAGTGCTGATTTGTTGATCAACTCGATAGACCAAACCTTGATGAAATTTCACTAGAATCCAAAGGTTGGATGAGCCAAACGGTCTCAAGACCGTTTGGATCTCATCCAAACGGTCTCAAGACCGTTTGGTGGTCAACCAAGACCGTTTGGAGGTCTAGGGTTGAGTATGGTTAGGTGTTTGAAGGTCTAAGGGTACCAAGCTGATATACAATGCAATGCTGATTTGGTGATCAATCCCATGATCCAAACCTTAATTGGATGGCTTGGATTTGAGTGATTTTATGGGAAAACGGTCTCAAGACCGTTTGGAGGTCATCCAAACGACCTCAAGACCGTTTGGGGTCAGGTCATACCCAATTTGGATGATGGTTCAAAAGTTTCAAAGTAAACAATCTTGCATTGATGAGTGTTGTTGAATCATCGATTCTAAACCCTAATTTAATTGATTCAAACCCTAATTGATGACTAATTGAGGGTTAATTGAGGGTCAAATCAGGTGAAGGTTGACCTATTTAACTCAATTGAATTATGAGGATAGGTCCAATTGGTGATTGGTTTCATGAATTCAATGATTGAAGGAATCAACATTGGAAACCCTAATCCAATTTGATTGGTTGAGACCATATCTAGTCCATGCGGTTTTGAGGAGGTTTGGACCAAACGGTCTCAAGACCGTTTGAGTCCAAATGATCTCAAGACCGTTTGGGGCCAAACGGTCTCAAGAACATTTGAGACCAAACGGTCCCAAACCATTTGAAGACCAAAGACCATTCGGTTTCAAAATCGTTTGGTGATGAAACCTCAAAAACCGATTGAAGGTTGTTGGTAATTTAATCACTTGGTAATTGAAGATAATGATAGTTCCAATAATCCTATGATGGTTAGTGATGATAACCAATGAAGGTACAAAGGTTGAAACCCTAATAGTACCTAAGTGATTAGTGCCAATTAAGGGATGAACCTTAATCGCTTATAGGATCAATGGCTTGATAATCATAGTTGTATGTACTCAACTGAAGGGTGATATGACCTAATCAAGTTAAGAAGTTTATAGCATGAATTCATACATGAATATGATTCATGTGGTGATTAAGGGTTGTGATTCTTAAGTAAATAGATGATGAAACCCTAAACATGAACATAAACCCTAATTGACAGGGTTATTGAACTCAAATCATAGTTGAGGGAGTATCCATGTAAATCCATAGTTGAGGATGTATCCATGTAGAAACCTAGTTGAGTTAGTATCCATGTGATACCCTAACTGAGGGTGCATCCATGTGAAACCCTAAATGAGAGTGATTTCATGAGAAACCCTAATTGCAAATGATTAGTAAACCCTAATTATGGGCAAAGTGATATGAAACCCTAATAAAGGGTGATGCTATATACAATCTCTATTCTAAAGAAGGGAGATGGTATGTGAAACCCTAATCCCTAATGAAAGAATAGAATTCATACTTGAATATGATTCATGAGGTGAACTCCTGTAGCACGACCGTGCAAGGTAGCATGGTCGTGGTGGCTTCCCTTAGCACGACCGTTTTTGGTTGCATGGCCGTGGTACTCTAAGCTTGACTTAGAGTTGTTTTGAAAAGGACCTAGCATGGTCTTTTTTATTAATTCCTGACTTATGTATGAATCCATAGTATTGGAAATAGTTGTATATTCCAAGTAAGTGACAATTGATCACTACTTTACATAATGAGTGTGATAAACTGGTGCATAAAGTATTAGGATGGGTAATACCCTAATACAAGCTAAGTATGTGAACTTAAGAAAGTTAATGGTGTTGAGGGAAGTGAGACATCAAGATATGATAGATATCATATCCAACACCCCAAATACTGGTATACCTTGTTGTGATATAAGTCCAATATGATTGGATGAATGATACATGAGATGTGTCATGGAAATCCTAATCCTGGTAAAGGATTAAGGGTAATACCCTTGAATTATTAATACAATTTTTTTGCATGATGTTGATACATAATTGATGTGCTGCTATCATATGTGCTAACCATGCAAGTATCATGAGATGATGGGCATAGCCATGTATGCACTGTGATATGTTATTAATTTGAATTTGTTTATTGGGCCTTGTGTGCCATAATATATCTTGTTGTCTGATAAGAGGTAGCAAGAGAGTTAATAGGCATCAAGGATCATACTTACCTTGGTCAAATGACCTAAAGGTGTTAGTTACCTAAGGAAGTGGTAACAATGCTCAGGTGATGAGCTAAGGGTTTAAACACCCAGAATCACATGGTTAGGGTATTGAAATTGTGAAAGGATGAGAATTTCCAGTGGTGAATTGAGGGATTAAGATCCCAACACTTTATGAAAAGAATATGGCTACGGGCCATGACTCCACAATGATAATACCAGGCTTTAGATATATGATCTAATCCTGAAGAGAGTTAAAGCAGTGGTAATGATTCTGTAGTTTGAATAGATGTTATACATGTTCTTTATATTCCTTAAAGGATAAATGACCTAAAGGTGATAAGCAATTCTTAATATATGAGTGTTATTTACCTATATGAGTTATAACTCTCGTTGGGGCAATTCTCAGGTGATGAGCTAAGGGTTTAAACACCCAGAATCATACTTACTTTACCTAAGGATCATACTTACCTTGGATCATACTTACTTTAGATATATGATCTAATCCTGCAAAGAAAATGAGAGGGGCATCTCAATGGTGAAGGAATTTCTTACCTTAATTTAGATATATGATCATAATTGTCTTCCATTCATATTTATCTTCTTAAGTTGCAATAACAATGTTACTGGCGGAGAGTTATAACTCTCGTTGGGGCAATTCTTAATTTTCAATGGTGAAAGAATTTCTTACCTTACTTTAGATATATGATCATACTTACCTTGGTCAAATGACCTAAAGGTGTTAGTTACCTAAGGAAGTGGTAATAGGCAGTAACATTGTTATTGCAAGAGAGTTAATAGGCATCAAGGATCATACTTACCTTGGTCAAATGACCTAAGGTGTTAGTTACCTATATGAGTTATAACTCTCGTTGGGGCAATTCTCAGGTGATGAGCTAAGGGTTTAAACACCCAGAATCATACTTACTTTACCTAAGGATCATACTTACCTTGGATCATACTTACTTTAGATATATTATCTAATCCTGCAAAGAAAATGAGAGGGGCATCTCAATGGTGAAGGAATTGTAAGGTAAGAAATTCCTTCACCAATTGTCATGCTTGTTGTTGTAGCTATTATAGACTATAAGATTTGACATATGAAAATTAAGAATTGCCCCAACGAGAGTTATAACTCATATAGGTTGGTCATAAAAGTGAGACAATTATAAAAATTGCCCCAACGAGAGTTATAACTCTCCGCCAGTAACATTGTTATTGCAACTTAAGAAGATAAATATGAATGGAAGAATCATATTTGTATAGCAGTAGATATTCAATTCACCACTGGAAATTCTCATCCTTTCACAATTGAAATACCCTAACCATGTGATTCTGGGTGTTTAAACCCTTAGCTCATCACCTGAGCATTGTTACCACTTCCTTAGGTAACTAACACCTTTAGGTCATTTGACCAAGGTAAGTATGATCCTTGATGCCTATTAACTCTCTTGCTACCTCTTATCAGACAACAAGATATATTATGGCACACAAGGCCCAATAAACAAATTCAAATTAATAACATATCACAGTGCATACATGGCTATGCCCATCATCTCATGATACCTGCATGGTTAGCACATATGATCATTGATTATTTTAATATCAGACCAAGGTAAGTATGATCATTGATTATTTTAATATCAATATTCTCTCTCCTCCATCTTAATTCAAATGAGATGCCCCTCTCATTTTATTTGCTCTACATGATGCCAAGAAACATTAAGGACCTAATTGAAGTGGTAATTTGCATATTGAACCCTAGGTTTTGGGTAAATTGCACATTACACCTAAACTGGGTTTTAATGCACAAGGATTGCTTTACAAGATGAATCTTGGTGCCCAAGCTTGTGAGAACTATACCACTACATCATATTCATTATTATGATGTCTCAACATCAGGGGAACATCTTATCATGCAACATTTGCAAATTGACCCCTCAACTTGGGTAATTTGCACTTTAGTCCAAAATAAGCAAACATTGCACCAACATTGTTCGAACAGGACCAAAATTGAAACATAAGTTTCTCATGAGCCCTAATTACTTTTCCTAAGATAAGATTAAGAATCTACTCAACCTTATTAAGCAAAACATCTAGGGTTAAAACATAACCCAGGTCAGGGATGTTACAATTAGAGCTTATACATGTTGATGTATGAAGATCTTATAGAATAAATGCTAGAGGTAATTGATTGTACTTGATTATTTTTACTAATGATATCAGTTGATATCGGGTTTGTATTTGGTGAAATACAAACATAAATCTCTTGTAGTGTTCAAGAAGACTACAAATGAAGATAACTTTGATTAAGTCAAGAAACTTTGATATGATCAAATGTTGAAATACTTTACAAATTTGAGAACATTCTGGATAGACTGTGATAGTGTATCACAAGTCAAATCCATCTGAAATATAATGATGCATCAGAAAGAAGGAATTACATCATGATGGATCATGATGTTATTATCATTTAATACAACCTTCTAATCTCCTCACAAATACATCCTTTGCACTAAAACAATGTACCGTCTAAAATGGTTTAAAAGACATCATATGTGATATGATATGGGAATGTCTTGAAATGTCTTAAGGATTGGAACTTATATAAAGAAAGTAGTTTCTTTAAAAGGGTTTATCCAAAAAATCATAATTTTTGAATACTACCTTTAATCCTAATATGACAACAAAGGTAAGTATAGGTTGTCATGCTTGTTGTTGTAACATTGTTAAGTGTAAGAAATTCCTTCACCAATTGTCATGCTTGTTGTTGTAGCTATTATAGACTATAAGATTTGACATATGAAAATTAAGAATTGCCCCAACGAGAGTTATAACTCATATAGGTTGGTCATAAAAGTGAGACAATTATAAAAATTGCCCCAACGAGAGTTATAACTCTCCGCCAGTAACATTGTTATTGCAACTTAAGAAGATAAATATGAATGGAAGAATCATATTTGTATAGCAGTAGATATTTTAATGTCTAACAGATTAGAACATTATTCTATATCAGAAGCATTGCAACATTAACTTGATAGAATCAACATGTCATTTATCCTTTAAGGAATATAAAGAACATGTATAACATCTATTCAAACTACAGAATCATTACCACTGCTTTAACTCTCTTCAGGATTAGATCATATATCTAAAGCCTGGTATTATCATTGTGGAGTCATGGCCCGTAGCCATATTCTTTTCATAAAGTGTTGGGATCTTAATCCCTCAATTCACCACTGGAAATTCTCATCCTTTCACAATTTCAATACCCTAACCATGTGATTCTGGGTGTTTAAACCCTTAGCTCATCACCTGAGCATTGTTACCACTTCCTTAGGTAACTAACACCTTTAGGTCATTTGACCAAGGTAAGTATGATCCTTGATGCCTATTAACTCTCTTGCTACCTCTTATCAGACAACAAGATATATTATGGCACACAAGGCCCAATAAACAAATTCAAATTAATAACATATCACAGTGCATACATGGCTATGCCCATCATCTCATGATACCTGCATGGTTAGCACATATGATCATTGATTGTTACCTATATGAGTTATAACTCTCGTTGGGGCAATTCTCCGGTGATGAGCTAAGGGTTTAAACACCCAGAATCATACTTACTTTACCTAAGGATCATACTTACCTTGGATCATACTTACTTTAGATATATGATCTAATCCTGCAAAGAAAATGAGAGGGGCATCTCAATGGTGAAGGAATTTCTTACCTTACTTTAGATATATGATCATAATTGTCTTCCATTCATATTTATCTTCTTAAGTTGCAATAACAATGTTACTGGCGGAGAGTTATAACTCTCATTGGGGCAATTTTTATAATTGTCTCACTTTTATGACCAACCTATATGAGTTATAACTCTCGTTGGGGCAATTCTTAATTTTCATATGTCAAATCTTATAACTCTCGTTGGGGCAATTCTCAGGTGATGAGCTAAAGTAAGTATGATCATATTCTCAGGTGTGAGCTATAATATTTGACAACGAGAGTTATAAGATTTGACAAATCTTATAGTTTGTAATAGCTACAACAACAAGCATGACAATTGGTGAAGGAATTTCTTCATGTTCAATAATTTGAATTGATTTGAAAATCTTTGCAACCATTCTATCCTTTTAGGATATCCATGTCAGTCTTTGCAATGAAAACCCTACTTCACCCATTGGGTTTTACCCCTTTAGGGGTAATACCAAGGTCATACCTTATTAGTATACATTGACTCCATAATGGCCTTAAGCCACTTCTCAAATTTTGGTTCTCAATAGCTTCTAGTTGATTTGTTGGCTCATCACCTTATGACCAACCTATATGAGTTGTTGGATTCACAATCTTTCAATCTCAGATGTGTTCTACTAAAACTATGAGGTTATGTGTTACATAAGGAGCTTGAAATTCCACAACAATTTGTGATTCCCAATTGTTCTCATTTTACTGCCTTGTTCACTTCGAACCTTTCAAGTTCTATTTTTACTCCCATTGATTCTTTTAGAACTCAGTTATCCTAGCAATAAATGTTTTGTTGTCATATTAGGATTAAAGGTAGTATTCAACAATTATGATTTTTTGGATAAACCCTTTTAAAGAAACTACTTTCTTTATATAAGTTCCAATCCTTAAGACATTTCAAGACATTCCCATATCATATCACATATGATGTCTTTTAAACCATTTTAGACGGTACATTGTTTTAGTGCAAAGGATGTATTTGTGAGGAGATTAGAAGGTTGTATTAAATGATAATAACATCATGATCCATCAGGATGTAATTCCTTCTTTCTGATGCATCATTATATTTCAGATAGATTTGACTTGTGATACACTATCACAGTCTATCCAGAATGTTCTCAAATTTGTAAAGTATTTCAACATTTAATCATATCAAAGTTTCTTGACTTTAATCAAAGTTATCTTCATTTGTAGTCTTCTTGAACACTACAAGAGATTTATGTTTGTATTTCACCAAATACAAACCCGATATCAACTGATATCATTAGTAAAAATAATCAAGTACAATCAATTACCTCTAGCATTTATTCTATAAGATCTTCATACATCAACATGTATAAGCTCTAATTGTAACATTCTGACCTGGGTTATGTGTTAACCCTAGATGTTTTGCTTAATAAGGTTGAGTATATTCTTAATCTTATCTTGGGAAAAGTAATTAGGGCTCATGAGAAACTTATGTTTCAATTTTGGTCCTGTTCGAACAATGTTGGTGCAATGTTTGCTTATTTTGGACTAAAGTGAAAATTACCCAAGTTGAGGGGTCAATTTGCAAATGTTGCATGATAAGATGTTCCCCTGATGTTGAGACATCATAAGAATGAATATGATGTAGTGGTATAGTTCTCACAAGCTTGGGCACCAAGATTCATCTTGTAAAGCAATCCTTGTGCATTAAAACCCAGTTTAGGTGTAATGTGCAATTTACCCAAAACCTAGGGTTCAATATGCAAATTACCACTTCAATTAGGTCCTTAATGTTTCTTGGCATCATGTAGAGCAAAGAAAATGAGAGGGGCATCTCATTTGAAGATAAATATGAATGGAAGACAATTAAGATAAATATGAATGGAAGACAATTATGATTAAGATCCCAACACTTTATGAAAAGAATATGGCTACGGGCCATGACTCCACAATGATAATACCAGGCTTTAGATATATGATCTAATCCTGAAGAGAGTTAAAGCAGTGGTAATGATTCTGTAGTTTGAATAGATGTTATACATGTTCTTTATATTCCTTAAAGGATAAATGACCTAAAGGTGATAAGCAATTCTTAATATATGAGTGTTAGTTACCTATATGAGTTATAACTCTCGTTGGGGCAATTCTCAGGTGATGAGCTAAGGGTTAGGTCCTTAATGTTTCTTGGCATCATGTAGAGCAAAGAAAATGAGAGGGACATCTCATTTGAAGATAAATATGAATGGAAGACAATTAAAATAAATATGAATGGAAGACAATTATGATTAAGATCCCAACACTTTATGAAAAGAATATGGCTACGGGCCATGACTCCACAATGATAATACCAGGCTTTAGATATATGATCTAATCCTGAAGAGAGTTAAAACAGTGGTAATGATTCTGTAGTTTGAATAGATGTTATGTTGGTATGTATGCCCTGAGAGCCAATCATGGGATGATTGGTGGGATACATTAAGATTGATTTGATAAACATCAAAGGCAAGCTTCCAATTCATTCTGGTTCAGTCATATGAGATAGTGATAGAACAGATTGAATGTCTAGAGAATGACAGTACTCAATGACGTATGCTTTTAGGTTGAGGACCTGAACGATGAGATCATATGGATGCTAAGAGTTTGTACATTCTTGTTATGTCCCTAGTCGGATGTCATTGTGAAAGGTAGATAGACAACAATGACACACAAGACTAGATTGTGGTGTTGGTTGATGACAGAATCTCATTAGTCATGATATAGAGATATCAAACCAAACACATAGGTACTCGTTAGAGAACAAGGTACCGGACAGACCCACCGTGAGTTTGACACATGGAACCATGAGATGGTAGTCACAGTCAGTACTCACAGTGATGGTGGTGAGTGTGATTCTTAGACCTGAAATCACTACACTCAACACATGTCGTTGGGCACACTTTGACATCATCAAACGCAGTCCTGAAACATGGGTTGTTATAAAGGTGATGATTGGGTGGCTTTGACACATGGGGCTTTTGAGGGGTGACTGATAGATATGGGATTTGTCCCTCCTGAGGGAGTTTGATATCCAAGGCCACTTGATGAGTAGGATTGAGATAGGCGTGCGCACGCATGTGTGAATCAGTATGTGATATTGATGTCATACATATCTCATTCAATCTGCTCTGAGATCAAGAAAGTGAATGAACGTTGACATGATGACTGTTCCATGCCTTGAGTTCATTCGGGATATCAGTGACAAAGGAATTATACATTCACTGTAACACCATTCACAGATTGTAGGATGAAAGTTGTTCTCCAACTTTCTACTTTCACTTGGGTAGCAATGATGTGTGACTAGGCACCGCTCTTTGCTTGTGAAGTCATAAGTGTTATGGACTTTCACTGCCAACGTGAAATGGACCTGCAGGGTCACACACATAGGATTTAACCTGGAAGAGGAGTTTTGTCCACAAAGCAATGTTTAGATTGATTACTAAAGGAGTTTAGTAGTTCAATTAAACACTCAATTAGTTGATAGCTCAATATCATATGGTTCAAGGTGTTGGACGCATTGATTGGAGTATCGGATTGATTGAAATCGCAATTGACTGATTTTGCCCAACCTATGCTCCCAACCGATCGGTTCATGTGATGAACCGGTCGGCTGAGGTTGCTGAACCGGTCGACTGGAGTGTCCAGGCTGATCGGCTCATGCCCTGGTTGAAACGACCGGTTCAAGGGTTGAACCGATCGGCTCAACTGGTGCAACCGACCAGTTGGGAAAAGTCATGTCGGCAAGAATTTTCCTTTGGTTTCAAATTGCCCAATTCGATTGGGAATAACATTGGTATTTGATACCAATTGGGAACGAAACAAGGAAAGTCTTTTTGAGACAGATTAGGACTATGAACCGATCGGTTCAGGGCACCAACCGATCGGTTGGAGTGTCCCAAACGATCGGCTCAGGTCCAACCGATCGGCTCAATGGCCGAACCGATCGGTTCAGTTGTGAACCGATCATTTCAAGTTGCGAACCGGTTGCTTTTTGTGGAAAATTCTTGAACCCTTCTACTCCTGCTTTAGTCCCATATTTCCGGGCACAGAGAACCCTATCCCATGACCCGCCTATATATATAGGGGTATTGGGGGCTTCTCAAAGTACAACTCAATGCAAGCCGGTTGCTTTGCGAAGTTGTCGTTCTCTCTGGTTTTGGTAACCGTGAGAGAGCCCGAGCAAGTGCTTCCCGCAAAGGGAGGTGCAGCAAGGGAAGGACAACTACAGTTGCAACTGGTAGCAGGAGAGTGTGTTGGCGACTAGTACGTCAACAGGAGGGTGCGACTCCTTCCACTTCCTTGTGGGACAAGGAGAGTGGAGTTCCAGGTGGTCCGTGTGGACTACTACAGAGGCGGGAGGACACTGCCGCTCAGGAGGACAACTGTCATCCGACAGTCCGGTAGGAGGAGGAGTCGTCAGTCCCGGTGCGACCAGGAGCTGCACAGACACCGTCCAAGACCGGAGTTGAAGACCGCGCATTGCGCGAGGTATTGTCGCCGAGCAAGCCTCAGGACAAGGTATGATTCCACAAACCATCCTTTCCTATTATATAGACGTTGACGCGTTTCCTCGGTATGGGTTGGGGGAGAATTTTTTTGTTTCCACTGCCTTCTCTGTCTCCCCTAAAATCCAAACAGTGGTATCAGAGCCACGTCAACTGCTCTATATTTTAGGAATATCGATATGATCGATTTTGGTTTGTCGCCTTTATTTATTGCATGCAATGCGAATAATATCGGCTTTATGCATGTCCAATCCTAAATCCATAAATCCCTAATTACATATATGATATGTATTATTAATGCACTCGATACGCGTTGCCCTTAAACGAGTTTTGTGGTGGATGTTTGTAGCGTGATTATGGCCTATAAACCCCTATCTGTGTGTGGTTGCTTGCATCTCGGTCTGCGCACCGATCTTCCCTCTCTTATTCCTGATGTAACTCGAAATAATTCGAGATTCTTTCCTACCTTTACTCCCCCCGAATGTAACTCGGGGTTTCCCTTTTAAAGCAATGTAATAAATAGGATAGATTTTTATTTCTTGTTATGTCAAAGACCGGCGGACATCAAGACGACAGCTGAAACAATCGGTTCAAGGAGTGAACTGATCGGTTGACGTTCCAGACGGTCGGTTCAAGGAGTGAACTGATCGGTTGATGACCGGTTCGAGGAGCGAGACGAGCGGGTGGCAGACATGACGAGATGCACGACGACCAGGCGAACCGATCGGTTGGAGGAGCCAACCGATCGGCTGGTGGCACCCAGACGACCGGCTGGAGAGTACAGATCATTCATGAGATGAGTTGATCAACTCGGAAGGCAAGGCACAGAAGTTCATCTTGTACAGGTTGCATATGATGTAGACCTAGATGACCGTGATTCCTCTTGGCTCGAGGAATCACATTAGGATGACCATAATCATCGCTTTTTATCGTCTGTGCATGTTTTTTTGTGGGATATAGCATGTATATGATACGTACTATGTATTGTGGTGATTGGATATGTATATGTATATAAAACCAAATCCCTCATTAAAATATTAAGTCTTATATGCCTTCCATTAGCGGCACACATGAAAAGCTCGATCGACCAAGCATAGGTTACGCCAAAGCGTGGTGCGCCGTCTATCTTGTGGAAGTGTGAAGGGTAGACATGTAGGTTCTGCCAAAGCAGGGTGCATGTTTACCGTGTCGGCTTTTGGGTTAGACTTAACTGGTGATTCTTAGAGCGTCTAGGCCCAGAGGCAAGGAATGTTCATGGCAAGGTGTTGTGCATGTTCATTCAACAAGAGTTGCATATGATGCAATTGGCAAGAGTTGCCTACCTGAGAGATCTAAGTTGTGGGCGATCAGCCAAAGCTGACTCATGACTTAGAGGATTTCAGGATCTTGCCCACTAGAAGGTTGTACGCTGCAATCTTCCGAATTGATGGTGAGGGCTATCAATTTGAACTAAAATAGTGGGAGCGATAATTAATTAAAGGCCTAATTTTATCGTCAATTTTTCAAATCAATTAAACAAGTCAAAAATGAGTTTTTGGACTAAAATTGCATATATTTCCTTTTTGTTAATATAAATGGTTAATCAACAAATCACTTTATTTGCGATCGGTCTTTGAGACCAACAAATTAAATGGGAATAATTCCACGACTGGTTAGGATGATGATGAGAAGTGTTCTCAATCAAAGAGCGAAAGCTCTAAGTCCTAGTTATACCAGAACCAGATGAACTCGATCCCACCACATCAATGGCTGAAAGTATGCTTATGGAAGCATACTGAGGATGACATTGATGAGGAGTGCTTGATGTTGTGTTCTCTGAACTATGAGTTGCAGAGACAACATGAGACATATGATGTCTCCAAGATACTGTCCTAGTATGTCATGACAGAAGGAGATCCAGTAAGGTATTCGCACACTCAATGTGATTGGGTATGTGGAAAACCTGATTAAGAAGGATTCCCTCTGAGCCAAGAGTTGGCTATTGGTATGATATTGCAAATGTTGTGAGAATCATACAATTCATGATAAGCTACAACATGAACAACTTTGACAAGCGTTGACAGAGTTGTTGGACATGTTGAGGATAGTAGAGGCAAAGATGAAGAGAGACAAACCATAGTCTTTGATATGATCAAAGAAAAGGTAATATTAAGGGCAAGGACAAGGGCAAAGCTAAGAAGTGTTCTGATGCTAGCCGACAATCCAAGCCGTCTTCAGCCTCAGGGCACATGGGGAAAGGGTGTATGAGGGATTGCCCTCTATATCTGGAAGAACAAAAGAAGATGAAGGAGGGGATGGAGATCTCCACCTAAGGTATCATGAAATGAACCACTTCTTTATCTGAGGTATATGATACCAAGATATGGATGTGTCATATATGATATGCAATATACGCCAAGAAGTGATGGCCTTTGTGAAAGGACCAAGAAAGAAGTACCCATCATTGGAGCAAGTGTTGCTGCCATAGATAGGAGTATCTTTCAGTTTATTTCAGCCTAAAAGGGCACGAAATAGAGTTGAGAACTGCTATTTCATATATTGCCAAAAAGATAGAAACACTTTATTATTGCATATTGTATGACAATGATGGCAATTAATAAAGTTGATGTTTCGATCTTAAAGATATGATCTTTGTGGCAATGCCTTGTTTATCTTGTGATACATGGTATGCATAAGATAAAATGATACCTAAAGTTATTGATAACTCAAACAATCAAATTAGCATCAATCATGAGAAATTCATTTCTAGTTTCCATATGATGGATAAATCTAGACTCTTTTGGTTAGAGAACCATTAAGAGACATGAATCTCTTGTACATGATTAATCAATCTTCACTAATGGTGGTGGGAGAATGATTGTCCTATTAGGTATAATACATGTGATGTATTTACATACCTATTGGAGCGAATGCTAATACTTCAAATGGTGTTTAGAGAAATACCAATATGAATATCTTGAAGTGTTCAAGATTATCATAAATGAAGTACAAATTTAGTAAAGTATTAATTCTTGATGAGATCAATGAATAAAATACTTGGACCAAATGTTTGAGATCCTTATGAGTGATTATGATAGTGTATCATAGTGAACTCATGATTAAGGCATGGTGATGTCTAAATCAAGAAGGAATCATACTCTAAGGAGTTAGAGAATGATTATCAAATAACTGAATTCTTCTTAATAAAAGGATACCCCACACTAATAAAGGACATTAAGAATCACAAGGAGTTGTGAATTCTTATATTCTTGACAGATACACCTCAATTATCTATGTGATGAGTTGTTCATATGATGAGTCAACTATCTAGATGAATATGAGGAATCAGATTTTGAGTTATGGTATAAAACCAATACATCCTAAATGACATCCGTGTGAACCATAAGGTATGACCTTGATGGTAGCACTCATTGGATCATATCCATAAGTGCAAATGAGTCTTAAGTGTTAAGACACATGGATAACATTTTGAGAAGGATGATGCTTGTTGATTGCAACTTAATGACTAAGACATTTGGCATATGGATACTAAAACCGCATTCCTATGAGGAATAAAACTAGGATGTGTACGTGACACAGCCTATAAGGTTTATGAATCCATTAATGCAAATGAAGTCTATAAGTTACAATGGACTAATCAATGTGATTGATTGAGTACAAGCTACTCAAAATTGGATCTTTACTTTGATGATATAGTCAAAGGGTTTGACTGATATGTCAAAGATAAAGAAGGGATCTGTGATTTAGTGGGAGCGTGTTCACATTCCACATGTTGATGTGAAATGGAAATGTTCTAGAATGGAAATCCAAAAGTGGAAATTATCTTTAAGGAAGATAGAGATGTTTCCTATGTGATAGGAATAGAGATCTATAGAGATAGTTCTCGACAAATCTCTTGACCTGGAAAGGAGAGAGCATACATTGGCAATCTGTACTGAAGGGTTCTGTATACACAGATTCAGTGGGAGAAAACTTGTCCATGTTATATGGATAATAGTATCCCAAGGCCAAGTGTCCAATTCTTATGAAGAATGGGAACACTAAGAATAGATATGGATCTATCATGTATGTAATCATCCCATTGTCTTGCATGTATGACATGGCAAGAGTAAAATGCATTCATCATTTTGTATGTATGACATGACAATATGATGTGCTCATCCTGATAACTCGTATGTGGGACATGACGAGTGGATGTCTGTCTACTTCCAGTAAGGGTTACTGGAATACCATGAGAACTTGATAAGTACTTATGAAGTACTAGTTCCATGGAGATAAGGAAGAGTTTGATATAAAGAGTTACATTGATGCGAACTTCTGAAAGGACAGAAAATTAATCGCAAAATATACATAGGATGTATAAAAGTGAAAGTTTGTTGATAATTGGAAGTGTTCCAATAAAACCATTTAAAAAGGAAATGCCGAGTATCCGTGTGTTAGAGAACATCAGTGGATACTATATGGATCTAGAAGTTCATGAGATGAACTTATAGATATTCCGGTCATTGATGACAAGTCTGGAATCCTTGATCATGCAATGTGGCTAAAGGTTAGCAAAGGAATACTAGATCGCATATTACGGCAACTCCATCTCATACGTGTGACGTACAGCGAAGAGATGAGAGACATGCAATTTGTACAGACTTTGGCAAGGTGTTGCCATTACTCACTTTGTTGGCACTAGAGCACAGTGACATGTGGGACATGTTTGAAGATCACTATGAATATGATTCAAGGGTGATTGGCTCGCAGTGCAAGTGGGAGTCTGTTGGTATGTATGCCCTGAGAGCCAATCATGGGATGATTGGTGGGATACATTAAGATTGATTTGATAAACATCAAAGGCAAGCTTCCAATTCATTCTGGTTCAGTCATATGAGATAGTGATAGAACAGATTGAATGTCTAGAGAATGACATTACTCAATGACGTATGCTTTCAGGTTGAGGACCTGAACGATGAGATCATACGGATGCTAAGAGTTTGTACATTCTTGTTATGTCCCTAGTCGGATGTCATTGTGGAAGGTAGATAGACAGCAATGACACACAAGACTAGATTGTGGTGTTGGTTGATGACAGAATCTCATTAGTCATGATATAGAGATATCAAACCAAACACATAGGTACTTGTTAGAGAACAAGGTACCGGACAGACCCACCGTGAGTTTGACACATGGAACCATGAGATGGTAGTCACAGTCAGTACTCACAGTGATGGTGGTGAGTGTGATTCTTAGACCTGAAATCACTACACTCAACACATGTCGTTGGGCACACTTTGACATCATCAAATGCAGTCCTGAAACATGGGTTGTTATAAAGGTGATGATTGGGTGGCTTTGACAGATGGGTCTTTTGAGGGGTGAGTGATAGATATGGGATTTGTCCCTCCTGAGGGAGTTTGATATCCAAGGCCACTTGATGAGTAGGATTGAGATAGGCGTGCACACGCATGTGTGAATCAGTATGTGATATTGATGTCATACATATCTCGTTCAATCTGCTCTGAGATCAAGAAAGTGAATGAACGTTGACAGGATGACTGTTCCATGCCTTGAGTTCATTCGGGATATCAGTGACAAAGGAATTATACATTCACTGTAACACCATTCATGGATTGTAGGATGAAAGTTGTTCTCAAACTTTCTACTTTCACTTGGGTAGCAATGATGTGTGACTAGGCACCGCTCTTTTCTTGTGAAGTCATAAGTGTTATGGACTTTCACTGCCAACGTGAAATGGACCTGCAGGGTCACACACATAGGATTTAACCTGGAAGAGGAGTTTTGTCCACAAAGCAATGTTTAGATTGATTACTAAAGGAGTTTAGTAGTTCAATTAAACACTCAATTAGTTGATAGCTCAATATCATATGGTTCAAGGTGTTAACGCATTGATTGGAGTATCAGATTGATTGAAATCACAATTGACTGATTTTTCCCAACCTGTGCTCCCAACCGATCAGTTCATGTGATGAACCGGTCGGCTGAGGTTGCTGAACCGGTCGGCTGGAGTGTCCAGGCCGATCGGCTCATGCCCAGGTTGAAACGACCGGTTCAAGGGTTGAACCGATCAGCTCAACTGGTGCAACCGACCAGTTGGGAAAAGTCATGTCGGCAAGAATTTTCCTTTGGTTTCAAATTGCCCAATTCGATTGGGAATAACATTGGTATTTGATACCAATTGGGAACGAAACAAGGAAAGTCTTTTTGAGCCGGATTAGGACTATGAACCGATCGGTTCAGGGCACCAACCGATCGGTTGGAGTGTCCCAAACGATCGGCTCAGGTCCAACCGATCGGCTCAATGGCCGAACCGATTGGTTCAGTTGTGAACCGATCATTTCAAGTTGCGAACCGGTTGCTTTTTGTGGAAAATTCTCGAACCCTTCTACTCCTGCTTTAGTCCCGTATTGCCGGGCACAGAGAACCCTATCCCATGACCCGCCTATATATAGGGGTATTGGGGGCTTCTCAAAGTACAACTCAATGCAAGCCGGTTGCTTTGCGAAGTTGTCGTTCTCTCTGGTTTTGGTAACCGTGAGAGAGCCCGAGCAAGTGCTTCCCGCAAAGGGAGGTGCAGCAAGGGAAGGACAACTACAGTTGCAACTGGTAGCAGGAGAGTGTGTTGGCGACTAGTACGTCAACAGGAGGGTGCGACTCCTTCCACTTCCTTGTGGGACAAGGAGAGTAGAGTTCCAGGTGGTCCGTGTGGACTACTACAGAGGCGGGAGGACACTGCCGCTCAGGAGGGCAACTGTCATCCGACAGTCCGGTAGGAGGAGGAGTCGTCAGTCCCGGTGCGACCAGGAGCTCCACAGACACCGTCCAAGACCGGAATTGAAGACCACGCATTGCGCGAGGTATTGTCGCCGAGCAAGCCTCGGGACAAGGTATGATTCCACAAACCATCCTTTCCTATTATATAGACGTTGACGCGTTTCCTCGGTATGGGTTGGGGGAGAATTTTTTTGTTTCCGCTGCCTTCTCTGTCTCCCCTAAAACCCAAACATGTTATACATGTTCTTTATATTCCTTAAAGGATAAATGACCTAAAGGTGATAAGCAATTCTTAATATATGAGTGTTAGTTACCTATATGAGTTATAACTCTCGTTGGGGAAATTCTCATTTGAAGATAAATATGAATGGAAGACAATTATGATAAATATGAATGGAAGACAATTATGATTAAGATCTTTATGAAAAGAATATGGCTACGGGCCATGACTCCACAATGATAATACCAGGCTTTAGATATATGATCTAATCCTTGAAGAGAGTTAAAGAAGTGGTAATGATTCTGTAGTTTGAATAGATGATCTAATCAGTGCTTTAACTCTCTCAAATTTGTAAAGTATTTCAACATTTGATCATATCAAAGTTTCTTGACTTTAATCAAAGTTATCTTCATTTGTAGTCTTCTTGAACACTACAAGAGATTTATGTTTGTATTTCACCAAATACAAACCCGATATCAACTGATATCATTAGTAAAAATAATCAAGTACAATCAATTACCTCTAGCATTTATTCTATAAGATCTTCATACATCAACATGTATAAGCTCTAATTGTAACATCCCTGACCTGGGTTATGTGTTAACCCTAGATGTTTTGCTTAATAAGGTTGAGTAGATTCTTAATCTTATCTTGGGAAAAGTAATTAGGGCTCATGAGAAACTTATGTTTCAATTTTGGTCATGTTCGAACAATGTTGGTGCAATGTTTGCTTATTTTGGACTAAAGTGCAAATTACCCAAGTTGAGGGGTCAATTTGCAAATGTTGCATGATAAGATGTTCCCCTGATGTTGAGACATCATAAGAATGAATATGATGTAGTGGTATAGTTCTCACAAGCTTGGGCACCAAGATTCATCTTGTAAAGCAATCCTTGTGCATTAAAACCCAGTTTAGGTGTAATGTGCAATTTACCCAAAACCTAGGGTTCAATATGCAAATTACCACTTCAATTAGGTCCTTAATGTTTCTTGGCATCATGTAGAGCAAAGAAAATGAGAGGGGCATCTCATTTGAAGATAAATATGAATGGAAGACAATTAAGATAAATATGAATGGAAGACAATTATGATTAAGATCCCAACACTTTATGAAAAGAATATGGCTACGGGCCATGACTCCACAATGATAATACCAGTCTTTAGATATATGATCTAATCCTGAAGAGAGTTAAAGCAGTGGTAATGATTCTGTAGTTTGAATAGATGTTATACATGTTCTTTATATTCCTTATAGCTATCAAAACCATTTGGCTTGGTACTTTTCTTTGGATAAGCATCTAGGATGATTTCATCATCCCCTTCCTTTGAACAACCAAGAACAACAACATTTGATCATATCAAAGTTTCTTGACTTTAATCAAAGTTATCTTCATTTGTAGTCTTCTTGAACACTACAAGAGATTTATGTTTGTATTTCACCAAATTGTAAAGCAATCCTTGTGCACCAAGATTCATCATGTACAAGATATCATTAGTAAAAATAATCAAGTACAATCAATTACCTCTAGCATTTATTCTATAAGATCTTCATACATCAACATGTATAAGCTCTAATTGTAACATCCCTGACCTGGGTTATGTGTTAACCCTAGATGTTTTGCTTAATAAGGTTGAGTAGATTCTTAATCTTATCTTGGGAAAATAAATTAGGGCTCATGAGAAACTTATGTTTCAATTTTGGTCCTGTTCGAACAATGTTGGTGCAATGTTTGCTTATTTTGGACTAAAGTGCAAATTACCCAAGTTGAGGGGTCAATTTGCAAATGTTGCATGATAAGATTTTCCCCTGATGTTGAGACATCATAAGAATGAATATGATGTAGTGGTATAGTTCTCACAAGCTTGGGCACCAAGATTCATCTTGTAAAGCAATCCTTGTGCATTAAAACCCAGTTTAGGTGTAATGTGCAATTTACCCAAAACCTAGGGTTCAATATGCAAATTACCACTTCAATTAGGTCCTTAATGTTTCTTGGCATCATGTAGAGCAAAGAAAATGAGAGGGGCATCTCATTTGAATTAAGATGGAGGAGAGAGAATCTTGATATTAAAATAATCAAGATTTAATCCTAAGTGAAACCCTAATCCAATTTAGGGCAAAAATGAATGTATTAATTAAAGGGCCTTCAACCAAAATGTTATTGGTTGATTTTGAATAAAGATGGAAGTTCTTTTTCCAAGATAAGGAACGAAAATATCTAAAGGAGGTGAAACTCCACTCACCTTATTATAAAGGAAAGTAATTTCCACTCACATATGGGATATTAATATAATAAGCATTAAGGTGCTTATTTTCTTTTCCCTTAATTCATGGATAATGGAAGGGAGTTCGGTGGGGATAGAGATGCCCTTGCATTCAAGAAACCAAGGGGGAAGTGGTGGCAACAATTTTGGAGTTAAAAGACTTTTATAAAGTATCTTCTCTCTCCTCAATTTTCTTATAAAAGTACCTTTTCCAAGCCAAATGAAAGGCTTTTACGACCCCACTTCTTCTCTTTGCTTGAAAAACCTACCAAGAAGGCTAAGGACAGCAAGGATCACGTCCCCAACCTGTTGGTAAGCCTTTGATCTTCGTTCTTCATGATTTCATGGTGAAAATCATAAAACAATGTGTAATTCCTTCATTTCTTCACTCAATCTTCAATTCTAGCCGATCATTTCACTCCAAATCTTGAAGTTGAGCCTTGGAATAGTTGGAGAAGCTTCATCCACCATTAGAGACGTGTAGCTTGGAGCTTGGAAATCAGATTTGAGGCGGGTTTTATAACTCAAACCCTTAATCATTGATATTGCATCAATTCTCTATACTTTGTTGATTGTTTTCTTTAAATTGCTACATTCTTGTTTCTTTGCTGCAATTTCCATCAAGAACGGTTGCTGTTCTTGGTTGTTCGAAGGAAGGGGATGATGACATCATCCTAGATTCTTATCCAAAGAAAAGTACCAAGCCAAACGGTTTTGATAGCTATTCCAAATCATTTTAATTTGATTGGCTATGCGGTTTCAGCAAACCGTTTAAAGGCAAACGGTTTGAAACCGTTTGGAAGAAAACGGTTTCAAGACCATTTGAGATGGTTGACCAAGCATTGACCGCTTGGGAATTTGTTCATAACTATGTAGGCTAATGACCCACCAAATTTGAGGGGTTAACTCCAAAGGAATCGTAGGTTGAAGGCCAACCAATTAGGCAAATAGAATTGAATTAAATGCTGATTTTCAACCTGATTAACTTGACCTGTTTGGGAAAACGGTTTCAAGACCATTTGAGTGAGTTGACCAAGCGTTGACCGTTTGGTATTCCTGTTCATAATTATGTTGTATGATGACCCTCCAAATTTGAGGGATTAACATCCAAGGAATAGTGAGTTGAAGGCTAATCAATTAGGGAAACTTAATTGGATTAAGTGCTGATTATCAATCTGATTTAATTGAACTTTTTGGGAAAACGGTCTCAAGACCATTTGAGTGCGTTGAACAAGGGTTGAAAATTTGGTATTACTGTTAATAATTGTGTGGTCTAATGAGTCACAAAATTTGAGGGATAAACTCCCAAGGAATCGTGAGTTGAAGGCTATTCAATTGGGCAAACCCTAATTGAAAACAGTGCTGAAATTCAAATGAGTTAATTGGAGATTTTTAGTGATCCCCAAACGGTCTCAAAACCGTTTGGGGGTCACCCCAAGACAGTTTGGAGGTCTGGGGTCAAGTATAATTGACCAATTGAAGGTCTAAAGATACCAAATCATATTGCAATTAAGTGCTGATTTGTTGATCAACTCGATAGACCAAACCTTGATGAAATTTCACTAGAATCCAAAGGTTGGATGAGCCAAACGGTCTCAAGACCGTTTGGTGGTCAACCAAGACCGTTTGGAGGTCTAGGGTTGAGTATGGTTAGGTGTTTGAAGGTCTAAAGGTACCAAGCTGATATACAATGCAATGCTGATTTGGTGATCAATCCCATGATCCAAACCTTAATTGGATGGCTTGGATTTGAGTGATTTTATGGGAAAACGGTCTCAAGACCGTTTGGAGGTCATCCAAACGACCTCAAGACCGTTTGGGGTCAGGTCATACCCAATTTGGATGATGGTTCAAAAGTTTCAAAGTAAACAATCTTGCATTGATGGGTGTTGTTGAATCATCGATTCTAAACCCTAATTTAATTGATTCAAACCCTAATTGATGACTAATTGAGGGTTAATTGAGGGTCAAATCAGGTGAAGGTTGACCTATTTAACTCAATTTAAGTATGAGGATAGGTCCAATTGGTGATTGGTTCCATGAATTCAATGATTGAAGGAATCAACATTGGAAACCCTAATCCAATTTGATTGGTTGAGACCATATCTGGTCCATGCAGTTTTGAGGAGGTTTGGACCAAACAGTCTCAAGACCGTTTGAGTCCAAACGATCTCAAGACCATTTGGTGCCAAATGGTCTCAAGACCATTTGAGACCAAACGGTCCCAAACCATTTGAAGACTAAAGACCATTCGGTTTCAAAATCGTTTGGTGATGAAACCTCAAAAACCGATTGAAGGTTGTTGGTAATTTAATCACTTGGTAATTGAAGGTAATGATAGTTCCAATAATCCTATGATGGTTAGTGATGATAACCAATGAAGGTACAAATGTTGAAACCCTAATAGTACCTAAGTGATTAGTGCCAATTAAGGGATGGACCTTAATCGCTTATAGGATCAATGGCTTGATAATCATAGTTGTATGTACTCAACTGAAGGGTGATATGACCTAATCAAGTTGAGAAGTTGATAGCATGAATTCATACATGAATATGATTCATGTGGTGATTAAGGGTTGTGATCCCTAAGTAAAGAGATCATGAAACCCTAAACATGAACATAAACCCTAATTGACAGGGTTATTGAACTCAAATCATAGTTGAGGGAGTATCCATGTAAATCCATAGTTGAGGGTGTATCCATGTGAAAACCTAGTTGAGGGAGTATCCATGTGATACCCTAACTGAGGGTGCATCCATGTGAAACCCTAAATGAGAGTGATTTCATGAGAAACCCTAATTGGAAATGATTAGTAAACCCTAATTATGGTCAAAGTGATATGAAACCCTAATAAAGGGTGATGCTATATACAATCTATATTCTAAAGAAGGGAGATGGTATGTGAAACCCTAATCCCTAATGAAAGAATAGAATTCATACTTGAATATGATTCATGAGGTGAACTCATGTAGCACGACCGTGCAAGGTAGCACGACCGTGGTGGCTTCCCTTAGCACGGCCGTTTTTGGTTGCACGGCCGTGGTACTCTAAGCTTGACTTAGAGTTGTTTTGAAAAGGACCTAGCATGGTCTTTTTTATTAATTCCTGACTTATGTATGAATCCATAGTATTGATAATAGTTGTATATTCCAAGTAAGTGACAATTGATCACTACTTTACATGATGAGTGTGATAAACTGGTGCATAAAGTATTAGGATGGGTAATACCCTAATACAAGCTAAGTATGTGAACTTAAGAAAGTTAATGGTGTTGAGGGAAGTGAGACATCAAGATATGATAGATATCATATCCAACACCCCAAATACTGGTATACCTTGTTGTGATATAAGTCCAATATGGTTGGATGAATGATACATGAGATGTGTGATGGAAATCCTAATCCTGGTAAAGGATTAAGGGTAATACCCTTGAATTATTAATACATTGTTTTTGCATGATGTTGATACATAATTGATGTGCTGCTATCATATGTGCTAACCATGCAGGTATAATGAGATGATGGGCATAGCCATGTATGCACTGTGATATGTTATTAATTTGAATTTGTTTATTGGGCCTTGTGTGCCATAATATATCTTGTTGTCTGATAAGAGGTAGCAAGAGAGTTAATAGGCATCAAGTATCATACTTACCTTGGTCAAATGACCTAAAGGTGTTAGTTACCTAAGGAAGTGGTAACAATGCTCAGGTGATGAGCTAAGGGTTTAAACACCCAGAATCACATGGTTAGGGTATTGAAATTGTGAAAGGATGAGAATTTCCAGTGGTGAATTGAGGGATTAAGATCCCAACACTTTATGAAAAGAATATGTCTACGGGCCATGACTCCACAATGATAATACCAGGCTTTAGATATATGATCTAATCCTGAAGAGAGTTAAAGCAGTGGTAATGATTCTGTAGTTTGAATAGATGTTATACATGTTCTTTATATTCCTTAAAGGATAAATGACATGTTGATTCTATCAAGTTATAGTTGCAATGCTTCTGATACAGAATAATGTTCTAATCTGTTAGACATTAAAATATCTACTGCTATACAAATATGATTCTTCCATTCATATTTATCTTCTTAAGTTGCAATAACAATGTTACTGGCGGAGAGTTATAACTCTCGTTGGGGCAATTTTTATAATTGTCTCACCCCCGTGGGAACCACATTTTCAGGTGGACGCGGACGAGGAGATAGGAATCCTTCAATAGGTGAAGGACAACAATAGCAGCAATAGAGACAGCAGTGAAGTCTCAGGTGGAGACACTGACTGTTATGCCTTGTATAGATGTAAATAGAGTCCTATGTGTCGTCTCTGTACTCTCAGGTCCTCGGAGTAGTAGTTAGTGCTTTCGAGATTTTGGCTTAGAGCCTCGAGATTTTATACTGCCTGTGTTTAGCTTGACAGGACAGTTAATGCTTGTAATTCTCAAAAGGAGATGATATAGAATATGTACCTGTGAACAAGAATGTAATTATGTTACTTTGGTTCTATGTGAGAAAGTTTTCCTTCAATGGATATTTTGATAAAAAGGTTTTAATTTTTAGTGATTTTCGCTAATCCGCTGCTTGATGAACGCTTCTGCATTAGTTAATCTTGTTTTCGCGAGACGGTCGTCACACTAATAAAATGCTTTCTCTCTCCACTACACCCAGTGAGAGTTGATTCATCATGATTCTCATAAATAAGACTTGCATGTCTCTTAGTGGTTCAATAACCATAACAGTCTAGATAAGCATCAACATGGATTCTAGAAATGCATTTCTCATATATGTGCTCTAGATGACAATGCTAAAGATTGTTTGAGTTATCAAATTATAATCTTTTAGTATTTACATTATATACATTCATCTTTAAATCCTTTCATGTAAAGATCACTAGATGTTTGGCTCATTTCCATACAATATCACATCTTTGAATAGAAACATTAACAACGCTTTATTGATCTATCATCCTTGTCATACAAGATGCATAAAGCAAAATATTTCATTTATTGGCATAATGAAATAGCAGTTCAATGAACTCTATTACATGCCCAATGGGCTAAGATAAATTCTAGATCTAGACTAAAGTTGTAGCAAATCTTGCTCCGCATAGTCCACCATTACCCTTTTATAAAGGCTTTACTTCTTATCAAATCATGCACATCATCGTATGTCAGATCTACATACGATATCACATACCAAGATGAAGAATTAATTAAATTTATCTTATAACATTTATACCTAAATTGAGGTCTCTGCCCCTTCCTTCTTATTTTTTAGTTCCTCAAAGAAGAGAGGGCAATTCTTTTTCCAATGTCTAGGCTGGTTACAATGGTGAAAATTGCCTCCCTTCTTTGCTCCTCCCTTTGACTTGAGAATTGAAGACTTGGGCTTCTGGCCAACTTTAGAACTCTTCTTAGTTTTGCCTTAGCCTTTTGACTTCCCCTTTGTCTTGTTGAACATCATCACAAACTTGGGTTTGTCTTTCTTCATTGTTGTTCTCAACATCCCTAATAACTCTGTCAACGACTTGTCAAAGTCATTAATGTTGTAGTTCATGACAAAATAACTATATGACTTAGACGTAGATTACAAAATCACATCAGTGGTCAACTCTAGATCTAAGGGAAATCCCAGCCTAGCTAGGTTCTCCACATGCCCATTGAGCTTGAGTACATGAGTGTAAGGCCCCTGAACTTGCTTAATGAGTTGAATGAGATTAATTACAATAATTGAATGCTTATAACCCTAATATAACATTTTATATGTTTTTAAATCATAAGAGAAGCTTAAGTTTCAAATTTGGTCCAATTTAGACATTGTTGAGCAAGTTATGCAATTTTATGTACATTTTGGACTTTTATGCAATTTACCCAATTGAGGGGTTTTATTTGAAATTTGTCACATACATTATGTTCATTAGATGCTATATTATCATTCTTGAGTGTTTTCATCCATGGGGCTCCTAGTTGATCCATGGTTTGAAGGTATTTTCATCAGGGGTATTTTAGGGTTTACCCCTTCATGGATGAGCTACCTTTAGTAGCTATCAACTAATGAATTATGTGATTGGCTGGGAAATCCGAAAAAGGAAAGCTAAGCAGGTCTATACAGATAGTGGGAGATCTTCTTGTGTGTGTGCTTGTATATTCTTAATAATTTAAGGCCATGGACACTTGGATAGATACTAGAACTTCAACTTTTTCTTTTTACTTTAAATTAAAGTTCATATACTTATCTCCAAGCACCAAAACGAGCCATTTTATCTGCACCACTTCCCTCCTTCTCTTACCTTCATTCTCCCTCTATGCTTCTACAAATCCCCTGACCAAGGAAGAAGAAAGTGGGGATCTTCTTGGAAAAAAATTCTAGGGTTGCAATTGATTTCCTTTTTGGGTCTAAAAAGCTTCCTCCTAGTGATCTTGACCTAAAAGTGTAAGTTTTACCTTATTTCCTCCATTTATTTCTTTTCTCTTCTTCCTCCTATATCTCTCCAGGTCAGAACCATGCTGTTCCATGGTGAAACTGGCCCTAGAACTCAAAAATCTATCCTTCTTGTTTCTTTTTCTAGGGCTTTGCTTCTTTGTGGAGAGAAGTGCCTATTTGACCAAGTTCAGATCTGAATCTAGGGATTTATTGCCTTGTTTTCTGGATATTCTTGCTGTTTGGGATTTGACCTACTCTATAGAGGCGATTTATATATCATTCTTCACTTATATTGCTTACTAGAAGCTTGTTAGTTCATGTTTATGCTTGAATGTGATGATCTAAGCATAAAGAAACTATGCTTGTTTAGAATTTCGATTTTTTTGGTGTTCCCTATTCTATTCCAGTTCTATTGAATTTGTAAACATGTGTATGAACTTACTAAGGTGTAACATGATCTGGGATAGGTTGATAGCAACAACCTATGGTTCTATGTACAAAACAATTGATGGCTCAAATTAGAGTTTTCAAGCTATTTCCTTCCCTATCACACAACCGATGGTCAAACCATTCAACAACCAATAGTTTTGCTATCTTGGCAATTGATGTTCCTGATTAAGGGTGTCAAATTTATGGTGAAAACCTATGGTCACCCCTTATGTCATGTTTTGACTCAATTAGACGTTTAATTATAATCCACTAAGTATTCTAATGATGTTATCAATCAATGATGACATCAACATAATATTTCATGGTGTTAACTGAATGTATTACTGATCTAACAACCAATGGTGACCTAATGATCACAATTAATGGTGGATCAGGTCATCACCATGTATGATGAGTTACGAATGTAATTGTAGATTTGACTAAACCTTGAATAAATGGTTCCTTGGTTCAATTGATCTAATGGTTAGACCTATACTTCAATTGATAACCTTGAACAATGAACTTGATCTAATGAATAATATTGGATGCTTTAACATCCAATGGATTAGAATAAATCACATGGTATTATATGTGGGTCCTAGTGATGATAATTTGATGGTTCAATACCATTAATTTGTAGTCTTACCTTTGCCATTATATAGTTATATTGGATAAATCACTATAATAAGTGGATGCATAACTCCCATGTGATCTAACTTGTTATACCCAACCTTAATGTAATTATATGATGTTTATTGGTTATAATCAGACCTATTGAATGATTAATGTGATAATGAATTACACTCTTCTTGTGTTGAAACCACAATGTAGTACTATTTGAATATCATAGTGCCTTGCCATGTTAATATCTATGGACATATATGTGCTAATGATCTTTTGAGCCTTGTTTAAGGCATGGAATGATGATTATAACCTTACTATGAATAATGTTATGGTCTTAATGACCTTTGGGCATGTTTGAAGCCATGATTGAGGTGAAATCCTCTTCATGTTCCAATAAGGGTTAAAACCCTGGAACTTGAGATAAGATATTGGTATCTTGTAATAGTATGATGATAAGTGTGGTCCATTAATTTGCAATGAACGATAGCATGTAGTAATGTGATTAAGATTTATATCTCAAATGTTTTATATCTTCTAAAGTTTTATACATATACTCTTGTTAGAAAAGAATTAGGGTTTGAACGTCCACTTGTATGATAAAGCCTTAATGCATTCAATTGGCAGTAATTAATCAAGTGTAACCTTAATCATGTAGAGCCCTGTGCCATAGAGCCATCTTCAGTGTCAGAACTTATTGGATGGTGAAACGAGTATTCCCAAGGGAAACTCAGAGCGCATACTGTTGAGTATATGGGGGTGGCAAGTTGAGGATCATTCCTTGTCATCTACAATTGCAGGTTATGGAGGATGGCTATGGCCATGCCTCTAACATTTGATGTGATTGAGGACAGCTGCAGTTGTACCTCAGATTAGAGGGTTTTGTATACCCTATTTTCTAGTGTCGTAACTTGTACCAAGTATGGACTAGTTGTTATTAGTTGAATATATGTCACTGTTGGTAGTTTGACTGGTATGTCACTGCAGTTTACTCATACTGACCGAGGGGAAGAGATCTTAGGATACTGGCACTCCTAGATCTTATACGGAACTGAATAGTACTTCATAATGGTCAGTTGGACTTTGAGTGGTACGACTCAAACTCCCCAGGTCATAATAATAAAAGATATAATACCATCCATGTAGTATAATTACTAGGGTTTAATACGTATCACATTGGCTGATTAACCCTTGTCTTGTCTTTACACTACATAGTTCGTACATGATGTAGACGTATTAAAATTGTGTAATTCTACTTGATGTTACAACTTATTTGCTTAACTGCTTAGTATGCTTAAACTGTTCAATCTGTTCATATTGCTTATTCAATACCCTAACTGCTTAATGTATTTACTATTAATTAATATGTTATAATCAATATATGTTGGAGAGAGTTATATCTCTCGCTGGAACTGGCTCTCACCCGTGGGTCACCACATTTTTTAGGTGGTCGCGGGCAACGAGGTTGAGGTCACGCTGTGGAAGAGAACCAACCTGGTGATCAATAGATTCAGAAGGTTGGTTAGTTGTAGATGTTAGTAGTAGAGTCCTAGTATCATCCATGTACTCTCAGGTCCAGGTATGGGATGTGTTTTATAGATGATATACCCGTATCGACACGAGATTTTGGTAGTATGCCAATGTTTGTAAATATATGGCATGTACATGTGAAATATCTTTTTTATGCAGGATGTGACTGAGGTCTTTGGACCCATATGTAAATACTTGTTACTGTATATGAGAATGGAATGATGAACCTTTTGTAAGTGTTCTACATTTTGTTTACATTGTTGGAATTGGTTTTAATTATTTTGCATTTTTGACTATGCGATTAATTAGTAGTGGATCATGTTTTGTGTTTTGAGTAATCACATTTAGCGTGATGAGGTGTCACAATGAGGACCTACTGGATCTCCTTCTTCCATGTTACATTTGAATAACACCTTAGAGACATTAAATCTCTCATGTTTTGTCTGCTCTTGGAACGTGTTCTTAAGATGAGGGACCATCTCAATAACATCCATGTTCTCATGCTACCTTTGCAACTAATAGTTCATGGAGCATAGCATCAGACATTTGGCATCAATGACATCTTCAATATGCTTCTTGTAAGCTTCCCTACCAACCTTAGATGCATTGGGAAGAGGTTCATCTGGCTCTGGTGTCTCCAGGACATAGAGCTTGCACACCTATGTGAGAACGATTCACAACATCCTAAACCATTCATGGAAGTTATTCCCATTTAACTTGTCCTTCTCAAGGACCAATCACAAAGAGAAGTTGTTGTTATGTGTTACCATTTGATTCTATAAAAGAATTTGCAATTTGATCAAAACTCATTTTGATTTAATTTTATTTGATTAAAATTGACAATATTAATTAAGTCTCTAGTTAGCTATTGCTCTCATTATTTTGATCAAATTGAAAACCCTCAATCATCAATTTGGAAGAATGCAATGAACAATCTTCTAATGAGCCAAGATTCAAAATGATCTAATTATTACTCGGCCAATTCCAATGTCCATAATCAGTTATTAAGGTAGGCAACATTTGCTAATTGCATCTTATGCAATTCTTGGATAGATGATATGCGCAACTCTTTGTCATAGTCATCTGCATGCCTCTGGTGCTTAATCTCATTAAGGTCACTCAGTTAAGCCCGACCCAAAAGCCAACACGATAATAATGCACCCGCTTGGGCAGAACCTACATTACTACCATCACACTTCCACAAGATGGACAGTGCACCACGCTTGGGCGTAACCTACACTTGGTCAATCAAGCTTTTCATATGTGCTACTAATGGAAATCATCTTTGACTTAATATTTTTATTGAGGGATTATATATATATACATATTCAATCACCACATACTAGTACGTACCATATACATGATATATCCCACAACATAAACATGAATATAAAACATTTGTGATGATTATGGCCATATATAATGTAATTCCTTGGAGCCAAAAGGAATTACTACCACCTAGGTCTACATCACATACATGAACATGTTATTGGTGTAAATCTATGCTTGCTAATCTGGGTTGATCAGTTCAACCCTTGAACCGAGTGTGTGGCCTCTTGGCTGGTCGGTTGGTCATTTGAAATGATTGTCTGGTCTCCTGTCCAATCGATGTTTGGACACCTTCAAATGGTTGGTTGGGACCACCACCTAGTCAGTTCACTTCTCCTATGATCTTCCCTCCTCAGTCCTCTAGCTGGTTAGTTCATCACACGAAATAGTTGGCTCGCCTGACGCTGATCATCATCTTCATCATTGCAATAAAAGAAAATATCCTATTGCTATAAGATTATTACATGGTAATGAGAAAACTCGAGTTACATTTGAGGGGAGCAAAGGTAGGAAAGAATAATACTTTTACATTGGGAAGAAGAAGGTAGAGGCTCAATATGCAAATCGAGATAAAATAGGAAATAAACACAAAACCACCATGTACAGATAATTAGGGTTATTGGCCATAACCACGCTACATGTCCACCATTAAAACTCACTTCTACGACGATGTGTGTAAATTGCATACATATAATATATATATATATATATATATATATATATATATAAGTTTGGGATTATACATGGTCTTTGATCAGACTTGCACATTAAGCATTTTAAGTATTCACATCGTATGCAATAAATAAACGATGAAACAAAATTGATCATATCGATTATTCCAAACATAGTAAAATTGACTTGTCTCTGATACCACTATAGGGAAACATGGGCACAGAGTAGGCAACAAAAACTAAAATTCATCTATATATATTTCCCAGAACAACAAGATCGTGTCAACAACTATGTAATGGAAAGGATAGTTTAATGAGTTCATACCTGGTCTTGGATCAAGTCTAACAATCATAACTCATTGTAGTAGTGCAACACTCCTAGTTGCATTGGGACTTGTCTGCAAGAACTCCTGGTCTCTACTACGGACAATAGATATGGACGAAATTTGTAGCTACTCCTCCATAGACTGCAGGTTGACATTGTCCTCCTAGAGATGGGAAACAACCACCTCGCCTCTATGGTAGTCCACACAGACCTCTTAGAACTCTTGTTGTTCTACTAGAACATACATGAAGAATTTGTCCTTCCTACTAGAACATACATGAAGGAGTTGTCCCTCACGTTGGTGTATCAGTCACCAACTTGCTCTCCTAAAATTGTTATCCCTTTCTATTCCTCCCTTTGATGGGTAGGACTTGCTCGGGCTTTCTATTGGTTACCACAACTAGAGAGAACAACAATTGTCAAAGGCAATTGATTTGTGTCTAAGATGCTCCCAATACCCCTCTATTGATAGGAGGGGTTAGGGTCTGGGTTCTGAGTCTATGTGGGAGTCAAAGAGACCGAAATATCACAAAATTCACAACTACGACCAACAAACCAATCAGTTTGTCAAGAAAATTGGTTGGTTCACATGCGAGCTGATCAGTTCGCTCAATGATCCAGTCTTTTCACCATGTTTCCCAATGGTATATGAAGTGAAAATTCGAATCCAATCAATGTACAACATTATGTGAGCACTGATCCTTGGTGCAATCGAATTTCTCCATGAACCGAACATCTGGCCCTTGTGATCTGGTTGTCTCACGATCCCAACCAATTAGTTCACTCGATGAACCAGTTGGCTCACGCCCCTGTTCAGGCAGAACTCAACCAATTCAATTTCTAATCAACCTGACACTCCAACAAGTCATTTCATCACATGAGCCAATTGGTTGGGAGTCCACTTAATTGATTTGTTGCTCAAATTGAATACCTATACACTTTAGTAATTGATTCAATTATAATTCATGATTAAACTCTTCTTCTAGGTGAATTCATATGTGTGTGACCCTATAGGTCCCATATCACGTTGGCAGTGAATGTCCATAACTAGTTTATGACATCACAAGCAAAGAGTGGTGCATAGTCACAGATAAGTGCTACCCAAGTGAATGGAAAGTTGGACAACAACTTCAACCTACAATCTGTGTAAGGTGTTACAGTGATTGTACACTTCCTTTGTCTCTGATATCCAAAATGAACTCGAGGAATGGAAACATCATCCTCTTAATGTTCAATCCATGTTCCATGGACTAGAGCACACTGTCTGAGATATATGTGGCCTCAATATCATATATTTATTCACATGTGCATGACCATGCATTTATTAGTCTCACTTATCAAGTGGCCATGATATCAAACTTTAGTAGGAGAGACAAATCCCATCTATCTAAATCACTCACATTCAGTTCCCATGTGTCACATGTACCCAATCATCACCGTTATGGCAATCCTTATTCATGATTACGTTGGATGATGCCAAAGTATATCGAATGCCATGCGATGAGTGTAGTGACTTCATGTCTAAGAACCACAATCACCACTTTCACTATGATATATGACTATGACCACCGATTATGGTTTCCATGCGTCACTCTCAAGGTGGGCCTGTCTGATACACTGTTCCATAACAAGTATTTGTGTGTCTAGTTTAATATCACATATCATGACTAATGAGATTCTGTCATCAACCAACACACACTCTAGTTTTAAGTGTTACTGTTGTCTATCTACCTTCCACATAACAACTGACTAGGGACATAATAATACTGTACATACTCTTAACATCTGTATGATCACGTTGTTCAAGTCACGTACTTAAAGACATACACCATTGATGAATATCATTATTTAGACATTCATTATGTTTTCTCATTATCTCATAAGTGAGTGAAATAGAATGAATTGGAAGCTTATCTTTATTAGTATTAATCAAATCCTTTATGTAATATGCCATCACAATCATCATATGATTGGCTCTCTAGGCATACCATACCAACAGAGGGAAGTACCATTCAAATGGGTGTAAAAAAATATGAATTTTAAAAGATGATATTCAAGAAAAACAATTGCACTTGCCATTAAAATAAATATATGATGTGCCACAAAAGCACACATAAAGAATATAGGGCACATAACCTATCAAAAACATTAATCAACTTGCATGCATGTGAGATTGGCATAACACTAGTGAAATATAAATAACAATGGTGGCTAAGGTCCATAACCTTAAAACCTAATAGAGTAAGGCACATAACCAAATTCTCAAATATATATAAAGTGGGCACAAAACTCAGATATTTGGCACATAAACTCCATCCCAAAAATGAAGGACACATGCATAACCCCATAAAAACCAAAGTATTTACACAAATCTAGGTCACAAAGCATGCAAAATATAGAGGCAAGTAAAAGTTCAATCATATAAATAGAATTAAAGAGATTGCCATCACATAAATGGACAATATAAACATCCACCACAATAGTGGTCAAATTAGCTCAAATCCACAAAAAGGGTTTCAACATGAAGTAAAGTATAATTTAGTGTCAATAAGAATATCCAACAAAGTAAGATGATAACAAGATTAGAATCAACATAGAATCTTTCACATGAAATAGATTCTCAAAAGAGAAAAAAACTGTGTAGGCTATTTTATCCATAGGACCGAGAGAGAGAGAGAGAGAGAGAGAGGGAAAATAGGCAATTTCTCAATAAGAATAATATGGAATGCAACATACCTCAAGATATTTGTCAACTTGTCAAAGTCCAAGTTTTAAATCCAAGTCAGGGTTCCATGATTTGAAACACTGATGTTTGAGAAGGGATCACCATTTGAATTTTTTTGTGAGATTATAAGGAATTTGAATGGGAGGATAAGGGAGAAGGTTGAGAGTCATGTCATGTTCATAAAGTGATTTCTATATGTGTGAAGGTCATGGGGAGGGGTCTATATATAGAAATATCTGGCTTGTGTAGCAAGAAACTTATCTATTTTTGTTTATTAAGGATAATATTCAACATATATTGTAAAAGGGGAAAAGTTAAGCATTCTTTAACCAATGATAGGAAAGGATAAACATAAAATTTTCATTTCCCTTCCATTTATTTTTGTCTATGTTTTACATATTTCCCCTTTTTAACAACTTGGTCACATAAATAATGACTACAATATCTCATTGTGTAATTGTTTGCTCAATGTAAAAACCTATAATAATTTAATGTACAATTGTTTAGGATATACTTATTTAATTCTTTTTCTATTGTTCTATTTATCTACCTCTTATATACACTAAGTCATTCCATTATGAAATGACTTTCTCAAAATGTTTCTCTTCTCACGTTAGATTCACTAAAAAATGTATAACAACTTTATTTTAGTAAAAGGCATATACTTAAATAGTATTAAGTTAGATCCAAAATTACAAATTTGAGGCAACCATATATATATATATATATATATATATAATTGGCCATTCTATTCATCATGTAGAAACCATATATATTGCTAGTATATTTTACATTAATCATTTACAGAGGAGATAGGTGCTAATAAATTTTCATATCCAAAACTAATTATTATAGGCACATGGGTTTCAAATCAAAAGGGTGTAAATATTAGCTATCAAACCATTTTCCTTTTATTTCCTTGTTGTTAACGATTTTAGGAGGTATTAGGGAGGTTTACTAAGGAAATCATTTAGTCAAGATTAATATTATTTCTTATTTTGAGTTAAGTAATTGATTATATAAACTTGGGAATGTTTATTTGTTTCCAAACAAATATAAAATCAAATTAAAAATATTTGTTTCCTTTACGATATGTTAACATGATTATTTTCATTTATTTATTTATTTCAAGCATCAAGTTGAGAGAATTAGTTCTTTAAATTTTATACTTATTTATTAAAATATCTCACATATTTCATATTGTTGCAATTACCTCAGTCACATTGTATTTGGAAAGTAAATACATTTTTATATTTTCCATTTTGATAAATTTTTCATATATTTAACATGCACGTACAACATTGTTTCCCTTTATGTTATATTAATTCTTTTTATTACAACGTTACCTAAATTATGTACATATAAGCCATACAAGTGGGTTTATATGGTTTATTTAACATATTGTTGGCCTTATCTTACATTTTCTACTATTAATGAAATTAGGATAGTTATGATTGTTCAAATAATGTGGAACTTGGCATCCAGGCTAATTGGGACCTAAGGAACACACTTTGATCATTATATTTCACTTTTGAGATTTCATTTTATGAATTCTAATACAGATATGGTTTTAGGCTCAACAACATTTTATTATTATGACATTACATCATTACCATCAATATTTATTATTTAGAGTGTCAGTATCTCGACGTTGTTACCTAAAGAGTTGCATTTTTCAATTATGCACAAATTCCATATTTTACCCATTTAACACATTTTGTCCATTAACTCCACTTCAATTTAGATGATTGGACATGAAAATTACAATTGTTTTTCTCACACATGTAGTAAGGGCATTATACCTCTCATTTAGCCATTATGTGAATATTAGTTAACAAATAAGATATATTTGACATATTTAATGATTTTACTCACATGCTAGCACATAATGAAGTTGTTATGTAAATGTGTGATGTTGATTATAGAACCTATTGATACATAATATGTTATATGTGTTAACATTATTCAGTAAGTATAAGTGTATCTTTGGTTGGTCAAATCTAAGGAACTGAGTTCACTAGCCTTATAGTCAAGGAACATTCTAAGATTATAGGTTTCAATAAGTTACAAACAACAACATTAGGTGACCATGACTGAGATAGAATCATGTCAAGAGAGGATCTTCCAAAACCATGAGAAGTTCTTCACACACCAATAGGTAATGTTATCCAATGAGTGGCTCTTGTTGAGCAATTAGGTGAACATCCATTAGCATCTCCAATGTGTGGACTACATTCAACATCATCTCTGTGATCATTACTAGAGCACTATAAACTTTTCTAGCTAACCACAATGGGCACTAATGCTATATGATCCACTTCAGCTCTACGACACCTTCTATCCACCATATCAACATTTTCTATAGGGAACTTTCTTTTTGCCTGACACTTGAGTACCTGGTATACCCATCATTTCTATATTTGTATTTTGATGATGAGTCAAATTCACACGTCTCTATCTGTCATCTTTTTATCATTGTTTTTTTTTTTTCCAGTTATGCTTAATTCTATTTTCATCTTTGCTTTCAATATAGTTTCTATTTTGTTTCATGTAACCCACATCCATCTAGAGTAGAAGTAATTGCTCAACATGTGTCTATTTAACTAAAGGTCAAATGTGTACCCCCTTAAAAGTTGAATTTATGTGTTAACAATTACACTACATTAGGAATTGAGTGGAATAGTTAATTCAAATACATCTGTGACAAACTTAACACCTAGTTCAATCCTTGGCTTATGAAATGAAAATTGTTTTTTTACTCCAATCTAACCAAGAAATAGCATGCTCTTTTATGTTAATTCAAGATTGTATTTTGGATCACCCTAGCACATGAGTTAATAGAAGAGAGATATATCATTGTTAGAAACACATGATTTCATCTACCGTCATTTCAATTCCATCACCACCATAGGATTAATAAATGATTTAAGTCATTTCTTGTTATTGATTGCATTACATGGCATGATAAGAAGCATATAGTTTTATATTTGCACTAGAAATATACAAATATAGTTGCATGTAAATGTCATTTTTTAAAGTTAGTTTGCATAACAAAGATTCATAAAGTTGTATGTTGTGCAACATTCGTAAAGGTGTAATTTGATATTCTTTGCATATCTTCTGAATTAGGAGAGAAAAAAGTTGTACATCCTTACTCCTTTTGTAATTTGTTAAAGCCCTATCACATATATCATACATACACTGCTAGTATAAGGGAAAAATTAAATTTGGAAAAAGAAGAACAAATGAAAATGATTTGAAAATAAGAAGTATGTCTCTATGAAACACAAAAAATATAAGGAAATTATGAAACTTTTTTAATGAACACCTTCCATTTGTACTCATAATTGGTATGAGTCATCCACAACATGCATCATTCCACCATAAATAATAGGCATTAGAAGACAGTACATTTTATGACATTAATCATTTATGTGATAATTTTGTGTAACTTCATAAATGACTTGGATTATGTGTCAATATTGTACCATGCCACCCATTCCATCTAACCACTTCTCTAAATGGTAGGCCACCATAATGACTTATTTCTCTCATTTGTGAATATTTGGGAAACTACATCCATTTAGATGATATATTTGAATAGAGTAGTGTGGATAGGTAGATCTTGTAATGCACTCAACACATGTCAAACATTCTATTGTATCTCTCTAATTTGACTTATTAGTGTGTTTAGTAGTATAATTTAATATTTTGTCTTTTCATAATCTGTCACTTGTATATTAGTTGTTTTTTATGTGGTTGGAAATGACCATTTGGTTTGTCAAGTTAGGAATGGTTAGGATGATATACTTCACATATGTGTCTTTATTTTGACTCTTTCATGAAATCTAAAGTAGCATTGCTCAAGGATGAGTGATATTTAAGTGTAAGTGGATTTGTTGTAGACATTTATACTACCATTTTATAGGCTATTTTAGCCATATTTTTATAGAAAATTATCTTTGATTTATATGTTTTATGTATCTTTTCCCAATAGCATGTGATAGCTTATGTGCATCAATTGTAACATAACTAAATATGCCTTCCTTCTTCCCCAAATTCCTAATTTCATGGATTAGATACCTATGGGAATATATCTTTATATAACCCCAAACAAGGTATAAAATGTACCTTGACTTGGATATAGAAAGGATACACATGATATTATAGTTGGTTTACTTTTAATTGAAAAATTAATATCAGTATTATAAAAGGAATGTTGAATTAAATCATGGGAATATATGCTTAGGAGATTTATGGAAGTTCAGTAGTGTGAAGACAATCATAAAAAGAATCAAATTTCAAGATACTATATTAAATATTAATGTGGTAAATAATATGAATATAACACCCTTTGATTCTACATCACTATATAACTTAACAAAAGTTTCAAAAGATGAAATTAAAGTTATATTCAAGATCCTACTATTTTAGTTAGATTGTGACCAATTTTCACATTATTTCATTTAGGAAAGAAAAAACAAGTTAAGATCTAAAAATATTAAATGAAATATTTGATAACTTCAAAAGGAGAAACTAATAGAAAATTCTTACTCTACATGCTCTAATTATCTTATGTGTAGTTTTTCATCCTAATTAATGATTGGTAGTTAGCCCAATTGTAATAGGATAAAAAAATATTATAACAACCCTAATGTGTATGATATTTTGTCAATTTACATATGTTCCAATTTTATATCTGACACAGTGAGTCATATGGCTGTCATGCTAATGTTAGGTTGGTTTCCTAGATTTTCAGTGTATATACCTTACTTTTCGCCGCTTGATTTTGAACTCATGATGTATGTATCATCTTCTTCCTTTTAGCTCTTTCCTTTTTCGTATATGTGTAGTTCAAGTTTGAGATTTGCTATCCTATGTACCTCTCTTCTTCATTGTATCACAAAACCTTTTCCCCTTTTGTATCCCCTTCTGATTTTGATTCTTTTGATGCCTAACTTAAAGTTTTTCCTTTCTAGTTTGTGAAAAAAAACAAAATTATGATTTATAAACTTCCAAAACCACCTTCCTATATAAACCTAATGATCCCAAAACAATCCCCAATTTTGTAGGAGCTCTCTTCCACCCTCAATTGAATTAAAGACACCCTAAAGTGGTGCCATGAAGTCGATGTGTGTTGTGGGCTATTGCTATCCCCGCCTAGTGACTTCAGTCACCTCCATAAAATTCATCCCACGTGTATGACTCTTAAGATAATGGGAGTCTATGTATAAGGTATCTCGATCATGCACTTTTCCCCAGTGTTGTCCTCAACCCCAGCTTCAAAAGGGAATCTAAACATCTCTGCCAGTGGGCTTTAGACCCTATCATGGTATAGAAACATCACATGCATGTTTGTGAGGAGTTCCTAAAGCTTTTTACATAGCCTCCTACCCAAAATGATGGCATTTTAACATTTAGTTCTTCTTACATTTTCATATTGGCAATGGAATTTGAGGATTTTTTGTGTATGATCGAGTTTTTTCTATGCTTTTGACCTTAATGTATCTGCTTGATCCTTAGGAATGAATTTGACCTAACTTCTTGCCTTGTTCTTCTGGTTTGCTTGGTTTCTTTTTGCCTCCCTCTGATCTATTCTAGTGGATGACCTATGATGGAGTTCTAATGGATTTTGGAGTGGACTTTTAACTTAACCTATTGGGCATAATATAGGGAATCCAACGAGGTGCTCGATAGGCTTGGATCAATGCTTGAATCTTGAGTTTGATCTTCAATATGGAGCTTTGTGAGCTTTGTGTTTTCATGATTGGAATAAGCAATTGACATTGTGTATTCTCCATGACTACCCTTGCGCCAAATCCATGTTGTTTTGTGAGTCAAGGGCAATTTGGTCATTTCTCTGTATCTGCATCTTGTAGCGTGAGTTTGATTGCCACATTTCTCTATCACCCTGCTAAAGTAAGAACATGTTATTCAGGGGCATATTAGGTGATTTTTAAGGATTTTCCTAATTAATTATAATTGTTAAAATTCATATCTAATAGTATATACTTTTGAAAAATAAACTAAAATATGATATGGACTCATGGAAATATAATATACAACATGGTGTGATTTTGATTACCTCATTTGTCAATAATAAAAAAGTCAGTATTTAGAGTTCATATAGTTAATGTGAATGTTAACTCTAGTTCCACATATATGCTTTTAGTAGGTATCTTATGACATCGATGTGGAACTAGATCTTGACTTTGGACACATTTATCTTGATATGAGGTATGTTGCATCCGTTATTAATGATATTGAGAAATCACTTATGTTTTCTCTCTTGGTCATTGAGACATATTACACTATATACTTTTTCTCTCTTTTAATATTTGGACACACGTGAGTGGTTATATACTAATATTGATTTTTTCAATCCTTTTCATACACTATATATGCTTGTCGGGTCCTAATTTGTATCCTTTTCATTCTATTCCATGTTGTAACCCTAATTTGAGGATTGAACTACATGAAACCCTAACTTTCAAGTGATGACGTTTTGCGGTATTATGATGCATATTAATTGTGGATATGGCTGAATAATTGTTTAAGGATCCTTTGACCCCACTTGTTAGTGACTGGATGTTCTTATCACTTATGTGAGCTTGACTATACTCTATCTTGCCAGTCCTATTTGTATATGGGATTGACTAGTCAAAACTAGAAGCAATGACATCATATTTTAGGCACTAGTTTTATTACCCTACCATTTATAATGATTTAGGCACTGGTTTTTATTCCCCTACCATTTGTAATGTTTTCAACATGAGGTTTTATTCCCTTTCCAAGCACTATGTTTTATTCCATTTCCAAATATGATACTAGGCATTGCCTGTCATACGATGAGGTTTTATTCCTCTTGTAAAATTTTATATTCATTTGGCATTGAGGTCATACCCCTAGGTATGGAATATATGGGTTCCTACCCTACTTTTCAATATATGATAGTCCATTTATTACTCACCATGCATTGTTTATGATTGTGATGTTTTGTTGTGAAACTGTTTAAGGTGAGATATACTTCTATTGACTATTGTCTTACATGTTCTCTTTGATATCCAATTTGTATTTTCTCTTTCCCTCTTGACTTTGGAAGCCTTTATTAATATATTGTTGTCACTTTTCTTAACATTTCTCAATCCTTATTAATACACACATACCAACATTTTTATGCTTACAACCTCCAATTTGTCTTCTCTTGTGGGGTATTCTTCCAACCCCTAGGTGAAGTACATGGAGGATGTGAGTCACTAGCCTGGACTTGGCTTAGTGGATTTGACTTTGGAAGATACACTTGATATATCTTGGACATTCCTCTAATTTACCGATGAGTTATTTCTTATATGTAAACCCAAAGTGGGAGAAGATTATGTAATATTCTTATAAATTGTAAATAGTCATTGTATTTATCCTGTTGTCATACTTTGGTCTTTATGACATCCATATATGAAAAATTAAAGATTTTTTCTCCAACCATTGCAAAAATTTGAAGCATGTTTGTTATATGGATGATGAATATTATGTAATTTAGTAGGGAGTGGATCCCCTCTCGGTTCCCACTCTTAGAAGATGGTATGAAGGCCATGGTAGTCAGATTCTAACTATATCAATTTTATCACCTTAAATAGGATTGTTAGCTTGCATAGTCACCCTCTAAGTGAGATTTTTACCCTAGAACATACCTAAGATTCCAACTAAATGATGGAAGAAAGTTTTGCAATCACATGAGGTACACATAAACATATTGATAAGTAAATCCTAACGTGATAAGAACCCTATATCATACCCCAATATGTAGGTTATTTGTAACATATTTCTTCAAATGTTATGAAATTTGACATTAGGATGGATCTAGGTGATGGGGCATTGAATTAGATGACAAGGGGATTTTTATCTTATGACTTGGTTGTCACATTGATTTGTCACTACATTGCATAGTTTCTTAGCATATAAAGGCTATTTATATTATACTACTATACATACAAAGAAATTCTATGGATTTTATCAATGTTTTCTTGAAACAAGTCACAATGAAGGAATGCATGAAGTATCGACAAAGAAACCCTATAACTAGTTAGAGTAGAACCCCAAAACCCTAAATTTAAGTATGGAGTGATGACTAGGAAGACATGGCTTGTATTAAAGGTTTAGTGGACCTATCCTTTGTTACTCAATTAGGTTGTGGATGTTTGTCCCCTATGACATGTTATATTCTTATAGGATTTGTTAAGTTAGAAACACAAGGACCTAAAAATCAACCCTTGGAAAATATGATCTTTTAGTTGGAGGTAAGACCATGCCTATCATAAAGACACCCTTGTGCTTGATCTATAACCCTAATCCCTATAAGTGTTGTTTAGTTTGACTTATTAAGTAAACCTTTTTAATGAGGTGGAGAGTAGTTAGTTGGTTGAGTTAGTATGGTTATATTTTGAGGGCAAAATCCCTTCAAGGGACGAAGTGTGGTAACATACCGAAAACTTCCTTCCCTATCCCCAAAATCATAATTTCACAGATTAAGTACCAATGGGCATAGATCTTGCTACTACCCCAAATAAGGTATAGAATGTACCCTGGCTTGGAAATAAAAAGGATACACAGGTATATGAGAGTTGGTTTGTTTTTAATTGGAAAAGATAAAATATCTTCAAAAATAATGTTAAATTAAATAATGGGAATATATGCTTAGGTGATTTAAGTAAGGTTAGTAATGTGAACATAATCCTAGATAGAACTAAATATTAGTATTTCATCATTAAATAGTTATGTAGTGGATAAATTTAGAAATAACACCCTATGACTCTATTTACAAATAGTCTCAAAATAAGAACTAAAGATAGATTGGAGATCATCACATTTTACTTAGCTTTTGGACAAAGTTTCACATCAATTAGCAATCATGGATGTCCTAGTTTCATTTACAAAAGAAAATGTAAGTCATATAAAAGTATTAAACTAAATGTAGGGTGACTTCAAAAGGAAAGACTAATGAAAATTTCGGACTCTACATGTTGTGATTATCATATATGTAAGTTTTCATCTTAATTTATGATTGGTAGCTAACCCAATTGAAATAGGGAAGAAAAGGTTTTATAACAACCGTAATATGCATAATAATTTGTCAATTTCCCTAAGGTTTTGATTTCATATCAATCACACTTAGTTATATGGCTATCACGCTAATGTTGGATTGGTTTCCTGGATATTCAGTATACATACCTTACTTTTAGCTGCTTGAGTTTGATCTAACAACGTTTGTATCATCTTCTTCCTCCTGACTCTTTCCTTTTTTGTATGTGTGTAGTCTAAGTTTGATATTTTTACTCTATATACCTCTCTCCTTCACTGTATCAAAATTCCCCCCTCTTTAGTTTCTCCTTCTGATTTTTGATGATACCTAAATTAACCCTTTTCCTTGCCAATTTATGAAATGTCCAAAATCTAGGCTCACCTTTCCTTTTCCTCAATCCCCAAACTTTGAGCAACACCTTTATAAAACTAATGACCTAGAAACAATCCCCAATTCTATAGGAACTCACCTCCACCCTCAATTGAACCTAAGGCCTTGTAGTGGTGCCATAAAGTCTATGTTTGTTGTCAATCATCGCTATTCCCTCTTAGTGACTCCAATCACCTCCATAAAATTAATCCTTGCTATATGACCCTCAAGACAATGGGAGTCCATGGCACTTTTTGCCAGCTTCTTCCTCAACCCCATTTTCAAAAGGGCATCCAAACATCTCCTCTAGTGAGCTTTACACCCTATCTTGGCACAAAAACTTCACTAGCAGGTTTGTGAGGAGTTCCTAAAGCTTTTTCCATAACCTGCAAATTCAAAACGATGGTGTTTTCATGATTCCTTGTTCTTTCTTTTTCATATAAGTAACGGGCACTGAGACTTGTTTTCATGGACGGTCGAGCTTTGTCAATGCTTTTGACCTTAATGTCAATGCCTGATTCTCACAAATGAATTTGGACCTAACTTCTTACCTTGTTCTTTTGATCTTCTTAGTTTCCATGTCCCTCCCTCTAACCTATTCTCCTAGAGGACTTATGATGGATTTATGGTGACTTTTAGAGGGGACTTTTAGCTTGGCCTATCAGTAATAGTATTAAGAAGTCAATGAGATACTCAACAAGCTTATATCAATGGTTGAGTCCTGAGCTTTGATCTTCAAGATGGAGCTTCACAAGCTATGTGTTTTCATGATTGGAAGAATCAATTGACATTGCGTTTTCTCCATGACTACCCTTGAGACAAATCTATGTTTTTTGTAGGTCAGGAGAAATTTGGTCTTTTCTCTGACTTTTCATCTTGTAGGGTGAGTTTTGATTGCCGTATAGCCTTGTCATGCTGCTAAAGTAAGAACACATTATTCAGGTGCATATGTGTCTATATGCACGTATTTTGATTTTGAATTAAATTATATTAACTTAGAAAAACTATAGTTAATTATTGGAGAGACATAAAATAATGTTAAAACATGTTTTGAAATAAAAGTTTATTCTCCATTAGCAATATCAGTTTTATCACCTGATTCCCATATTATAGAAATGTGATTTTTAAGAATTTCCCTAATTGATCATAATATCTAGAATTCATATCTAATAATATATAATTCAGTAAAATAAATTAGAATATAATATGGACTCAAGAAAATATGATCTACAATATGTTGTGGTTTTGAAAAACTAATTCATTATTATTAATAATAACAATATGTAGGATTCATATAGTTAATGCAAATTGAAACCTAATTTCACATATATTCTTTTAATAGGTGACTTGTGACCCTTATGTGGAACTATTACTTTATTTTGGACACATTTAGACTTGATATGATGTATGTTGCATCCCTTCTTAATGATATTAAACAATCACCCATGTTTTCTCACTCTTAGTGAGACATATTACACTATACACTTTCTCTCTCTTTTGAGATTGGACTCACGAGAGTGGTTATATGCTGATATAGATGTTTTTTTATCTTCTTAATATGTTGGATATGATTTTTGGATCCTACTTTGTATCTTGTTCATTCTATTCCATGTGTAACCCTAATTTGAGGAATTGAACTAAATGAAACACTAACTTTCAAGTGATGACCTTTTATGGTATTATGATGCATATTAATAGTGGATATGGTTAAATAATTATTTATGGCTTCTTTGACCCCACTGGATAACGGCTAGATGTTCTATTCCTTTATTTGAGCATATTGTACTTTATCTCACATGTCTTGTTTGCACGTGTGATTGACTAGTCAAGACTAGAAGTAGTGACACCATATTTTAGGCATTGGATTTTATTTCCCTACCATTTATGATGGTTTAGGCATTGAAATTTATTTCCCTACTATTTATAATGTTTGAGCCATTAGGTCTTGTTCCCTTTCCAGGCATTGGGTTTTATTCTTCTACCATATATTATATAGGCATTGGAATTTATTCCCTTTCTATCTACTAAGGTTTGAGTCCTCATACAAAATCCTATATTTGTTTAACACTAATGTTTTATTCCTCCTACCCCTTGTTATTGAATATATGGGTTCCTACCCTACTTTATAGAATATGCTAGTATAGTTATTAGTCACAATGAACTGTTTATAATTGTGATACTTGTTGTGAGATTTTTTTATGCAAGAAACCTTTTTGTTGATTATCTTCTTTAAATGTTCTCTTTGATGTCCATTTGCATCTTCTCTTTCCCTCTTGATTTGGGAAACCTTAATAAACTACATGTTGTATTTCTTACTAAATTTGTTGATCCCTATGTATAAGAATGTACTGAAATTTCGATGTTGACAACTTCCACTTTGTATTCTCTAATGGGGTATGCTTCCAACCCCTTAGGTAAAGGAAATGGAGGACTTGAGTCAATCACATGGACTTGGATTAGTATATCTGACTTTAGGGAGATAGACTTGAGATAGCTTGGACATCCCTCTGCTTAGTGATGAACTTATTTCTTTCATGTACACCCTGAGTGGAAGAGTATTATGTAATCTAACAAATTGTATATAGTTATTATATTTATTATGTTGTTATACTTTGGTCTTTATGATATCCATATATGAAATATTAAATACAATATATTCATCCATTGCAAAACTTTAGAGAATGCTTGTTATATGTATGTTTTCTATTTGATTTAGTAGGGAGTGGATCCTGTCTATGATCCCACCCCTTACAACCATTTTATCAAATTTTAATGCTTTTGTTTGAAATATTTGTATTTTGTTATATCTACTGCATTTTTTGATTTACAGATGAAAGAATAGGTATTTGTTCTAGGATGTCAGTATCGCCAACATGGAGCAAAGGAGGTAATTATATAGACTCATCTCATTATCACTAAAATTGGACTCAATACCACCAAGACGCCAAGTCGGCACCAGCGAAAGCCAGTTTCGGTGATCTCAATGAGAAAGATTAGAATGCCGAAGTAGAATCTCAATACCGATGACACTCAACTCTGTGGCATAGAGATATCCCTACACGAGTCAAGCAAGGATTCAACTTGGTGGCACTGAATGACAATTTAGTGGCATTGAGATTTCCCTAACAATCACGATTAAGAGAAGTCAGGGTCATCTAGATATATTTTTGAATTTTTTCACACCTTCACATTAAAGTTCTCTTAGTTTCCAGATTTTATTTTATGTGTGGCACCTCTCCACCATTAGTTTGGGATATGAAGTCCCTCGAGTCATCTCCTAAATGAGGTAAGATTTTTTTTGTCACCTATCAATCTCTCTCTAATCAACAAAATCTCTCAATTTGTTCAACTTTGTGTCCCTATCTCTATTCCATTTCATTTGATACTGAACAAAATCCCTATCTCTTACCCCTAGACATATCCACAAATTTCCACAAAACCTTCTCCTATAGTTAAAACAATGGATATCTCCCATGAAGAAGCATCTCATATATATGTGTGTATCCCCCGAGTAATGATGAGACCTAGACTTAACCCTAAAACCATCAATTTCTCCTCAACTGTAGCAAACCCTCCTTAATTATTTTTTTGGAAACATGTACGTGTATTGCCAAAGATAGAGGTAGCAAGGCCACCCTAATTACAAAAGATCCCAATGGCTTACATCAAGAAAATATGGGGGTATAACTTACAAAAACCCATCATATCTTTTCCAACTATATATGCAAGGTTAGTTACAAAATCCTCAATCTATTGTGCAAGGTTAGAAAAGTGCCTTTACAAACCCTTTTTTTTATCAAGAATGAAATAGTAATTTCTCTAGTGATTTTCTGAATGAGACCAGTCTTCGACTGACTATCCCTACCCTGGGCCCTATTGTTTCTTTTCTCCCAAACATAACAACAGAAGGCTGCAATACAAGAGCGTCCAAACACAACACCAAACCCATATTTAAGATTTTGTTGCATCCACTTCATGATGTCGTCCAAACTACTATAGCTGTTTGGTCCCAAGACATTTCTGAAGCATATCATGGTCCAAATATACCTAGTAAAATTGCATTCAGTGAACAGATGTGTGTGGATCTCATCACCCCTCTTGTAGAGCGAGCATTGAGGGTTAATTGGGATGCCCCACCTAATCAACTGATCCTAGTAGTGAGATTTCCTAGTAGAGTCCTATAGGCTGCAGTGCTTCATTTAGGATAGTGGAAGGAGTTCCAAATAGTTTTGGCCCATGTGACATCATTGGATGAATCATTGTTGATCCATGGTGTAGTTTGTTGATTGAACAAGAACACTATATCATGATCATCAATATAATACATGGATCTAACCTCAATCCACCAGTTACACATGCTTCTCCATACCCTAGAGGGGTGTTGATCAGTACCATTAGGCAAGCTTCCATATCTACTAGTCATCCACCTTGACCAACCATTCTCCTTATCCCTCAAGAACATATCGAGTCTCTTGAGTTGATCGTTAGTGATGATCTTCAACGGGTGTAGAATGTTGAGGTCATCTTTCAAAAAGGGTTGAGCCATGACATCCCAAGCAACACCATGACTCCTACCACCCCAAATGAAACTAGCTATAATTTTCTTCATAGATTCAGAAACAACTTTTGGTATCTCGCATACTTCACCCCAAAAATGAATCATACTCTGAAGCACTGTCCTTACCAGGACTAGTCGACCTGCAAGGGACATTTTTATCCCACTCCAATTGTCAATCTTGTTTCTCATATCATCAAGTTAGTATTTGAAGTCCTTGGATGAGACCTTACCTCCAACGATAGGCTTTCCAAGGTACTTAGTAGGAAGATGGCTTCCTTCAAGACCAATAGCAATTTTGAGTCTACCTCTTTTGAGGTCACATGATTTGGATAGGAAGATACTAGACTTAATAGAACTAACATACAAAATCGTTAATTTAGCAAAACTAACCAAAACTTTTTTGCACTCTTTTAACTTGTTTGCATGTCCAGTAGAAAAAAGCATGATGTCATTGGAAAATATTAGAAGTGTCTTGACTTTCACTCATTTGAGTGTAAAGGGCATGATCTTGCCTTGTTCCTCAACTAAGTTAATCAGATTTGTTCTTCCTTCCATCACAATAGTAAAGAGGAGGGGAATAGGGATCCCCTTGTCATGACCCATTGCTAGCTTTAAGGAGACCAAGAGGACCTCCATTGATCAGAATGGATAATGGAGGTGTGTGTTTGGACACATTATTTGTTAATACATATCCATCTATTGGAGAACCCAAGAGAACATATAATAGCCCATAGAGAATCCCATTCACATAGTCATAAACCTTCATTAAGTCGATCTTGATGCATGCCTTGGTGTCAGACTTACTGATGTTGAAGACCATGAGGAACTCAACTGTAAGGAGGGTGCTATCATGCAATCTTCTTCCTTTGATGAAAACACTTTTCTCATTGGATATGACATGGGGCAGAACACCTTTGAGTCTTCCGACAAGTAGCCTGGCTATTATTTTGTAAAGAACTCTACAACATTCTATAGGCCTATAGTTGGAGATCTATCTAATCTCCTTTCTTTTTGGAATAAACTTGATAAAGGTATGATTGACTGCCAGGACCATGTTTCCTCTGTTTATAGTCCACCATGTTTCCTCTGTTTATAGTCCACGTAGTGGCATTGATAACATCCTTACTGATAAGGTATCACATATATTGAAAGAATCTCCCATTAAATCTGTCTGGTCTGGGTGCCTTAAATGGATTGATAAAAAATAATGTTGATTCTATTTTCTCATATGTTGCAAGCCTACACAGGTCAAAATTCATATTGTCATTAACTCTTCTACGAGGAAGTAGGTCCCCATGGCTATTATGATTTACCACCGATTTGTTGTACATGTGCTGAAAATGGAGGGTAGCACTGAGTGTTGTATCATCCCTACTATCAACAACATGTCCTTATTGAGTTCATGAATCATATCCTTCATCTCCTTCTTCTTCATAGATGTGTGATACATCCTTGTATTTTGATCTCCATTAAAGATCCATATCATGCGACTTCACTACCAAAAGAACAACTCCTCCACTTTCTTCAACATTCTCGGTCTTTCCTCAGTCTCCCTCTCTTTATTTATTGCATTAGCATTCTCAGTTTGGTGTCTTTCCATGGTAGAAGCCTCTTCATCGTCACTTCTAGCTTTATTGAGAAAGTTAATCATATTGACTTTACTCTAGGTCTTCAAGGCCTTCTTAGTATGTCAGATTTTCTTTAGCACTCTGCATAAAGGATTACCAATCACTTCCTTCTCCCAACTACTTTCAACCACTTCTTTAAAGCCATCCCATTCACACAACAAGTTGAGGAAGCAAAAGGGCCATTGTAAATGTTGTTTAGTTGCAAACTCCATCTTCATTCATGAGTGATCACTCAAAATATTTGCTCCCACTTCAATAACTACATTAGGCCAAGTATCAAGCCATGCTTCATTAGCCAAAGATCTATCATTAATGCTTGCTATGCGTCTGCCCAATTTTTGCTTATTGGACTAGGTTGTTAGCCCCCCAATTCTGTTCAGCTCAATGAGACCAGCTGCCTCCATGGTATCATTGAAATCAGCCATGACTCTATAAGGTAGTTTGAGTCCCCATACTTCTCTTTTTCTAATCTAAAGTTGTTGAAATCTCCTAGCATCAAACCAGGAGACTTCATCTTGGGTAGTGCATTTAATGGTTTCACACATTTGTTCCCTATAACACTCTAGATTTTCACCATAAAATCTAAAGACAATGCAATCCATCCCTCCTTTATCACAACAACTTATGGTGACTACCTGATCAGTTATGTTGATGGGTTCGACATCCCAGACCAACAATTTCCATCCCACTGCTATTCTACCCCCTTCTCTCTAGTCGAGGTTGGAAAGGGCTAACCACGCCATAGGGAACATAGTGCTACTTCTCTCCTTCAATTTTCTTTTAATTATAGTCTCTAGGAAAAATACTGTACTTACCCTTCATTAGTTATCACCTTCCTTGGCTCTCTCTGGCTTCCCTCCACTGAGGCTCCTTGCACATTCCATGTGAGTAGAGACATTATTTAACGTTTCTAGTACCACTTCCATCTATGGAGTAGGTGGCTTTTCTCATGTTCTTAACTTGGTTCTTGTATGCACTCCTAGTCTATCTTGGACTTATACTACAATTGGATCCTGTCTCAACAACTGAATCATCACCAATCTGTGCAAGCATCGAGAATGGGTTATCATTGCTATGCAAAACATTGGCTTCTTATTCTTTCCTCAAATTCTCCTATATATCACATCAAGGATGGCCACCAAGATCCCTGAGGAACCACCCAAATCATTGATAGGGAGATTTGAAAAGGGGTGGGCAACATTATCTTGCACAATCAGAGTAGTACACACATGGGGGTTGTTTTCTCCTATCTTCTCAACACTTTCAACAACTTTCTCCTTCCCTTTTCTAGTTTTGGGAGGAGGTCTAGATCTATCACTCCTTCTAGATCTCTTTTTGGATTGATTAGGGATGATAGGAGGCACCAAGTTGGTGACAAATCTTTCTCTGAGGATGTTGCCCATGTCATGTCTGGAAACCTTTTAGGTGGCACATCTATCAGGTAGGGATTCATACTTGAACCAACTTCCCATTCATCTCCATTAGGGAGTTCAGCCATAACTTTAGGGGGTCACTCGTTCTCTACTGAGATGTCAACACAAAATTTGGTGTAGCCTTGAATAGACTCATCAGACCTTCTGTTGAACGCTTGCAGTTCACGAACGACATGAGCCATGATAGCAATAGCTCTAGACATCTAGTGCTTTCCTACATCTAGAAGGGAAACCCAGACTGGCACCATTTTGAATCCACCCTTCTGGTGTCATCTTCTTGGTTCCATCTTCTCTCAAGGACCAGTTTGTCATCAAATAACCAAGGTCCTTTGAGTACGACATCATTTAGGTCGGCCTCACTTGAGAACCTAGTGAGGAAGAGGCCACCATCCAGAGTGAACACCTTAAATTCTCCTCTATGTTGACAACTTCAAATCATCCATCCCTTCAGTTGAATAGGATGCCACTTCTTCCCAAGGATATGGATAATTGTTAAGTGCTAATGGAAGTTCTCCATCTCGTCCATGATGGGGTCATTGAATCTAGTCCGTAAACTTCTATCACCATCCTTGTGAAATGGGATGTTGGAATCAACAGTCATCGCTCCTTGGATCTTTAGTTGAGGTCCAAAAACTGAGAGAACCCAGTCTCTAGCCACCGTGACATCAGTCGCCGGTGAGAACCTATTTACATAAACCTTGTTACTTGAAGAAGAGGGGGAAATGTGGTTAGAATTAGGAGGGGTTCCGGTGCCCCTACCCACCATGGGAGGGAACCCTAACATAGAGAGGGATCAGAGCTCCAACACTCGAACTAGAGAGAGAGATATATCTATGATTGCACTAACTTTTCTCCTTTAAAATTAATCTATATACATAATGGGATGATTATCATTCTCCTTAATCATCGCTAACTAGACCAACTAGAGGGTCTTAAACAATCTATGAACCACCACTAAATTGTTCTAGCCCTTGCAGACATTTATTTTACCCTAACGCGATGCCACCTTGTTCACCTACTCATGTTCACTAGAGTTTCTTCGACTGAAGTTTCTATTGACTTTGGTGTTTGAAAGAGGACACAACAAATTTTATACCTACCCTTGGAAGCTTTTTCTATCACTAATTTGTCCTGAAAATCTATAATATCTCAGATGGTCGTGATTAAGAAAAGTCGATGACTGAAATGTTGTTCGGTGGTGGCAATCTTTGTTGGGGATCATCCCCATGCATGTCTTTAGGAATTTTCCAGTATTTATGTTATTCTTCTTCTTTAACACTTCTTTTGATCTTATTTTGAGAATGATGGGCTAATACTATTTTCTCTAGGACTCGAGAGTAGCCCGATGTTGACTTTGTGCATGATTATTTCAGTTTAATATAGATCTATGTTCCTTAATTATAATAGAACTTTATTTAAATTGCTGTATTTGTGCGTGATACCACGAGAATGTGTTTTATTGTTAATTACTATGAGAGTGAGATTAATAATTTGAAAATCCATCATCAATGTAATCAATAATGTAGTAAGAAAGTAAGCTGACCACCATGAGGTGAATTGTCCCTAGAGAGATCATATCGTTTAATCTTCTTTATTGACATTGCAAAAAGTAGGTAAGTAATTAGGTGAAATAGTATAATATAATATGATAGCTGGTAGATGCAAGCTATAGATCACCTAATCCAAAGAAGCAAAGATAATCTGTGTTAAATGAAGAGAACCCATGCATAAATCACACTATGGTGAAATTGGCATCCAAGAGATTCCATGATTCTGATCTTAAAACCATTTTAATTTCTTGTTCTTTAATTTAAATGCACAGTCTAATTTAACCAATCAACTCTCTTCTTAGGTCTAGCCAATCTATTCTAGTTAGTATTAGTCCCAAGTGGTTCCATTTCCATGAGATGATAACTTAAGCCTCTTTGAGTCCCTTGCTACTATGATGTATACACTTGTGTATTAAATGTACATGTGAATCATATCAGTCAGCAGACAATATTAGTTACCTAGAAACCCCATACAAAATGTCTAATTCATTGATGGCTGAGCACATACAAGAAATAGTAGTCGAGTAGGGAATGCGTCAATGGGCATTGACACAAGGAATACAAAGAAGTCTCTAGGGAAGATGAAGCTCACTCAAGAAAGACTCAAATACCAAACATGCAAGTTAAGGAACTAGTATACAAGTATAGAGTTTCAATGCTTGCTATCTTTGAACCAAGAATGGGTGGTGATGTCACACATCATATTATACAAAATATCATATTCTTGCACTCACATGGAGTTGCGATGGTAGAATTTTTAGGGAAGTTGGCTTCTCTAGAAAGGGGAGATCCACTCAATCAAGATTTACAATCACACTAGAAATTTATACATTGTAGAATTGTTGAGAAGGTTATCTTCACTTTTATCAATTATAATTCTACTAGAAAATAAAGAAGGCTCATGTGGGAGAGACATTGAGGCACATCAACTAAGGATATTGAGCCATAGGTGATTTTTGACTGCAATGCACATATCTAGCCACAAAATAAAAGGGATAGACATTTGATGATGTGAGATGTAGGGAGTTCAGTTACACTTTGATGGATTCTGGGTTGGTAGCTATGGGAGCCAATGGACGTCTAATGACTTTCAAACAAGGTCTATTACAAATGAGGCTAGACAGATGACAAGGAAGCAATTGTGGCTTGAAAATTTTAGTATTTCCAAAGCGAAAATAGTTGAATGTATCAAATTAGACCATGCACATATCATATTTACTGCAACAAAGAGACAAAGGGAAATAAAGAAAACTGCAAGAACACTACCAGTCTGGCATGAATATTGAAATTTAAAAAAAAATCACAACAACATTGGAAGATTGGATTCAACTTCCATAACACAGTTGAACACTTTCTTAATAAGGTAGTGAATTGGGATCAAGAGGTGAGGAAATTTAAATGGAAGAAGGAAACACCCATCCAAACTAGATTATTGCTAGCAAATAAATACTTAGTAGAATAGTATAATGTAGAGGTTGGAAATAGGATTATAGATCTCCAGGTGAAGTTAATGGGGGAAATTTAATAAGAAGAAATTTAGTGGGAACAAAAATCACTCTTTGAGTGACCCAAGATGAGCGATGAGAATTCTAAATTATTTTTTCATACCAGTGTTAAAGAAACATATGGAGAAATAAAATTACAAGACTCAATAATAATATTGATGAATGGGTCAATGATCCTACACAAATGATCATATTGCTTAATGAATTCTTCTCTGAGTTACTCACTGACCATGAGCCATGATTTTGATTGCTTGCAGCTATTGATTGCAATGAAGTATTCCCTAAATTGCATACAAACATGTCATCTCAATTTTGGTCAAATACCTGATGAAGAGGAAATCTGCAAGAACCTATTTAACATGTCCACTCTAAAAGTGTCTATCCCTGATGCTATGGATGCAAGTTTCCTCTAGCATAATTGGATAATAATAAATACACTCACATAGTTTGTGCAAAAACCATCAATGATTCATATTTTGAACCTAGGGCAACCGACTCAACAATAATACTAATAACATAGATCCACCATCCTATTATATGCAAACAAATTCATCCAATTTCTCAGAACAATGTGTGCATCAAAGTCCTCCTTAATGTGTTGGCCAATGGAATCAATCCATACCTAGACAACTAGATCTACCCTACACATAATTTTCATCCTCAACATGAATTAACATGATAATTTCATTCCTATGCAAGAAATTATCCACTCTATGAAGAAGTCAAGATTGAAGAAAACATCTATGTATATCAAAGTAGACCTATCTAAATCCTATGATAGGTTTATCTGGGACTTCATTCTAGATACTTTGCATTGCACAACTAGTCCCTATAACAATTTTGCCATTTATGTGCAAGTTATTTCATCAAGAAAATTATCAATTATTTGGAATGGTGAATATTTACCTCCCATGCATTCAAGGGGAGTTAAACAAGGAGATTCACTCTCACCATACATATTTGTTTTATGTATAGATTGACTTAGCCAAGACATTTAGAGGGAGGTACAAGAAGGTCACTGGAAGCCTACTATGTTTACAAGGAAGAAGATCAAATTCACTCAGATTTGCTTTGTGGGTGATATATTATTATTTGGTGAACCATCTATCACCCAATAGAAGTGTATGTCTAAATGTATATGCAAATTTGTAGATGGAATGGGGCAAATATTGGCAGAATAGAAATCAAGTGTATTCTTTTTAAGAATATTACACCACCTATGTGCAAGTCAAGAAAAATATTGACCACAAGTTAGTGACCTCATTAAGCACCTAGGGGTTCCTATTGTGCACAAACAAAAGTCTAAAAGCTTGTATTTGGATCTCGTAAACATATTCTAAGCAGAGTTGAGAATACCTGGGCTAATAGAACACTCTCTGGAGGGCATGATCACACTTGCAAAATCACACTAAAAACTAGTTTATCTACATTTATCCTAATTGCATATATATACTATGTAGTTAAAAATCACTTTTCCTTACAAGTTATTATAATGTAGTAAACCAGTGTAGTTGATACAATAATGATTACATAACTCAATACTCTCTCCCACACTACCACACCTCTTGTTCGATTTCACCAAAACAAAAAACACTTGTAGTCTCACGCACCACTCCACTTTCATCTCCCTCACATGATCCTTCTCCAATCAGTCATCTTCCTATATTCCCCCCTCTATCCCTCTCCACCTTACCCAACATCACAATATCTCCATCACCCTCCCCAATACTGCACAAACACCCTCTACTCATATCCACACCCCTGATTGCACATTTCTCTCCTCGACGGCTCCACACAATCATCCCAAGAGGCTTGTTTCCATCGTCTACAAACCCAATCACCGCCATTGAGCATGGAAACTAGCTGATCACCCCTCCCACATATCATATTCATCCTCTCTACTCATCTTCGATCGAGCATGTAAGGTTGTAAAACATCCATTTTTTTTTCATATTTTTGGGTACTAGGGTTTGAACTAATGCATCACATGTGTAGATAAATGTTCTAGTTTACCCATGCTAATTATTATAATATCTTAATTTTAGGTGTAACCATAAACTAAGAGATTTCAATATTTGATTTTTTTCTCTATTTTATTGATGTCTTTATCTTTCATACATTCCAAAGATAAGACAAGCATGAAAATCTTCATAGGATACTACTTTTGTGGATATTATTTTGCACATGGAGCTTCAAAATTAGTGACTCCTATACCTATGTGTTAGAATTGTAAAGGGGGTGACCATCTTTATGCTTAAGATATAACTTCATCCTCTTGTTGAACTTTATAAAAAACATCACCGAATTATACAAGAAAACACATTGTTACACTTGACCAAAAAGAAAACACATTGTTACTTGCATTTTATACTTTTATAAGGGAAAGTTGAATATCTCAGAAAAGCCATGACCTATTGCAGTTGATATGTGTTTGATACTTGAACTGATCTCCACACAATGTTGGGAGGTGGATATGCTTCTTACTTAATCAAACAAATTGCTTAGTCTATATCAGTATTCATTTGCTTTTTATTAATATCTAGCCAACTCTTATCCTTTTGTTAGGATTATTTTGTATTCATGGATGGTATACTTTTGCTTCTAGACCAAGCACTTCATATCTATTTTTTTTCAACTTCTTAAAATAGAACCTTCTTCATAGATTCTCCAACCTTTCCATGGTTCAGGTTCTTCAAATAGTCCTTTATCTATAGAAGAATCAATTTCAATGACATTGGAGGGGATATCATGCTTGGATATGAATATGTAGATGAAAGGAAAATAAATCTTGTTGGAACATCAAAAACAAAATTCAAGTCTGCATTACATAAGATTGAGGTGCATTGATCTTGGATGATGATAAAAATTATGTTTATTGTTTACCACTTGATTACACAAAATAAGACTATGATAAGAGTTCCAATAGCACATAAATGGTTTGTCACCACATAGATGGTTTTCTTCTTTTATCTCATTTGTACCTTGAAATATTTCTACACGGATTCTACATGATGCTGATCCCATATGCCTCTACTTATTCTTTCTATAGTTAAGAGCATTGTGGTTGTGTTTAGTATTACCAGAGAATAAATTAAAAATATTAGAGAATGAAAAGATGGTGTTTTGTGTCACAATATGGGATTTATATCGGTGATAATGTTGCTTACAACTTACCTAAATATGTATCTAAGCCATGTTCAATAGGCTGACCATATGTTTCTATCTAATTCAATTTTATTTCTATGGTGTTGTGGTGACTTGTTAAACTAATGATTGAATAGTAGAGATAGAAAAATACAATGTTTACAATAGTTTCTCTTTGAATATATATTACCGCGGCATGGAAATGTCTATAAAAACTTCTAGGAATTTTATGGCATTCATAAATAGTACATGAAATGTCATATCTAATGGTACGTTGCTACCTAAAAGGTTTATACTGGTAATTTCTTATGTTGTATAGTTCTAATCAAACAAGTAAATGAAGGGATATTATTGTTATTATTACTTAGTATAATAGATAGATTTTATATTATTTGAACAAAATGATACTAGAGTTGATATGGTGTGAAATCGATTAATTCTTTTGATCATGTACATAGCTAGTTTCATATCGGTTGGGAAGTCAATCACCAATTAGAATGGAATGCATTATTTTGTAGTATATAGTAATGTCAGTTGACTCAAGAAAATGAAGACTCACCTAAACCAACCCATTATAAAACTCAATCAGTCCAAACCCAACTAGAATTTCTAAATGTGAGTAAAATGACAAATAATTATAGAAAGAAGCTAAAACATGTATAACTAATACAACATTTCATCCATATGCATTGCTAAATAGAAGGTAGTACATAATTTAATTTAAATGTCTTGCAACATCCATATAATTGACACACATGTTGTAAGTCCGTAGGAATGATTAGAGTCCACAATTCTTAACCCAAAACAAGAGTACATCAAGGCATAAATCATCACATTGGAATGTATACCTGAAGCCCTAATTTCTGCATAATGTGGTATATCTACTCACCATGAGTTTCATCACTATTATTGTATTCATTGGAATTCATATTCTATTACATATTTTTCTGATCACCATTTGATGTAAGAAGGATAGCTTGTGCAACATAAAACTAGTTACTTTTTCTCCTCATCAAATATTTCAATTTACTTTTCATTTATAATAGTTTTGGTCAACATCTATTTAAAAATTCTATTTGTTTATGGATTATTCTTTCTCTATTAGTTATATGACTAAATGAATATCTTAATTTTAGTTGCAACCATAAATTAAGAGATTTTAATATTTGATTTTTTTTCTTTTTTGATTGACGTTTTGATCTTTCCTACGTTCGAAAGATAAGATAGGGATGAAAATCTTTAAAGACTATTACTTTTGTGGATCTTATTTTTCACGTGACTCCTCTACCTACATGGAAGAATCGTAAAGGGGGTTGACCATTTTTGTTTTTGAGGGCTAAGTTCATCATCTTGTTGAACTTTATTTAAAACATCACTAGACTATATAAGAAAGTACATCATCACTTGCATTTTATGTTTTTTCTTATGAGAAAGTTGAATATTTTAGAAGGCATGACTTATTGTAGTTGATACGTGCTTGATACTTGAACTGATCTCCACACAATGATGGGAGGTGGATATGATCCTTCCTTAATCACACATGTTGCTTAATCTATATTAGTATACATTTTCATTTATGAATATCTAGCCAATGTTTAACCTTTTGTTAGGTTTATTTTTGTATTCGTGGATGGTATACTTCTACATCTAGACCAAGCACTTCATATCTATTTTTTTTTCAAATTCTTAAAATCGAATCTTCTTCATAGATGCTCTAACCTTTACACAATTTAGATTCTTCAAATAGTCCTTTATCTATAGAAGAACTAATTTCAATGACATTGGAAAGGGGCAATCATTCATGGATATGAATATGTACATGAAAGACAAAGAAATCTTGTTGGAACATCTAATATAGAATTCAAGTCTGCACTGCACAAGATTGAGGAGCATTATCTTGGATGATGATACAAATCATGTTTATTATTTACCACTTGATTACACCAAAAAGGATGTAAACAAGAGTTCCATCAATAGATAAATGGTTCGTCACCACACAAATGCTTTCTTCTTGTTGTCTCATCTGTACCTTGCAAAATTAGACATATTTCACATGATGTTGATCCCATATGTCACTGCTTCTTTCTATAGTTGAAAGTATTGTGGTTTTGTTTAGCTTATATTACTAGAGAACATATTAAGCATATTAGGGAATCAAAAATGGTGTTTTGTGCCACAATATAGGATTTATAAGAGTGATAATGTTTCTTACAACTTATCGAGAAAATGTATTTAGGCTGTGATCAATAGATTGGCCAAATGTTGCTATCTGATTGAATTTATTTTTATGGTGTTGTGGTGACTTGTTAAATTAATGTATGAATAGTAGAGATAAAAAATATAATGTTTTATAGTAGTTTCTCTTTCAGATATACAGTAATACAACATGGTATTCTATGAAAACTATTCAAAGAATATTCCTCTATTCATAAATAGTACATGAAACGTCATATCTAACTGTATGTTGCGACCAACATGGTTTGTACTTCTAAGGTATTATGCGTTGTATAGTTCTAATCAATGAGGTAAACAAAGGAATATTATGATTATTAGTACTTCATATTATCGATAGAATCTATGATATTTCAATAAGATCATATAAGAATTGATATGAGGTTAAATCAACTCATTCTTTTGATCACGTACATTAGCCGGTTTCATACCGAATGGGGAGTCAGTCACCAATCATAATGGAATGTAATATTTTGTAGTATATAGTAATATAAGTTGTCTCAAAGAGCACAAATTACTTACCTAGACCAACCCATAATGAAACCCAATTATCCCATACCCATCCCAAATGTAAGTAAAATGACAAATATCATAGAAAGAATATAAAACATGTATAACTAATACAATGTTTCATCCATACACATTGCTAAATAAAAGGCAGTAGATAATTAATTCAAATGTCCTGTATCATCCATATAATCCACACACATGTTGTGAGTATGAAGAAGTGATCACAATCCACAATACTTAACCTAGAATAAGAGAACATAAAGGCCTTAAATCATCACATTGGAATGTATTGTGCTTGAATTTGTTCATAATGAGGTATATCTACTCACAATGAGTTTCATCACTATTGTTGTATTGATAGGAATTCACATTCTATTACATATTTTGTTGATCACC